>CM034152.1:722399327-722984172 GCA_019776745.2 Taxus chinensis
CACTTCTAATTTTTTTTGAACTCGCAACGTAACAAATGTCATTGCAAACATCAAATTTAAACCAATTTTCAAAAATACCCTTAATTAATTGCTCCACCTACCACCATACACATGTTAATTTCCTTTGAGCACGTTTCATGCCTCTTTGTCTCACGCCCCAATATCTCGCGCCTCAAACTTTGGCACCTCATTCATAAATTTCTGGTGCGCCACTAATTTTCTATCATAGATATCCTCTACCCATGCTTCCTTACGCTAAATTATTTATCCAATGTGAATCAAACATACATAGTCTCAAATTTTGCAGCTTCCTTGAGTTAACTGGGCACCCACCGCCTTATGCGTGGTCTTTAACTTTGAGCAATCCTCTTGAAATTTTCATTACTTTTCAAAACCTGTTCCCTTTATGGACACCTGTGAGTTTATTTATTTTTTGTACCAAACTAACCTTCTTTTATCCACGCCACACTAAGGGTATGTGTAGTCCTTAGCGCATAAAAACACTTAAGATAGTAATCATCTTCTGATGCACAAATGCGCTTATTACACATAACACTGAACAAAATTGACAAAGCATAGCGACAAGGAAGGAAACACATTAAGGAAAAAATACAGTAAGGGAAATTTATTCTAAATGCAATATTGCCTTATTACAAAAACCAATAAGGCTTATTTATAGTGAGGCTTCAGCCTACTCCCGTTGAAGTAACCAGATAAACGTGTTCCATCAAGTGCCTGATTTAAGTATGTGAGTGATAACATACGGTCCCAACCAATGCACATTAAGCTTTTCTGGGTGGCACAAAAAATTTAAATCATAAATAAGTACCGTATGCCCAACCTCAAGTTTCTTGTCCTTGATGTGCCTGTTGTGTCATGCCTTCTTCTTGGATTTTTCTTTCTTTTGACTCTAATGTGCTATGGCGCACCTCTCATCCAGATGTATCAACTTGTTAATTATTTCTTCCAATTCTTTCTCATCAGCTAGACCTCCCACATGCGTAATACACAAATGAGGTAACATGAATTCCATGAGAAGAACTGCTTCTGTTTCATACACCAACTGAAAGGGTGTAGCCTTATTCAACCATTTATAGGTTGTTCTATATGCCCAAAGTACATCAGAAACTTTATCATCCCAATCTATCCTTCCAACATCACAAATATTTGTCAAAGTTTGGCTCAATAACTTGTTGAAAGCCTTAGTAGTCCCATTTTTCTGAGGGTGATAAGGTGTTGTCTTGTGGTATGTGACCATAAATTCATCCAATAATATCTAATTGTCGCATTCGGTAAATGAGTTCCCCTATCACTTGTCAAACTCAAAGGACATCCATACCTAGTAAGAATATTTTTCCATAAGAACCTTGTTATTATAGTCATTGTACAATGCTTTGTAGGTGTTCCTTCTGCCCACCTTGTAAGATAATATATACAAGTGATGATGTAGCATGATCCAATTTTGTCCACGGCTGGGGAAATAGGACCCACAAATTCTATTGCCCATTTTTCAAAAGGCTCTGCACTAGTAATGGGCCTTAAAGACATTTCATCTCTCTGCCCAGGTTTTCCAAAGCACTAACAATGGTCACATACCTTACAATACTCCTTGTAATCCTTGTACAACGCTTCCCACCATACACCAACGAGTAGAATCTTGTGCATGGTGGCGTCACCTGCATAATTTCCACCTACAATACCGCCATGAGCCTCCTCCATGATTATCATGCACTCATGCTCCAGTACACACCGACGCAATACTTCATCTCGACCTAGTTTGTATAAGTCACCACTAATCAACATGAAAGGCGCAACGTGAATTGCAATTTTTTTCTTTTTCAAGGCTTTCATTCATTATGGCACTATACATGAGTGTAAAAAGATAACAATATCCTCTAATTCAGAGGGTGTGCGGTTTAACCTATATAACTGTGCATATGGAATTTTATCTTCAATAATTTGTGCATCCTCTCCTGATTGAATCCTTGATAAGTGGTTTGGGCCATAATTGTGTTTACTTAGTTTTCCCACAACTATAAATTCAAACTCTTAAAATAATAGAACCGATCGGCATATACGCCCCTATAAAATGGGTTAATTCACTAAGTATTTAAATTCCATGTGATCTGTATAGAACACAAAGGTTTTTCTAGCAATTATTATCTAAACTTATGCAGCACGTAGATCATTGACAAAGCTTCGTGCTCCGTAGTTGTATAATTCTGTTATGTAGGAGTCAACTTTCTAATAGAAAAAAAGATAGGATGATCTACAATATCTTTTCTAGGATGAGCTAGAACTGTGCCAATGGCCATGCCGGAGGCATCCACATGTACATGAAAGGGTAGATTCCAGGAAGGAAAACGTAAAATAGGCGTCGTAGTAAGCATGTCCTTCAGCGTTTCGAATGCGCGCTACTGCGGTTCCCCCCAATAGAACTTATCTTTACCTTTTAATAACTCCTCCAAGGGCACAGAAATCTTAGCATATCCTTTGATAAATTTTCTATAATACCCTATGTGGCCAGAGAATTCGTGCACCTCACTTTGGCTAGTGGGTTCCTCCAAGTCTAAAATGATTGCAACCTTAGCCGGATCTATTAACAAACCCTCATTGCAGATGATATGCCCTAGTAAAATTCTAAAAGGTGTAGCTAATACGCACTTCTTAATATTTAAAGAGATGTTTAACTGTCTACATCTCTCAAAAATTAACCACAAATTCTCACAATGATCCTTATTAAGCCCATACACAGTCCAATTATCCAAGTAAACTTGCAAGAATTTGTGAATAAAATCCTGGAATGCTTGAAACACAATGCGCCAAAATATTACAGATGCGTTCTTAAATCCAAAGGGCATCACTGTGTATGAAAAACTTCCCCATTCATTGGTGAAAGTTGTATTCTCTTGATTCTCCTTAGCAATTCTTACCTAATGAAACCCAGAAAATTCATCTTTAAAAGAGTAAATTTCGCGTCCTGCAAGGCCTTCCAATATTTCCTTAATGAATGGTGTAGGGAAAAGATCAATCACACATGCAACATTTAGCTCCCTGTAGTCCACAAAAATCCTGATTCTTCCATCTTTCTTTATGTTAATTACCATAGGGCTAACCCACTCTAATTCCTCTATAGGTTTAGTAATGCCAAATTTGAACATCTTTTCTATTTCTTCTTTAACTTTTACGCGAAGGTTAGGATTCATCCTGTAAGTTCTCTTCCTAACCAAGCACGCACCTTCCTTTAAATTAATTTTCATCTTGCATAAAGGTTCATGCACCCCTTTGAACTCATGGTAGCCCCTAGGAGACAAGTCCTAGAAATCACGTAGCAACTCAATTATCTTAGCCACTTCAGAGTCAGACCAATAATCTCCAATTATGGCCTCCTTAGGTTCAATTATTGTGTCAATGTTCACTTTATTTTTCTTCATAGGTTCATTGTAGGCGTGTGCCTTCTCATCCACACTTTCTAAGACCTCACGCGTACCCTCTGAATGATCTATGTCAAATTGTTCCACTTTTTCATCATCCACCATATAGACCATCTTTCCTTTCTCCTTCTTTAGGCAATCGTGCTCAAACAATTTTGCATTTGTCTCATCTACTTCGTCAAAATGCGCTTCTAGATATGACTCACCAAATAACTCCTAAATGAGTTCTTCAACCTTTGCACTATCTCCCATAGTCAATCGCTTCATAACATGTAATACCTCTTTCACCAGAGGTTTAGTGGAAATGTAGTCAAAATTATGGATCATTCCTATAGTCAAGTCTTTCCAATTTCCAATCTCCCTATGCAACTCCGCATAAACATACCAAGTGCATGCACAACCTTGTAAGGTGAAATAAAGTTTGTGCACCCAAAACAAAGGTGATAAAGCTTCCTGCCCTTTTGTCTAGAGTCTCTCAAACTATTGAACGTGGTGTTGAACATGCTTATTACCATGATATTCACATATTTGAGTAGGGGCATTACTCTTAAAAAATCGGGATGATAGAGCAATTCTCACTTCTCTTCATTCTATGATATTATCATTATGAACCATCCACCAGCGCATTGTCGTCACGCGCAGGGTATACACTAACATATTCCTTCTGTCAACTCTATCCTTCCACTATACTTCCATGGCTTGCATGAATACCTCAGGGTTTCCTTCGCCAATGTACCGGGGGTACAGGTTTTTTTCCTAACTTCCTAACACAACGTGACCTGTTTACACGCGCAATTGCACTTCGTACCTCGTTCCCAACCATCTCATAAGTTTCATGTGCCCAATTTTTATAGGAAATAATTGTAGTATTACTGATGGAATGTGCATCATCCCACTGGAGAATTCCTTCCTTAGATGGATCAAGCACTTCCAGATCTCGAATGGTGCGCACATAAATTATGTTCAGGTGTTCTTCACTTAAGGGCTAAACATAAGGTGCAGATTTCATGTCTGTCAAAGGGATAATAACTCATTCTTCCTTGTTCTCAAAACTGATATATCCCTTATTGAACCATAGATCAACATTATTTACATAGCACTAAGGGTGACCAAGTAGAATTGGGAAGTTGTCTGCTTCTACAAGCGTTAATACCTCAAAGTCCCTAGTGAACTTGGCCCCCTGTATAGTAATGGATGCATCCTTCAATACTCCAATTGGTGTGGCCTTAGTATGATTTTCCATATATAGTACATTAGAAGATGAATGCAATGAAGGTCTACCCATCTGAACCCATGCATCTAAGGTAAACACATTCAATTTCGCATTTGTTTCAATCAAAATATTGCTCAAAATTCATCCATCCACAAAAAAATCTAGAGTGATCTCCTTGTTATAATCGAAGCTATGGGGAGGGAGATTAGCATGAAAAATCTGCCATTCGTTCTCCATATGATCTCGTGGAGTTTTTCCTTTCAACCATCTCCCTAGTAATGGAATAATGTTCTCTTGACGTGACATCTTGCATACTTTCTTCAGATCATCAACATCTGACTAGAAAGTCTCAGTTGCCTTCTTGTGTTCCAACTTCCATGACTATTCATTTAAACATTGTATTTCACCCTACAGATTTCTAAGTAACTCTATGGTTTCCTAATAAACCTCCTTCTAATGTGTAGGGTCTAGATATTTTACATGTAAAACCTCTAACTTAGTGATGGTAGGCTTCTATTGCAGCGTTTCTCTGGCATGCGCAACCTCAGCGCGTGTAGTAATCTTCACATGTACTACCTCAAGATCCGGTGCTAACTTCAATATCCATTGGTTTTCCATGGCACGTTGTATCCTAACCATCCATCTACTCTTGTTCTCATATTTGTGCTTATGGCTCAGATGTTCATATAAGTCTAGACACACTTCATAGTTATGATTTTTTCTATAAAAAGAACAAGTAATGTTCTGAGGACATTTGCACCTATAATTGTCAAGGGATCTACACATATAACATGTTCTACAAGGGAACTCACCTCATCCACTGCCGTAGCCTTAGCCTCTGAATCCACCACAATATCCTCAACCTCTACCATGGCCTCCCTCAAAACACCCTTCACATTGATCATAACACCCTTCCATGTGTTCATGATCTTATCGCTCACCTTTATCCTTAGAGTTATTTGAAACCTTGTCTGTCATACACCGATATCAATGGCATCATGGATCTGACCAATTAACCTGTAATCTTTAGTATTGTGATTCGTGGACCGGAAACGATTACAGTAGCATGACACGTTCTTTCTTACCGCGCATTGCAATAATGGACATCGACTTACATCGTGGTCCAAATGACATATCTCACATCCCAAGTAACAAGGAGAGCACCGATCTGTGAGAACAACTATTCTTAGTATGCCCCTCTACTTCACAATCTGTCCACAAAATTTCACTGTGTATCACATGTTTTATATTGCCTAATAGTTTCTCCAACTACTTTTCCATTACTGCAATATGAGATTCCAAGAATGGGCTCACTCCAATATTTATGCTCCCGACTGCCTCAACATGCATAACTTCTTCAAGTGCCTCGTGCGGGTCTGTATAAGTCTTATGTGAGAGCACCCCCCTAAAAGGCATAATCAAGCCTCAAATGAACCATTGTGCATGTTAACTTGCATGGATATCATATGATAGTTTATACAAGAGTGTTTTGAAATGAGCATGATATTCTCGGACACTCTTAGTAGTGCTCTTCTTGATGTCCTTGAGTGCACTTATACTTTTATGCTCGAACTAAGGTATATAAAATTCCTTAATGAAAGCATCTTGTAACCCTGTATAATCCACATAAGTCTGATCAAGATCAATCTTTGTTAAGCACAAGATAATACTAAGAGGGGGGTTTAATAAATATTATGATTTTTCTAAATTTTACACTTAATCTCATAACCATAATCACAATTAATCAATTTCACAATGAATATATCAAATCAATCAATAAATGCAAAACAAACCAACACAATGCAAATAGACACAGATTTACATGGAAACCCTTTCGGGATAAAACCACGGAGAAAATCTTCTTTATTATATTTCTCAAAGGTTTGTAGGCACTAACCTATAGGAGACTCCAATCCACAAATTACAATTTTGTAGGCACCAACCTACATGAGCACCAACCCCTTTGAATTCATGAGCACCCACTCATAGGAGCACCAACTCCTTATCAAAAATTCATCTTACCACTGTGGACTTGTTTCTTATTCAAAAAGTGATGGTTTTCTTATTTGGATCTGCACTTCACACTTTTATTTTCAGGATTTGTTATACTTTATTACAAAATTGTTGCTCAAAATACTCGGTCTAATTATCCCAACACCTTCACATAAATAAGTCACTATAATTTTTCATCTGTACACCTTTGAATCATCTCTTCTTCTTATTACACTTATCTCTTCACTCAAAATATTCAATGTGTGTGCTTTTCTAAAACAAATGATTATATATCCTTCTCACATCCTTTCAAAAAGACACGTCATTCCAACCAACACAACCTTTCCGTTATTTAATTAACACAACATAATTAAGTGAACTAGTTGGCTAAAACCAAAAGTAATTAATGCAACCCATAACAATTATTAAATGCACATTAAACAATGGAATTAACCCCTTTATAGGAGTGTTGCCCCTCCTTAGATAAATCACTCTCAACATTAAATCGTTGCCAGCCATCATTAAATTTTCTTTTTCACCATAAAACATGGCATATGAACACCTTAAAATGTTGATATCTCTCTCCTATGTACAATTGTGTATATCTCTCTTATACCATGATAATCCTTATCCAAAAACACTTATTTTCGTGTATTTAAACTTTCATTTTCCACCCTTCTATACTGCTTGTTATTTTCGTTACTTTCTACCATTTTCATCAACATCCGTTAGTAGTTCCGTTAGCTTCCGTTACACAATTCCGTTAACCAAATACATCAATGATTACGCCTTTGACATCAATGACAATATTTCCAACAATCTCCCCCTTTGTCATTGATGGCAACCTTCCAAAAAAAATATTTTATGCAACTCCCCCTTATTGTAACTCCCCCTTACTGTCACTCTCCCCCTTTGACATCAATGGCAAAGGGTCAATCTAGGAGTTTAATCGTGCAATGTTTAGTTCCCCCTCAACCAATGCTTCTCTTGGTTTTTCAATGGGAAGAAGCAAAGGATATTACTCCAAATTTTGTCGTAGATATTCAAATGTCTCCTTTGGAAGTGGCTTGGTGAAGATATCTGCTATCTGTTCGGATGTAGTAACAAATTCCAACTGTATCTGCTTTTCTGCCACCTACTCTATTAAGAAGTGATATCTTATGGGAGTATGCTTTTTTTTGGAATTCATAACCGGATTCTTTGAAATACTCATCGCATTGGTATTATCGCATAATCTGGAGATTGGATGATCATACTCTACTTTGATATCTTTCAAGGTTTGCTTCATCCATAGAATTTGAGTACAACATAACATTGCTACTATATACTTTGCTTCTGTTGTTGATAAGGATACAGAGTTCTACTTTTTACTCAACCAAGATACCAATTTGTCTCCAAGGAAGAATGCTCCTCCACTTGTACTTTTTCTATCATCCACACATCTTACCCAATCTAAATCTGTATAAGCTACCAATGTGAAGTCTTTACCCCTTGGGTACCATAACCCATAATCCATAGTTCCCTTTAGATATTTGAATATGCGTTTTATATCTTGTACATTTGTTTCTTTCGGACTTGCTTGAAAACATGCAGCCATACCCACTTCTTTCATGATGTCTGGTCTGGATGTCATCACATATAGTAAACTCCCAATCATTGATCTATAGAGAGTTTGATTAGCATTCAGAGATTCATCATCTTTGCTTAACTTTGTCCCAGTAGCCATAGGTGTGATAATAGGTGCACACTCCATTCTAAAAAAAATCAAAATTTCTTTCACATAATTGGTTTGGGATATAAATATTCCTTTATTAGATTAAGAAATTTGCAATCCAAGGAAAAATGATAACTCTCCCAACATGAACATCTCAAACTCCTTTTGCATGTCTTCGGAAAATTTCTTAAACATTTCCTCATTGTCTCCTCCACAAATTATGTCATCTACATACACAACAACAATCAGCTGGTGCTCACCTTCAATTTTAATGTAAATATTGCTATCAAAAAGTCCTCTCTTGAACACTTGGTCTTATAGATACTTATCAAGCCTAGAGTACCATGCTCTGGGGGCTTGTTTTAATCCGTACAAGGCCTTATTCAACTTACACACATAATCTTCATTTTTCGATAAGAGGAACCCTTCAAGTTGTTCTATGTATACTTCCTCTTCTAATTTTCCATTTAGAAATGTTGATTTGAAATCTATTTAATAGACTTTGAAGTTCTTGAATACCAAAAAAGTAAGAAACATTCTAATTGTTTCTAATCTAGCAATAAGAGAAAATGTTTCTTCAAAATCAATACCTTCTACTTGAGCATACCCTTTACATACTAACATTTCCTGATTTCGAGTGACTTGTCCATCTTCATTCACTTTATTTCAGAATACCCACTTAGTGCCAATCACATTCTTATGCTTTAGCCTAGGTATAAGTTCCCATGTTTTATTCCTCAATTTGATCTAACTCTTCCTCCATTTCCTTTATCCAATGTTTATCATAGCTAGATTCTACAAAGTTCTTCGGCTCTATTTTGGATAATAAGGAGAAATTGACTGGTTCTAATGCACTTACAATTCTTCTTCTTGTCTGTAATCCTTCATCAATATTTCCAATGATCTGACTTTCAATATAATCCTTCTTAACAAAGTGAGATGGTGTTTTGGTGTCCTGCCTTTCAGATTTGCTTAATGTTTCAACATCTTCTTCATCTTCCTTTTCTTCTACTCGCTCGAGTATTTCTAAGGGATTTTCTGTAGGTTCTTTAGCTTTTTGATTAACGATTTCATCCACTCTCACATTTGCACTTTCTACTATAGTTTGTAGTCTTTTTTTATAACATCTATAGGCTTTGCTTTTAATAGAGTAGCCAAGAAATATTCCTTCATCCGCTCTTGAATCGAATTTTCCCAAGTTCTCTTCATTTCTTTTAATAAAGAATCTACTCCCAAACACTTTGAAATATTTTATAGTAGCTGGTATCCCTTTCCACAATTCATAAGGAGTTTTGTCATGATTAAATATGATTTTTCCTCTATTCAAGATATAAACAACCATATTTACCACTTCTCTCCAAAATTTATCTAATAGCTTAGATTCATTTAACATGGTTCTAGCCATCTCTTGGATGGTTTGATTCTTTCTTTCTACCACTCCATTTTTGTTGTAGAGTCCTTGTAGTTGAGTAATGTCTTTTGATTCCATGACCTTCACAATATTTAATGAACTCATTTGAGGTGAACCCACCTCCATGATTTGACCTCAGGAAATTTATTTTCAATCCGATTTCATTTTCTACTAATTCTTTAAAATCTTTGAACTTCTCAAATGCTTCTGAAATTTCTTTTAGAAAGGCTACCCAAGTCATTCTAGTGTAGTCATCAATGAATAACATGAAATAACTCTCACCTTGTATGTTTTCTGTTCTGGTAGGTCCACACAAATCCGTATGAATCAACTCTAGTGGTTTGGTGTTTGAATACTCCTTTCTAAACCTTGCTCTGGTCTTCTTTCCATGTTGACATTGCTTTCTTAGAGTACTTGCAGGTTTCGTTACCTTAGGCATATCCCGCACAGCCTGCTTGTTGCTAATTTTCACAACATATCAAAATTTATATGCCCCATCCTTCTATGCCATAGCCAACTCTCTTCAACCTAACTTAGACAACATTTTTCTCTCCTTTTATTTCTCCTGAGCATGTATAGGTTATTTGTGGTTCTATGTGCATCTGCAACTAACTCTCCTATGTTTTCCTTCCTTATCTCACACCCTTCAGCATAAAACTTAAGTGTGTGTCCTTGATTACACATTTGGCTTTGCACTTAAGAAATTATGATTTAATCCTTCAACATATAAAAAATTCTCTGTTTTTTGTTTTACCATTATCAAGACTCAGCGTACCTTTTCCAGCAATCTTTTCTTTAGCGTTATCACTGAATTTCACCGTACCTTCATTTAATTTCTTCAATGAGATGAACTTACTTTTATCTTTGGTTATATGTCTTGAAAATCCACTATCAATGTACCACAACTGACCTTCATCATGTGCATGGAATGTTGTTTGAAGAAGCATAGATTTCTCTTTATCTTTCCCATCATCCTCTTTCTTTTGTTTCCAAAATTTTGTAGCTTCTTTCTTCTTTATTACTGGAGCATTTACCTTCTGGTTCGATTTGGATGGTTCTACAAAACCACTTCTACAAAATCATGCCATATGTCCATAGTTATTGCAGTCATAACAAGTAATATCTTCAACATAGTTGGATAAAGGAGCAAAGGAGTTGTAATTTCTATTGGAGAATCCATACACACCTTTGTTCTTTATATTGTTGTCTCTCACCCGTATTCTACAATCTATTGCTTTATGACCAAAATGATTACAGTAGAAGCAATAACCATAGAAAGAATTTTCAAACCTAGACATGTGAGTATATCTTGGAAGTTTTGGTCTTCTAAACTTGTTCTCATATTTGCTTTCCTTGTAGAAATGTTGATCTTTATAAAGCTCTTCTCCCTTTTCAAATATTCATTCTTCCTAGGTTCCTTAAGTGTCTCTGCATAGGTCTTTGAATTCTCTACTTTTGTCTCTTTCGACGACTCTATACCTTTTGTGTTAGTGGTGTCTTGTCTTTCCTTATGTCCAAGACCAGGCTTGTCGGATGTTGAATTCTGTCGGTTCAGAATTTCATCTAGTATATCGGTACTTTTCTCGAATTTTAGATTGCTTTAAATTGTAGCATTTACTTTTTCCAAGTCCTTTCTCAAAGCAATGATCTGTGACTCACTCTTTTCACAATCTTCTTCCTCAGTCCTTAGCTAATTTCTTAATTCTTCTTCAACTCGTTTTGCTTCTTCAATTCGGGTTTTTAGATCCATGATCATCTTTCCTGATTCTTCAAGAGATTGTGATATCTTAGCTTCAAAGTTACAATCTTCTTCATAATGCTTCATACTTTAGGAGTTGTAAATTTTGTTTCTGATTTTTCTTTTTAAGAGCTTTCAATTCTCCCAAGGCACAAATAAGTTTCTCTTCAAGATTCACTTCACCTTTTTCTTCCTTGTCTTCATCTCTTTCTAAGTCATCTTTTATAGCCATGAATAATATTCCTTCATTATCGCTATCTAAGTTACTTATCCCACTTTCTTCAGATGATCTACTACTTCCTTTTGAATATAAGCTTTTCTTTTGCTATCCAAATCTTTCCTTGCCTTTTTCTTTGCTTGAATTCCCTTTTGAATTTGGTAGAGTAGCTATTTACCTTAGCTCATATTCACCTAGGTACTTTATTTACCTTTATTGTATTTATCCTCACCCACTTATGTGTGTGGATATTTATTTTATCTTATTTAGATATTAGGAGATATTATCTAGTTGTTAGGTATAGTTCTTTCCTTTATCTATGGTATTGACTAGATCCTTTGTGTCTAGTTCTCTCCTAAATCTATGGTCTTGACTAGTTCTTTGATGACTAGTTATTTCCTTGATTTATGGCTTGATCTACGACCTTGACTGGTTCTTAGATTGTTATTCCTTACCTATTTAAGCAAGACCCATTCTCAATGTATTGCATTGAGTTCTATAATAATATATGATATTACTGCTCATTTGTTTGCAAAGGTTTATGTAAAGTTATTCTGGTGAATTACTTTCATCTTATTGATCGTGATGCTTGATTAGCATCTGTGTTCTAAGGCTTGGCACATCGTTAGATTCCTTTTATAAATCAGGAGTTGCCACGACTTGCCGTCACACCAAAAGCTCAGGTAACTTATGGCAAGGAGAGGGATCTCATCGTGTTAATCAGTATGCTACGCCAATACCCTCCCATACTGCTACGATGGAGCTAGAGTGATACCACAGCCCAACAACATCTGTATGAGTTTCCAAAATCAACTACTCGAACACTGATAAACTTTCCCGGGAGGTCACCCATCCTAGAACTAGCTCTGGGGCTGGCACAAGCTTAGACTGCCTGGTCATCATGCCGTCTGTAAGTTTTATTTTGCAAATACAGATTCATTGTATATCTCAATATATTTGAGATTTGGTCGTATTTTGTATGCTCGCTTAGATACCCTAAGGTCACACTGGTATGGTCATATGACGTCAGGCTTAACCGAGCTTGTGATTCCTACTAGTAGGTGCTTAGCTTTAGCCCCTCCCAGATTGGCACTTTTTGGTGGTGAAGTGCAACAACAATATTATATTGTTTAGTGGTAACTACAATAAATAACATTTGAAATATGTGTAAAAAAATCTGTACCTTTTGATCGGTAGATCTCGGTTTTGAGTGCACATTTTTTGCAAAACAGTGATCACCTTTTTCATGAGCTACTTTATCATTGGAGTTATTTAATCTTTAGAAGGTTTTGCACTATAATTATAAAGTGCCAAATATTGGAGGAGTGTTGTAGTCAATTGTGGATGCAAAAGGTTCATGCTGACACCCAAACGTCCTAAAGTTTTCGCTCAAGAAGAAATTCATCTTCTACACGATACAGACTCATTCACGACCAAAGGATACAATAATACACTGTCCTGCAGAACAAGCTTGCTAGCCTACATCATCACCATCATATTGCGAACAACCATATCCATGCTTCTAGTCCACTTGCAACTATTGCTCTTGTACCCACTGGATGCTTCTAAACCTATGGGGCTTGTTACTACAAATGTGCCTATTACAGTACCACATGTTGTGTATCCTACTTCTGCTAAGATGCATGACATTTTTAAGAAGCATACCACTGCATTCTTCCTCGCATGCTCCATTCTATTGGTCTCACTAGAGGAGTCATTGACAGACATTCACAGGGTATTGTTTCCTCTATTCCACATGTTAAGTGGAATTCTCGTCCATAACATTGGTTTTGAGTAGATACTTCATTGGGATCACATATTGACAGAGCTCCTTTTTTTGTTCGCTCGACTCTTTCTGAGGATCATGAGCAAGACATGAGTTCTACACCTTCTACGTCCAGGATTGAGAAACCTGAGATTTCAGCTGTCAGACATGATCAACCTGACACACATTCTGATGTTCTTTTGCATGCACCCATTGTGCATTTTACACCAAGTCATATCCAGGCATCTTCTTCATCCATCCGTGTTGATTTGGGGTGGATATCTGATCACTCGTGGAGGCGACATAGGAATTCATTGAGAGGACTCTACAGGCGTGGCTCCTCCACCATTCGGCCTCTTGCTCCACTTTCTATACCTTCTGCATTGTGATGCTTCTTGTTTTAAGTACTTTTATCTTTAGCATGGATAAAAGAATGTATCTCTCTTGTTGAGTATTTTGTATCTGTATTTTCGACACTTTTGACATGTTGACTATCTCTTATGGGGGATCTATTCTGGTGCATTCCAGTGTTAGTTTGTCAGTCGATTCGAGTAGTTGTTTTGACAACTTCCAAATCCAGATTTGTAGCGTCACTCCACCCATTGCATACAATATGGGAGGGTGTGGTGCAGTCTTGATTGCTTCACAAATTTTGTGTCCTTGAAAATTGTAAACCTTAGCTTTGTTTGGATCGCAACACTCTACAGATTTTGATGTCCTTTCCTTGTTGCTTTGGTTTTTATACCTTGGATCGTGACACGACCTATTTGTAGCAGTTGATCGAAGCCATGATCTCAGGTGTTTTTTTAGCACTTTCGACATCACTCTGTTGAAAAGTCTCCTTGTAAGAGCTAAAATACCATATATGGAAATCCATCAGTAATCCAGTAATGTTTTTGAATACATGTGATCAAGTAGAATGGACTTCAGACTATAGTGCACATAAGAAATTTCTTCAGCATTGTATGAGTTTTTTGAGCCGAAGCTTCAACTGAGATGCCTTGGAGCAGTGGTCTAAGAACTCTCTTTACTTTATTGTTACTGGTAGTTTGGGTAACTCCAAAAGACGGTAGTAAGCTTTTTTCCCAGTTATTGTATATGAGCTACCTCATCAGGCAACTAGTTTCCGGGTAACTCCATACTATGGACATAGTACACTTCTATTTTGGCAAGCTAGCTTCAACTTGAGGGGTAGGGTGTTAGAGTAGTGTAAGATTTATCCTAATAAGTAAATAAAAGGATAAATAATCACCTACACTAACTTTATTCTACATTTAACTTGTATTTCTTCCTCACCCACTTATGGTGTTGTGGATCCATGATCATCTTTCCTTATTCTTCAAGATATTAGGAGATATTATCTAGCTTCAAAGTTAGGTATAGTTCTTTCCTTGATACTATAGGTAGTTGACTAGATCTTTTGATGTCTAGTTCTCTCCTAAATCTATGGTCTTGACTAGTAACTTTCCTTGATTTATGGCTTGATCTACGTTCCTCTGACAAGGTTCACTTCAGATTGTTATTCCTTCCTATGTCTAAGCAAGGCCCATTCTCAATGTCATTGCATTGAGTAGCTATGAATAATATATTCTTCTTTATCACTCATTTGTTTCAAAGGTTTATGTAAAGTTATTCTGGCAGATGATCTACTACTTCATCTTATTGAATATGTGATGTTTGATTAGCTTTCCAAATGTGTTTCTTGGCTTGGCACGATGCTGGTTATCGAATTCCCTTTTATAATTTAGGTTTTCTTTCCTCATCATTGCTATCTACTTTCTCTAGACACTGTAGCCGTAAAATGACCAATTTTACCATAATTAAAACATTTAAATGGTAACTTACCTTTGTACTTTCCAAATCCTTTCTTTAACTTTCAAATGAACAAGGCTTCTTTCTCATCTTCTTCGCTTCTTGAGTTCTCCTTCGACTCGGGTTCTTTGATTTTATCTTTTTTTGAGACTTTGAATGCAACTTCCTTCTTTGATGGTCTATTTGACTCAATCCTCATTTCATACGCGATCAGTATTCCATGTAGTTCGTCCATGCTCAACTTATCAAGATCTTTCATTTCTTCAATGGAAGACACCTCAGCATATAATCTTGATGGTAGAGATCTTAAAATCTTTTGAAAGATCATGGATTCTTCAATATTTTCTCCTAACCCTCTTATGGCGTTGACAACCTCATCCAAGCAAAGAATATAGGTTGTAACATTCTCCTCATCCTTAATTTTTAGGCTCTCAAATTGTCTCCTATGGGTTTGAAGCTTAGCCCTTTTAACCTTGTCATCACCTTCATAGATAGTTTGAATTTTGTCCCATATCTCCTTCGTTGTTTCACGTTGCATTACTTTAACAAACTCAGATTCTAACAGGCCACATAGGATTTCATTCATCGCCTTGGCATTGTTTTCAAAATCCTTCTTTCCAGCTTGATCTGTCATTGGAACTGATGGGATTATATATCCAACTCTTACTGATTGATAAATATCAAACCCTAGTGCCATTAGATATGTTTTCATTCTTATGCTCCAAAATGCATAATTTGTTCCATCAAACAATGGAGCCTTGTTCGAAGAAAAACCTTCTTATACTTGATGAGTAGCCATATGTGCTTCTAAAATCTACCTTCCAATTGTTGAATTGTTCCTGAAGGCAACCTCTCTGATACCAAAATTTTAAGCACAAGATAATACTGAGAGAGGGGGTGAATCAGTATTATGATATTTTTAAATTTAACACTTAATCTCATACCCGTAATCACAATTAATCAATTTCACAATGAATATATCAAATCAATCAATAAATGCAAAGCAAACCAACACAATGTAAATAGACACAAATTTACGTGGAAACCCTTTCGGGAGAAAACCACGGAGAAAATATTCTGTATTATATTTCTCAAATGTTTGTAGGCACCAACCTACAGGACACCAAGCAAATTACAATTTTCTAGGCACTAACCAGCCCCTTCGAATTCATGAGCACCCACTCACAAGAGCACCAAACCCTTATCAAAAATTTCTCTTACCACCATGGACTTGTTGCTTATTCAACGAGTGATGGTTTTCTTATTTGGATCTACACTTCACACTTTTATTTTTGGGATCTAATACTTTATAACAAAATTACTGCTCAGAATACTCAGTCTAATTATCCCAACACCTTCACATATATAAGTCGCTGAAATTTTTAATCTTTACACCTTTGAATTTGCTCTTCTTCTTATTACTCTTCTCTCTTCACTCAAAATATTCAATGTGAGTGCTTTTCTAACACAAATGATTCTATCTCCTTATATATCCTTCTCACATCCTTTCGAAAAGACAAATTATTCCAGCCAACACAACCTTTCCATTATTTAATTACCACAACATAATTAAGTTCATTAGTCGGCTAAAACAAAAAGTAATTAATGCAACCCATAACAATTATTAAATGCACATTAAACAATGCAATTAACCCCTTGATAGGAGTGTTGCCCCTTAGACAAATCATTGTCAACATTAAATCACTGTCAGCCATTATTAAATTTTATTTTTCACCATAAAACATGGCATATGAACACCTTAAAATGTTGATATCTCTCTCCTATGTATAGTTGTGTATATCTCGCTTATACCATGATAATCCTTATGCAACAAAACTTACTTTCATGTATTTAAACTTTCGTTTTCTACCCTTCTATACCGTTGGTTATTTCCGTTACTTTCTACCATTTCCGTCAACATCTGTCATTAGTTCCGTCAAATTTTGTTACATGATTTCGTTAATCAAATACATCAATGATTAAGCCTTTGACATCAACGACGATATTTCCAACAAACTTTGTAATGTCCCCTTTTTCTATGCCAAATTCCTAAGGGTCAAATCGAGTCCAAGTCGTGGTCATACACAAGGGGTTGTGGATGCTGGGGGCTTTTGAGAAGGGGGCGCGTGGTACTAATATCCATGTTTGGCCGTTGGGGGTCACTTTGGACCTTGGCAACTTAAACAGGAAAAAGTAATTTTTCTTACATTTTGTTTTATTGGCCCCTCCGTGGAATGAAACGCGTCTAGGTCTATTGGGGCTCTTTTGCTTAGGAATGTATATAAGGAGCCGGGAGAGAAAGGAGAGGAAC
Source organism: Taxus chinensis (assembly GCA_019776745.2). Classification (NCBI taxonomy): domain Eukaryota; kingdom Viridiplantae; phylum Streptophyta; class Pinopsida; order Cupressales; family Taxaceae; genus Taxus; species Taxus chinensis. Next base: position 722,416,935 of record CM034152.1, read on the forward strand.
TTTTTGGCATATACATTTTATTGACCCCTTCTCGTGCAGATGTTGTTGTGCATCTACAGCTTGTGGAGTCAAATCCCACAGGGACCCTAGCTTCGGTGGTGAGAGACTTGTCCCTAGCTAGCAGGGCATTCTTCGGTAGTGAGAGATCTACCCTAATCTGTAATTTTGGAGCCATTTTCAGGGTTGTGTGGTAGAGACATTATCAAAGGTTTAAGAGGAAGGATATTCAGGGTCTTGGGGGCATTTGAGGAAGATAAGAAGAGGGGCTCCAAATCAGATTCACGATAGCCATTTGGACTGGGCGTGGCAGCTCGTTGAAGGCGCCTCCATAATTTTTCGACCCCATTCCAAGCGAGGCAACTTGTAGCCTTTATTTGGGGGTTTTCCATTTGGCTATTTTCAAATCTAAAGGTGGAACTATTACTGCCTATATTTGTTCATGTTATTTCCAAAGACCCATATTACTGCTCTTGTATTTAGAGGGTTACGAACCTCAGTAGTTTTCCCGTTGTCTAGGGCATTCTGTGCTTTTTCTGGCAGCAGTTTAATCTTTCTAAAAGTCCAAAAATAGTTTCCTTATGTCCTTTATAATAATATCAAGCTCTATTCAAATTTTCAAGTATTTCAGGTGGACATTTTGGCAAATATTAAGTTTCTTTAGTTCGCTGCCCCAACTGTAAAAATCTAGTAAAATCGGTATTTTATGTGGCTGAAAGTTTCTAATATTTTGTGCATTTTTAAGTGCTATCCCATTAGGGATATTTTAGTGGTATCAGAGCAGTTGTTCCTCCAGCCTGTGTTGGTAAAATATGGTAGATTGGAAAGATCTCAAAGGGGGTTTTATGAAGGAAATGTTCACCAACATGGTGAAACAATAGGAAGCCACTAACCTTTATTTGAGTCAGCTCACTCAGAATTTGAATCAAAGCAGATCTAGGGATAATAAGGAACATGGTGAGAACAGTGATAAAGGGCGGCCAATAGAGGTGATTGATGAGGATTCTTGTTGGAGGAAGTACCAATCTTTGAGTAGGGGTTTCAGAGATAATATGCCATTTCCAGATTATTGCATGATGAAGATAGGTAGCAAGCCCAAACGAGGTCATCATATGTCGGTACCTAAATGAAAAAAGAACTCATTTGTAGTAGAAGCTTCTAGACAAAAGGGTATGATTTCCATTGAGAAAAATATTTGCATTGGTGAAATTTTGCTTGTTAAACAAAGTATTCCAGCTCTGGAGAAGAAATTTGTTTATGCAAGCAAGGAGGATGTAGTGGAAACTCTGAAAAAGTGTGAGGAATGGAATAGCAGAGCTAGAGCTGCTAGGGTGATAGTGACTCAAGCAAGACAACACATACAAGAGTTCAAGGAAACGATGAAGGAAATTGATGCAAGGAAGTCTACACCCACAAAAGAAGACTCTATGGAGTAGTTGTCACATGAGGAGGAGCCTCAAATGGACACTTGTGTAAAATTGCAGCCTGATGTAATTTCCAAACCAACAACTTTGGATCAGCTTTTAGATACGTTCAATGGGAACTCAGGAAACAATGTTCGGGGAAGCTCAACATATGTCTATCTTGAACACGGAGGACATTGGTGGCCTTGAAAGGTATTAAGAGCACACTAAAGGATCTTATTTATTGTTTCCTATTCCAATTTACTTCCATCATGAGATGCATGGTATGATAGATGATGAAGTCTTCATCATGGAGTTTTTTGGGCCACTACTCCAACTATGTGTATACAAGCATCTTGTGGATGATATATGGTGGCAAGTTTTAGCTCACTTAACTGATACAAGGGCTCATGGGCATTATAAGCAATGGGATCCTGGTAATATGTTGCATTATCCAAAACTATCAATTCTGATTTTGAAAACTCTGTGACTGATTTCATAAGCAAAAGAAGGAATTCAAATGTGTCTTTTGGGATTACAAGTGTTGGCAAGCATGATTTCTTCATTGGAGACTCCGGTGCAAGAAGGGATAGTACTTCTCAAGGTACTAGCGTGGGTTCTATGATTACTAAAAGGGGTAAGAGAATATTTTTTAATCATCTTCAGCCTACTTGACTATGTATAACAACAGTCGTAATGAGAGGAGAAAATAGCAATATGGGGCAACAAGGTCAAAGAGGTGAGAGCGGACATTCAGGGCAGTAGCCTCCCCATTCTTCTACCAGGCCTTTGGGGTTTCATGAACCTTATTTCTTGAAGGATCCAGAAGTTTCACAAGTACAACAGCCAATAGATATTTTGGATGAGGAAACTTATTGGGAGAGGAACCAGACCTTGAGTGAGGGCGTTCATAACAACATGTCATCCCAGGAATATGGCAAAAGGAAAATTGGAAGTAGATCTAAGAGAGATCATCAGAAACAAGTACCCGAGTTACAGAGGAGATTGGAACAAATTTCCATTCCACACTTCGTTGGTTCTAAGAAGTGTACTGCACAGTCTTGGGATCAAGAGTTGAAGACATACTCTAACTTGAATCATATGCCCGAGGAAGATGTAATTAACTTTGTAAGCTCGCATCTTGAGGGAGGCGCTCATGATTGATGGCATCATGGGCTGATTACATAGGGGAACCTACGCATTATGACTCATGCAAAGTTCGCACAGAGGCTGGTGAACAGATTTGATAGGAGGGACCCTGACAAGTATTTCAGGGAGTCGACTCATTTGGGACAAACCACTCCCCTGGATCAGTACATCGCAGATTTTTAGAGATTATCTGTGATGGTACCTGATGTCACAGAGAGGAGGTTGATTTCGTTGTTCATAGTAGGTTTGACTAAAGCTTTCGCTGCATTTGTGAAGGCATTTGAACTTTCTTCTTTGCACGGGGCTGTTAGGAAAGCTCGGGACTTGGAGTTATCCACTAAAAATCTGAGGGCTCCACCTCGTGTTTAACAAAGGGAACCTCCATCTGGATCAAACGACTGTCAACAGAGGGAGCCTCCACCGAGGTAGGAGGTGGCTAAAAATCCAATCATTTCCTGGGAACACAGAGATGATTTTAGGTGAAAGAAACTATGTTTCGATTGCCACACACCTTAGATTCCAGGACATGATTGCAGAGGTAGAGGGAAGGCTCAATTCATTGAAGTCTTCAAGAAGAGCAAGGGTGATAGAGGTGAGGAGTTAGAGACTCGCGAGATGGATGATGGAGATGGGGTTATGTTGGATAGTGCTGATGCGGGGTAGGAGGAGAAGACTTTTCCTCAGGATATTATAGCCACATTACCTAGTACTTTGATGTACAAGGCATTTAGGATTAGAGGAATTATGCAGGCTCAGTGAGTTGGGGTACTCATTGATAGTGGGGCAACCCACAACTGTATTGATGCCTCATTGGTTGAGAGGTCAAGACTACGTACAGAGGATTTTGAGGGCCTTAATGGGGTTGTAGCCAATGGAGAGTCTAGAAGGTGCACACGGCGAGTTCCCCAAGTGGACATCATGATGGGTAACTATACAGTTACCAACAATCTTCACATCGTTGGTATGGGAGTGACCAACATAGTGTTGAGAGTGCACTGGCTTCACCCTTTTGGGGAGTTTCGGACTACTTTCAAATGATGGAGCTGAAGTTTAAATCCGAGCGAAGGAATGTGATTTTTAGGGGATTATCTACAGGTGCACCAAGGGTGGTTACATCTGAGGGGATGGAGAGAACATTCCGGCATGGTGAGGAATTTTATTATTGCAGATCGATGCTGAGTAGGATGCATGTGGAGGTGACCAACAATGTTGCACATGAGACAATTACGGAGATTGGGGTTACAGACTCAGATCCTCTGAGTTTATCATCATGTTGGTTATCTAAGGGGTCGGTAGACTGGAGATCTCATTTGCTTGTTGAGTACTCCAAGAACCGACACACTTACGAGATTCTGGATGGTCACATATAGGATGACAACTACAAATTTGAGGATGAGATAATCTTCTATCAGGGAAGATTGAGCCTTGTGTCAGATTCATGGTTGAGAATGCAGATATTGCGACATGTGCATTGTCCTTATGTGAATGGGCATTTGAGCTGCGATGAGACCTACAAGTTCATGTCAAACAGGTTCATATGGCACAGGTTGAGGGAGGATATCCCCAACTTTATACAGGCACATACGGTTTGTCACTGTGACAAGTCAAATCCTACGGGTTCATCATCTTTTGAATCGACCTTGGATAACACTCCTATGTATTTTACTGCTTCTATGCCCGATGAGCACTTCACCCACTTGTTAGTCAATGGAGAGACTAAATTGACTTAGGTTTATTCAGTAGGTTCACATTCAGCGCAGGAGGTGGACTATGTGGAGCCGATATTGCCGGTTGACTGTCTACTGGAGTCTTAGGGCTTTTCCTCCATTGGACACATTGAGATACATAATGAGGAGCCTTGCTCTCACACGAGTGCAGGTCATGTGCGAGAGTTAGCACCATTTTTGCATATACATGTTGTTTCACAAGTGGATTTAGGGGACTCTACGGGATTCAGAGTGAAATTTCATACCCAAGAGTCGATTGGAGAGGCAGTGAGTGATCACATGATGATAGCGTTGCATCGGCAGGGATTAGATAGATTGGCACTTTCGGCATGGGTACCAGGGGAGAGTCGGTGTGGGCATCATACTACTTTAGGAGAAACATTGTTCTCTACATGGCATGGAGAGCATGATCACTACATGGGGTGTCTTGGTTACTTCGCATCACACCGATCGTCAGTTGACTACAAGGTGAGGTGGAGAAACTTACGGCGTGGTATTCAACCTCTGCAGCATGACAGGATAATGCTTCGGGTCAAGCATTTCTCAGGAAGGGAGGAATGTAATGTCCCCTTTTTCTACCTAAAAGGCCTAAGGGTCAAATTGAGTCCAAGACGTGGTCATACCCAAGGGGTTGTGGATGCTAGGGGCTTTTGAGAAAGGGCCGCATGGTACTAATATCCATGTTTAGCAGTTGGGGGTCACTTTGGACCTTGGAAACTTAAACAACAAAAAGTAACTTTAGTTACTTTTTGTTTTATTGGCCCCTTCGTGGAATGAAATGCGTCTAGGTCTATTGGGGCTCTTTTGCTTGGGATTTATATAAGGAGATGGGAGAGAAATGAGAGGAACTTTTTGGCATATACATTTTATTGACCCCTTCTCGTGTAGCTTTTGTTGTTGCGCATCTACAGCTTGTGGAGTCACATGCCACAGGGACCCTAGCTTTGGTGGTGAGAGACTCGTCCCTAGCTAGCAGGGCATTCTTCGGTACTGAGAGATCTACCCTAGTCTATCATTTTGGAGCCATTTTCAGGGTTGTGTGGCAGTGACATTATCAGAGGTTTAAGAGGAAGGATATCGAGGGTCGTGGGGGCATTTGGGGAAGATAAGCAGAGGTGCTTCAGATCAAATTCACTCAAGCCATCTGGGTTGGGCATGACAGCTTGTTGAAGTCACCTCCATCATTTTCCGACCCCATTCCAAGCAAGGTGAATTGCATCCTTTATTTGGGGGTTTTCCAGTCAACCATTTTTAGATCTGAAGGTGGAACTATTACTGCGTATATTTGTTAATGTTATTTCTAAAGACCCTTATTACTGCTCTTGTATTTAAAGGGTTACGAACCTCGGTAGTTTTCCCGCTATCTAGGGAACGCTGTGATTTTTCTGGAAGCATTTTAATCTCTGTAAAAGTCCAAAAATAGTTTCCTTATGTGCTTTATAATAATATCAAGCTCTATTTAAATTTTCAAGTATTTCGGGTGGACATTTTGGCAAACATTAAGTTTCTTTAGTTCGCTGCCCCAATTGTAAACATCTCGTAAAATCAGTATTTTATGTGGCTACAAGTTTCCAATATTTTGTGCATTTTTAAGTGGTATCCCATTAGGGATATTTCAAACTTGTTGTACTAACTATGTGCGCGTCCATGCAACGTAGTTGCAAACTTACTGGTCTTGCACTCTGAAGTTGTAATTCCTTTTGCACACCATAATATCTTACACATATGCACATGCTTAGGAGCATCTCCTATTCCCCTATACTGTGGGAGACAAAGTGACATCTCCATGTAAATATTCTAGGGCTAGTGAGGACCATGCCCACCAAATCCAAAACCTCATGTGTTACCTCCGCCTCTAGATCCACCAGATCTGCCAGATCCTGAGTTACCTGTTCCTCTTGATCCTCCACCTGTAGCAAGAATTGAACCAGAGGATGCACTTCCTTGTGTCCCAACAGTGGTGCTAAAATGAAATCCTACCATCTGCGAAGTTGTGCTACTCCCCGATGTGAGTCCAAAGTTTTGCGCACCTATGTTCTGTGTCAATGATGCGCATGAAAAGGTTCCTCTAATTGGTCCTCCAAATAACAAGGAAGATGTCTTCCTGGCCATAAATGCACTTGCTATATGATTCACTCCTGAACTTGCTAATAAGTCAACTCTACCTCTTGCTACTCTACGGCCCAAACTAGCTTGTTGACTATTAGTTGTAATAGAAACTAGAAAACCAAGCGTAAAGGCTAGGTTGTCAAGTAGATTTCGATGCATGCCCGCGGACCAAGTTGTCTCTGCTGTAGCGCTCTCATAAGAGGCCAATGAGGGTTCCTTATCATGCTTGCCCAAATGGGGGATTTCTAGATGTTCTGGCTCCACGTCTTCTACGTGAGCTCCAAATCCTTCACGAGCCATCTCAGGCCTCAATGCCATTTGTTCTTCAATCTAGTGATGCTTCCCTAAATCCCTCTCACGCGCCTCATTGTACTTAATTCGCTTTTCTTCTCTTTGCCTCTCTGTCGCTAGGCCCGTCATCCTTCACCACACCTGTTCCTTCCCCCACACATGGTGGGGTTTAGCTACCCATGTACTTCTCTTCCAAATTTAGGGTTACCAACAAGATTTTGATCACCAATGGAATGCCTTCCAGATAGGTTCCCTTGGGATAACGTAAAAACTGGAACTCGACTACCTCCGGACAAGAATAAGTGGAAATTGAGTACTCCAAAATATAGCTATTCAGAACACCACGAAACCAAGTGTCCCCAACACGCGTCCAAATCAGATTAGCATCATAGAGGGCCTGAAATTCTTCTTTCGTCTAGAAAATTATGTGAAACCTCCAATTCCTTTTAGACGCATAAGCAACCAACCACTCGTATAGCTATATTAAGGAAGATAGCAAAGAATCTCTCATATAAGCATTTATACAGATTCTGCTCCACCCACGCATGTGCGTCAAACTTAGATCCAGTGTTGAATCTCCAAGTGTACTCTTCTTCCAGATCTATTATCCACTCCTCAACACTTTCCAAGTCAATCGGTACGTCTTCATCACACAAAATCTTGAAAATAGCTGAAATAGAGGTCCCGACAACAGAACCAATGATGCATCCTCGAATTTACTGTGAATAGCCAAGGCGCGTTGGCACATCACTCAGCATGAGTTGAGCTCTCACCTGAAGCATGCAAAGGCACCAGGTCCCTCTTTAGATTTGTTTGTTCAGAATGTTAGCATGATGGAGCATATAGATATCCAGATTCATTATCAATAGTAAACAACACACAATGCATAAACCAAATCTAGTTCCTAGGATAGATATAGAATGAACTAAACAATGACTATAACAAGATTTACCATGCAAGAACCAAATTCAGTCATTTTAAACACCATTAGCCATCTAATATTAACTATTGTAAAACACAAAAGCTTTTTACATTACATGAGTATCTCCATGAGTCATGCGCATAACTCTACCATAGTTTTCATATACTAACCTATGTAAATTAATATATATATATATTGATGGGGACTTGCCCTTCATCACCCATGCACTTCTCAAAATAGGTCACATGTTATTAATAGCCATGTGTCTTTACAATAAGATGCATAACATGCAAGTTCTCTAACAAAACACTTCTTATATTTAACTATGAGTGGAAATCTTATTATTAGCTTAAACTATGCATGGCACTCAGTTGTCGCTTGTTTCCAAAATACCATTTTGTGGACTGCAAGTCTTCATGTATTTATGTGCTCAGCACGCTAACCCCAAAAATAGCCCTTATCAGAAAACGAATAAGTCCTGATTCTAGGCGCTCTAACCCTATCATAGCATTGTGCGCTCTTCCCGCACCCTACATTCGCGCGCCCCATACTTAGGCCATTTATGTCCGCTCAAAATTACTCAAACGAAATGATGGTGCATTGGGAAAAACAAACTCCTTTTCTTGGAACTTCTGATGAAGATATTAATCCAATGGAAGAGGGCATTGGTATTCAAAATATGATTCACCATTTGTTTGATCATGATCACGAGGATGATGAAGAACAACAAGATGATGATGAAGCTCATGAGATTAGGAACAAGATGGGATGATTTTGAAATTCTCTCAAACTTACTCTATTTGAACAACGAGAGTCCAAATCATCATTGTTGAGCACTATATATGCGTTGATGGACTTGAAAGCAAGATTTGGTTGGTAAAACATAAGAGTGAATGTTTTATTGAGAAATTAGATAATAATTTCCTAACTATATTTTACATTTGATATATATTTCATATGTTTTACGTTAGTTTTTTTTTCCTTTTCTTTGTTGTTTATTGCATCCTGCTGAAAAGTAGTTTGTTGCCTCACAAGAACACATTTACCTCCTCATATAGAGAGGCACAAAAAATATCATCAAATTTAAGGTTTATTTATGTCAACTATGATGCATGCATAAATGTTTGTTCTTATTGCAGGGCACCACGATTTCAATAAGGAGTGACATGGCTCACCATTAAAATTAAGGTATTGAGACATTTTTCAATTATTCCTAAGTTTGTGTGTCTTTTCTGTTGCAATTCACTTCCATATTTAATGTCATGGCATAATAATAATCGAAACGGTGATGGATTTTGGTGTGTTCCTTGTGATTCAAATGAAATGAAGCCCATTGAGCAATTGTGGCCTGAAAAATTCAAAGAGAAATCATGTAGTGTATGGTTTGGTTTGGCAACATATGGTGTTAACCCCATTTCTAGTATGTCAAAGTTAGCTACTATGTATGGTCAGTACTGTTGATAAATGATAATATTCCTCCATGGTTGATGATTCATAAGGAGCATTTGTTGTTTTCATTATTAGTACTTGGTAAGCAACAAGTAAAAAATATGGAAGTGTACCTAAAAGCCTTAATTAGTGAGTTTAAAGCATTATGGGATGGCATTCTAATGTGTGACCTTTGAAAACCCATTGGTCGTAGGAATTTCACCTGTCACAGTATCTTATGTTGGACTATCCATGATTTTCCTGGGATGGTTGTTTGTTCAGGTATTTCTTATATGTTAAAATTTAAAAATAAATGATCATACGTATATTTGTGTGTGTGAATTTTTGCATTTACATTGATTTTGTTGGTCATTTTTATATGTGGATCTCTCAACAAAAGGAAAATATGCTTGTCCAAGGTGCAGTGATCAACTATGTGGAAGGTTGTCCAAAGTTCTCAAAAACATTTTACATGAAGGCCATTGAAGGTTCCGCTAGTCATGAATACATGCATGTTATGGAAAATTATAAGGAATGTCGGTTTTAGGAGTTAAATTTGATGATTGACCTTGTATATTAAGGAATTTTGTTGACTTTCATCCTATTAACATTGTTATTCATAATTATTTGAATGTTCTTGGTAAAATAATAGCATTTAAATGTTATTCAAAGGCATTTTAATGTTCTTAGTAAAAATAAAAACATCAAAAAACATTTGAAATATTTTAAAACAATAAAGGACATCCCCTCTAAGTCCCCAAGTCACTAAAAACATTTGAAACGTCTGACACGTCACCAAAAATTGTGTGTGTGTGTGTGTGTGTGTGTGTGTGTGTAATTAAATAGTTACATAGTTATGCATATATATAATACCTAAAAGTACATATATAATAAGTATTATATATAATATACCTTTATACATAGTTGTATATACTTATATATAATATTTACAAAATACGTGTGCGACGCAAATGTAGTGCAAATCTGCATCACAATTTACGTCACGTTTGCAACCTATAAACATAAAAATAAAAACCCAACCGCCCAAACTCCAAATGCATTTAATTTATTTTTCCCTAAGAGAGAAACTGACAGTAAGAGGAAGTAAAATAGCAATTAGAGGAGAGATTGAGATGACTTGCTTAGAATTTTTGAGTAAAAAAGAAGTATGACAGAGGCAGGTAGAAAATGAAGGAAAGAAAAACATTCAGTTTACTCTATGGGCCCAACAACAACAAAGAAGGGGGAGATGAAGAATAAGAATATGTGGCACCTCTTTACAAATGACCCAAGATAGAGGTAAATTATTTTTCGTTTTAAATAATACATTTTTCTATAATTGTAAAAAATTCATTATAAATAAAAAACCGTGCAGTTTTTTTGAAACCCTAATCAAAACTACTTACAAAATCCAATTTTGAAACCATTTGACCATCAAGACCTGGAAAAGATGCAAGCCAATTAACTACCAAAAAGGCACATACATGCAAATATGTTTCCATAATTGTAGAAATCGCCATAAATTCCTAAATCGCCAAACAATCTAACGAAAACACTGTAATGATTTCCAATTTCTTAACTTTACCCCATCACTACACAACTAGAGTCATAAATGTATCATAATATTTTCCCACTCACTACAACCCTATCACTATTATCAAATTCACATAAATCAAGTTTCCCCATCTTAAACCAATCTCAATATCTCCTACAAGCCATAGTAATTCGATATTCCAAAATAATGGCAATTTGTTATAGCAACTTGGACATTCACTATAGCTACCTGATCATTCACTGTAGCAACCCTATTACATGTTCTCCTTTAATGAACATGCTAATTAAACCAATTCGCTATCCAAATTTGTCATGCCCACATCAGGTCAAAGCATATAATTGTGTTCTACTTTTTTGAACTTTTTGTACCTTCAGTAAAATAGTTCCCATAATCAAAACATGAACAAACACATGTGAAATGGCCAAACATGAATTTTTAGGAGCTTAAATATACCAAGGTGCATGTCATTTGCAATTTACCTGAAATTTATAAAATTTAATATTATTTTTTAAGATTTATTTACTAGCCATATGTTAAAAGATTTTTCGGCCACCAAGTGGAATAGAGTTATATACTTTATTCAAATCACACAAATCGTGCACCAATTCATTTCTATGAACTTGTTATTGCAAATTACACTACTTTTTTAATCGGTCGTTATAAACATGATTGCAAATTAAAAAACAAAAATAAATCAAAACCTAGTGGATTTCTAAAGCGACCTAATTGCTTTCTATGGCAACCCATCTAACCATATAATACTCACGCCTAATACAACATTATCCCACTACCATTATACTTGCTTTATAGGATAACCACTCTCATCCCACATATAGCGAGTTTGGACTTTACCAACATAGAAATTCACACAATCTCCCTACAAACACCTAAATCACCATAACAGCCTATAGAAAATGTGAGGGTGATTTCACATTTTTTCAACCCCCACTCCAACGTCATCCAATGTACCCATTCACTATGCACAACAAAGGATGGGTGATCGGGGTATGTTTGTGGTGGGAGGGAGAGTGAAGGAGGTTTGATATATTTTCAACCAAATTGACCTAACTTTCCCTATTTTAACAAAATTCAAACAAAATCACCTTAATTTTCTTAAGTTCATGAAATTGACCTAATTGCCCTGAACAAAGAAAATTTACACCAATTAACCTAATTTGACATGAATTTACCTAATTTGATGTAATTGCAAAAATTCAACCTAAAGTTCCCTAATTTTTTTGTAATTCAGAAAATTTTCCATAATTTGACTTAATTAATGCTTTGAAAGTGGCCCGAGGTAAAAGCAAAAATTGAACTGAAAGGGAAGACCCAGCCATTTCAACCCACGCGACTCTTGGCAGACAATAAGCACAAACAAACAAACCTCGTATCATCAACAAGAATGAATTAATTGATAAAAATCATTCAAGTCATTGTAGTAAAAATCATTTAAGTCATTGTATGAAAAATGGTGTAATAAATTAATTCATTTTTTGAATTAATTAAATATTGTAATTGTTCAAATGTATAATTTTAAATGTTCTGCAAATTTATAATCGTATTATAAATGTTGTATATTTCCAATCTTTTTGTTCTTATTTTGATTTTCTTGCATATTTTATTGATATTAGAGATGACATGAAGTTATGGGTTGTTGGATTGACACATTTATTTGTGGAGGCTCTAGCATTCGTGCTTCGACATGACGTGACATGGAGGAGGAGTTGGATGACCCAACACAACACCCTTCCACGCCTTCATGTCCATCGACCTCCACGCACCCACCACGGAGGTATTGGTTTACATTTTATTTTCAAATTGAAGAGTATTTTTTTGCACATGTTAATCACACAACTTTATAATGAAATGTCTACTAGTATTCGAGAATGTTTTCATAGCAGTGGTCGTCCCTCGACATCCAAAGACCAACCACAGAGGTATGATTTAATAGTTTTTAAATTACAATTATCTTTTATTTTATTGATTAAAATTAGTGTATTTTAACTATTTATTATCATTAAAAATTAATAACACTTCATTATGATAGATTTACTTTGCTTATATACTTAGAGGAGGATCAGGGCAATAGGAGTATATACCCTTCGGCTATAGCGAGGGAGTCACTGCCTCGAAGGTATAATTATTTTGTTTTGTTATCAAATTGATTTTATTTAATTCAATAATGAAAACTTATGATTTTATTGCAGATCCACTTGGGGTGCAAGACCCTCTCAACCTACTTGAGCCGAAACAAGAAAGTAAAGGTGAAAAAATGTTTCTCCATCTAGCCTCAATGACATACTCCCCAATGCACTAAGGGCGTATGACAATGAGGAGGACACGCCAACCCTGCCAACTTCAGAAGATGATAGACCCTCTCACCTTATCCTTGATAGGTATCGACACAAAGTGAGAGGGGCATTAGAAATGACTTTATATGTACATAAATTTGGCAAAATACTATACAATGTTCGAGGAAATTATGTATTTTAATAATTTAGTATGTATTAACTAATTTTTATTGACTTATATTTTTACTAGTTTTTTATTAATGTCATCTTATTCATTTTTTATTTTTATTAATATTGAAACAATATGATATTTTTAACCTTTACAATTTTTCGTTTATTTCAAAAAATGAATTGTCAATCGAGTGTGCAACATAATCAAAACATATTGTCAGAGAGAGCGTAATAAAATTATAGAAGAAAATCACTAGAGGCTATTTGAGTTAACTCAACGCAATTTTGAAACTTTGCATTATAAACTTGGTTAATCAAAAAAATTACAGCATAGGGGTTTAGGAGAATTAAGAGGCATACTAGGGTAATTTATTATGTAAATAAGTAATTTTTAATAAAAATATGTATACTCTTTTATTAATTATTATATATTTATACTATGCAGCTAAAATATGAAGGAAACACTCATGTGGAGAGGAGACTTCTTTGATCGCTCAATGTAAACCTGAAAGCTTAGAATGGTCACTGTGACAAATGTCTCCAAGATGAGAATAATAAGGTTACAAGTTAGTTAACTCAATTTATGATATTTGAAATTTTAATTTTCATATTAATTAAATATTATAACTAATATTTAATTAATGCATGGAAGAAAAGTAGCCAGCTATGAGGTTATGAAGCACGACTCTGAGGAGGACAAGTGACCCATCGAATGGAGCAACACAATTTAGCAAAGTTAGTAAACAAATTTTTAAATTCTGTTGGCTAGATTTTCTGCATAGCATCAAACCTAGGCAGTCATGAGATAAATCGTCCTCATTTAACCAGTGAGGCTTCCGTGTCAGATTTGTCAATATAAATGTGTTTTTATCTATCAGGGGTTTTACTTTAACCACTTAGTTCATGAACCATAACTAAGAAGTTCTGCAGCAAGTAAGCAGCTGTTTAAGAAAGGAAAAATGATAGAAGAATAAAGCCAAGGTATTACAGAGAAGAAGTAAGGAAGATGTGCATCCCAATTAGTAGATAGCAGAGCTAATTGCATGCACATAGAAGAAACTTAATAGATTTGAACACACAGAATCATAAAGCAAAGGCAGTTCTAGATCCAGATCTAAAATAACACAAAGTTTACTTTAAAGATTAAGATTTAAAAGCAAGAAACACAGTACGCCGTGACACAAAGTTCTCCGGAAACCTGCTTCTTTGTATTCCTCTGCAACAAGTGGCTCTCAGGGGTTTAGCACAAAGTCTAGAACACAAGATTGCTTCTTACAAATTCTTATCAATGATTAACCTGAAGGTTCTTCCTCTACTTATAGAATGTAGAGGGGCAATTACAAGCTGGAAGCTTTAGTTGAACTGGCACATGTGGAAGTCGAAAAAGAAACAGCTGGCAATCTCCTTCCTGGAATTCCTCTTTGCATGACATGTATGATTTGCAACTGAAAATAGAACCTTCTATTTTGTACGTCCTGCCACCTATCTCCAAGTAGTTGAATTCTTCAAGTAACGGCTTTTAAACCAATCACTTAAGTTGTATAATTGAATTGATCGCTCAATTACTTTGTCGAAGGAAAGAAGAAGGAAGAGGAAAGCTGACTTTATCAGAGGAAAGAAGAAGGAAGAGGAAAGCTAACTTTGTCTTTTTTCATGTCTGCATGCAGCTGATTCAAACTGGATCTGGAAACAAGCTGGAATTAGTTGGATCTTGAAGCGGCTGGATCTGGAAACAAGCTGGAATTGCAAGCAATTGGAATTGGAAGCAAGCTGGAATTTTGCCTTCGCATTGTCTTCTCTTTTATCCTTGAAGATTTTGCAGTTCTTCTGTTGTACATGCATCAATGCAAGGTTGGCCGTAGATAACTCATCATCCTTATTTTTAATTGCATATGAGCAATTAAAAATTCTGGAAAGCACTCAGGGTGAATGAAAATTCAATGAAGGCTTCAACTGGAAGATGAGAGCACATGCACAAGGTCTTGGAAGGAATTTCCCACGCACTGTCTTCTTCATGGGATGCATTCGAAACAAGAGGATGAAGCCTTTGTGCCAGAAGCTTTTGCAACTATAAGATCTGGATCTGGATCTGCATATGGATTTGCATCAGCATCTGCATCTGCATCTGGATATGGATCTGCACCTGCATAACAAATTCTGGCAACTGGGCTATGGATGGAAAAGTTTTGCAGCTCGAATAATTCCACTGCTTTTAATCTGCACGCATGAGTGAAGTTTCTCCTGCACGCATGAGTGAAGTCTTTTCCTGCTCTGGATCTATCAATCAAATCAGAAAGAGGTTCTGGGCCTAGATCCGTGTCTCCTATGTCTGATAAATTTGGAAGCAATGCATGAATCCATCGTGCCATCTTTTTCATCTCCTCTTCGCCATGGCTTTGTCCTATCTTTGTCTGAATAATTCTTTTTTCTTCTAACTTGGTCGGATTTCTTCAATACTGGTGCAGATCTGGACAATTCTTCAGATTCGGAGGATATTTGCAATGTATTGGACATTGATAAAAACTCCTTTTCTTTTATAAAGCACCTGTAATGAGTTCCTGCAATTTATTCAGACAAAAATGGCCACCGGAGCATGAATAGTGAATTTAAATTATAAAAATCTGCACTTTTCAAGCCTGCTGCCCCAAAAATTGGTGTTTAATTTGCACATAAAGAGAGCATGAATCCTTTCAATCAACACTTGAGCTCCTGTAACACCTGTGAAAACAACTATGCAGACGAAGATCAACCTTCTCCAAAGCATGCACCAAATCTGGAAGCTTTTAGCCTTTGTTAGCACTTTGTCTTGAACAAAATCCTTCCTCTAATAGGGGGCACACTTTTCCTCCTTGCTGCAATTCTTTACCTGTGAATTAAATTATTCACCCATATGGCTGCCCATGCTTATATAACCTTCACAATTCTATAATTAATAATTGCCCTAATAATTAAAGGCAATTAATTAATTAAAAATCATGCTTTTCTCTTTTTAAAAATAGCATGTTTAAGGACAGCCATCCAATAAATTAAATAAATCCAATTTAATCCTTCACACAGCACTTCACTCAAGCCCCACAGTGTGCTTTGACCATAGCCACTGAAAATAGAAATTAATTTAATGTTTTAATGCTTCAAAAAACATTAAATAATGCCCAAATGGGGCACACTTTTTGAGAGGAAGGGGGCAGCCACTAAATAAATTAAATTTAATTAATTTAATTCCTTTCTTTTATTCCTTCTTTGACTTTTTGACCTCCTCAAGCTTGGGCGCATTTTTTTAAAAAGAAAGATTATTAAAAATAATCAATTTAATCTTTTTAATCTATCACCAAAGGGGGCGCACTTTTTTGCACATGTAATTCTATTTTTAAGAATTTTTCCATAATGGGATTCTTTACCCTGCCAGGCAGACACCAAAATCCCGTGATCCACTTAAGTGATTTGACTTTGACAATAAGATTCTTTACCCTGCAAGGCAGACACTAAAATCCCATGATTTCACTTAAGTCACTTTCTTTTTATTATATCATGGGAATTTTTACCCTGCAAGGCAGGCAATAAATTCCCCCCTGCCTACAGCGTCTATTTTTCCCACTGCAGCTTAAGTGATTTTTATAACACGGGAAAAAGTACCCTGCCAGGCAGGTATACAATTCCCACCTTGCCTGCGGCTTATATTTTTTCCATCGCAGCTTAAATCCTTTGTTTTCCAAAAATGCGCCCATCCCCGCAGGGGCTTTTCTGTGCACGACTTCGCTTTTTCCCAGTGATCCAGACCTCCGATGAAGACTTCCTCCAGGAAAAATGTGCGTGTATGTTTTCCAGCTGCTCCAGGCCAAAAATCGGGCTTACCCGGCAAAGGAGTTGTTCCAGAGAATTTTTTACAGAAAACAGAACGGGACACCACAAAAACACGAAAAATTGCCAAAAGTTACAAATAAAGCCCAAAACTTAAAATAAGTTAAAATCCTTCTGGTACATAGGAATAATAACATATTCGCTCATAATGGAGTCAAAACAGAGCGCAAATAGCCTCATACGGGGCTCAAAATAATTAAATACAAATTTCCCGCAGACAAATCCCGACGACAGAATAAAACAATTTTGGGCATCTGGGTATTTGGCGAAAAAGGCTAATATGGCACTTTAGGATTATCTTGACGCAATACAGGAACTTTCAGGCAATAAAAACAACAAACGACCCACTATTTTAAAAGTACGAAATTTTTTCGGATTAGGTAGTCACAGATTTCAGGGTGAAATCTGAGTGACACCAAATTCAATATGAGTTATTCTACAATTTTATTTCATTATAAAAATTCTCTTTCATAAATTATTAAAACTCATATTTTTCATTTCATTGTTTTTGCAGGAAATCCGTTATAATATACTTGCAATAAAAGACGTACAAGCAACATTAAAATCAATGGGTTGGGAGTCAACTGATTTCATCGATTTGGTCAATGAGAATGGATGTGTCAATAAGACATGTTTAATTAGTTGTGATTTACATAATTTCAAATTCACACTGTTGTAATTTTTATCAATATGTATTAGTAGGTTGATAGACAAACAAAGTTGGAAGAGGAAGAAGTGGCACAAATTCAATGAGGAGATAATCGCATAGAGGAGGATGACAATAAATACGAGGATGACGAGGTGGACTAACGCCTAAGCACATATTCATTTGTTTTGTAGTTAAAAAGGGAATTGGTGTCTTTTTGTAATTCTCAAATGTAATACACTATATGTTATTTTATAAACAAAATTGCAATATAAATAGTGTTTTCAGATTATGTGTAATATGTGTTTATTGTATTTTTTATATGCAAACCATATTATGATATTTTGCTATTTTTTTAATATACCCATTCGTTTTTATATTAGGAATCTTCAATACAATAGAATATACAGTACTAAAAATCTTCAAAACAACATACAATATTAGGAATCTTCAATTCAATTTCAAATAATAACATCACATCAAAAAAATAAAAAATCTACAAAATACAATATTGTATATAACAATTTGTAAAATATATTTTTTAAATTGTCAGCCAATGTTTACGTCATATTTGCGCCACATAACAGGTAATGCAAATGTGGTGTAAACTAGACACTAACATGGCACAAAAATGACGCAAATTTGACAATTTTAAAAATGTCCCAATCACGTCAATATTGTGTCACATTTGCACTACAATATTAAACTTGGATTCTCGGCAAAAACATATCAAAAAGCCCTTACAATGTCAAATTTTGACGCAAATTTGACCCAAATAGTGGAGCTATGTGCACAGTGTGTAGTAGTGGAGGGATTATATTCTTAAGAAACAAGGGTCGTCCTCATATGCTCCCAGTTATTTGATAAGGTATTTCATGTTTAGAAAATATCAACAATGCAAAGGAAAGAGTCATGACTAACTCAAACGAGGGGTTATAAGATATAAGCTAACCGAATTGGGGACACACCTAGTCACTTTGAACCCCAAATATGCACTTGTATTAATTGTGTGTGAGGCATTAATTGGTTTTGTATTTTGTTTCTCTAACATTATCGAAGGAGATATATGATTAGCCTACTTATTTTTGTAGTACAAACCTCTTCTCTTTTGCAATCCATTTGAACATAGTATTCTGTAGTGGTTGATTATTAAGAGCTCCATTTCGAGGGCCATCTCTCACAGAAGGATGATAAACTAGTACTTCGAAAGGGAGGCCATGTTAGGAGATCGTAACCTCTACAGATTGATGTCATGGAGGTGGGGAAAGGGGTCTACTAGCATACTGAGTATCAATAGGGATAATTCATTTTTCTTCGAGTAACTTGAGTATTTGATCGAGTCCATAGAAATCATTTCCGTGATGGCCATTAATACAATAAGAGATATAAAAAGGTCATCCGTTTTCTCGCTCCTTCCAAAGAGGAGGACGATCCTCATTAAAGGGTATTCAAATCAATTGCTTATCAAGTAGAGTGATCAAACTATCATGCAAACAATCGAGAGATTTATCATAACAGAATGTTTTTTGCTTACGGATAGGAGGAGGCCTCATAAGAGTTATAAGTTTAGGCATAATATGATAGGAATTATTTTTCGTTGTGAAAAACCTTAACTTGACCCAAAATAGAAGGTGAATCATGTGGAGTAGTAGATTCGGGTTGTGTGGATGAAGCGGAAAATAATATCATGAGAGTGTGGAAGCATGTGTGGGAATGAATTTGTTCTAGATCGATGACGCGTAAGCAAATATCAATAAAAGAAGCACATGTTTCATATACAAATCTCTCTCTAAGAGGGAAGAGGAGGCCTCAACAAAAGATGTAATGCATTTCTAAATCCATGGGCTAATATATTAATTGTTGCATGTTAGCCATAAAGCATAGAATATAACTAATAATTGACTCATCTTTTCCTCGATTTAAAGAAGGCAAACACGCATATGTAACTTTAGGACCCTTATGTAACTTTAGGATGCATCTGTAAGCAAATATCAATAAAAGAAGCTCACGTTTCATATACAAATCTCTCTCTAAGAGGGAAGAGGAGGCCTCAACAAAAAGATGTAGTGCATTTCCAAATCCATGGGCTAATATATTAATTGTTGCACGTTAGCCATAAAGCATAGAATATAGTTAATAATTGACTCATCTTTTCCTCGATTTAAATAAGGTAAACACGCATATGTAACTTTAGGACCCTTATTATCAATAAAGTGACAAAGAAAAGCTTCCTCAAGCTCTTAAAAAGTGCTCATATATCCACTAGGAAGGTGGAAAAACTAATGCATTGCATCACCTATTAGACTATGTGGCAAGGCTTTGAGAAGAAACATGTCATTGTTATAAGAGGAAATGGCCAGCCTATAATATTTAAGATGGAGATAAGGGTCAAAAGTCCTATCAAATAACTGAAATTTAGGCATAATAAAATTTTGAGGGAAGGGGAATCAGAATATTTTACGTTGGATAGGATTTCCATATATAATATTAGAATCTCGTTTGACATGATACGCATTACTTTCTAGGGTCAAGTATGTACCTTACATTGCAAACACCTATCATGTGCATGAGAGAAAGGACCTCTTAAAGAGATATAATATAAACATTTAGAGGCTCATTCAAAAGATGTATTTTACCATTAATAGTAGCCATAGGAACACTATTCCATTTATAGGAGGTGTGAGATAATTCATCATAACTAGTCTTATTAAGAACTAATGGTCTATTTTGACATGAAGGATCTAAAGGTACCTCATAATTAGTCACATCAAATTTATCTAAAATAGGCCTAGTAGAAGATATATAATTGGTATCACGGCAGGAAGAAGGAGCATGTTCACAATCTTTAATAAATGCATTTAATTCATATTATCATTCTCGACATTAGTATTGATGAGAGGCATGGAAGAAACACAAATAGGAATATCTTGTTTGCATTCAGGAGGAAGAGTAGAGACACAAAGAACAATATTAATATTTTTAGGAGAGACATAAGTAGACATATCATTGGTGTACTTTGTTATGCACAACATGCTCCTATTTTCTTCATAAAGAGTGGGGACCCTCTTGAGATTTTAAAAACTTTATTTTATGGAGAAATGCATGTTAAACCAAATGAAACAAAGAACACAAGAAGAAAACAAAAAGAGGTGAAGATCACATCAAATTTTCATGTTGTTTTCACTAAATGATTTTTTATGCATGCTTAGGTTTACTTTTTATTCATACATCATGAACATACTTAAAGCACAGAAATAGTGTAAGCACTTGTGAAAAAAATAAAAATACCCCTCTTTAGTATTAATTGGGTCACAAAACATGAGATAGAATGCCACTAAAACCTTAGTTTATATTAAGATTGAACGATCCCCTTATACACTTAACATGAGGGGGAAAAACCTGACTAAATTCATAACCAAACATGTGTTTTTGATCCCCTGGTTAGCATCCCTTTGTGTTTTCAATTTTTTTAAAACCCATGAGTTTAAAAGCCTGTAACGAGAAACATTTTTCAAAATTCGAGCTTGTTTTGGTTTTTAATTTTTGGGCTTTATTTAAATATAAGAATGCTTTCACAATTTCGAGTTGAGTGGTGTACAATTAATATGAACACGTGGCAGTTATTCTTAAGACATGGCATCAGAAAGAGTTGAAAAAATATATAAATTGGAGAAGGTTTTAAAATGCAGAGCCCTGAAAAGGGTGATAAGTGGTCCAATCATTGCCAACAATGAAGACCGTCATTAGACTGCATCAACTAATGACAGATCTTCAGGCTCATTAGACTTGGAGCATAGGTTTTAATAAATTCAAGGTTTTGACTACCCCAAATCCTGTAATGATGTACATGTGGACCAACCACAGTTGCAGGATTTACAACTAATCACGAGTCTTCAATTTCCAATACATAAAGCAAAGAGGTTGGTGAGATCAAAAGATTGTGATAGCCAAGAATCTGTAAAGGGTGACACATGGTCCAACCATGGCAAAGCAGGAAAACCCAAAATACAAACACATCTTTGAGATTAGCACATTAAATTTGACAGTAAAAAAGACAAAGTAAATAGGGCATGGCAACTGTGAGGATTTTATGACATAAATTTCACAAGGGAGCTCAAAACATTGTGATACCATGCTCATTAGAAAGGTCTTCGAGATCAATTTCAAATGGTGTGGGTCCAGTAACTTTTGCGGCACAAGTGATGAGAAATTCATGATTGAAGTTTATGGAAGTTTTTCATGGAGTCTCCATTACAAGCATGAGTTGGTAACTAACTTGGAATCAAAGGTATTTTTTGAGTTTCAATTGAGTTTGAATAGATATGCACGGTCCCAAATTGTTTCACAATCATAGAGTACCCAATATAGTTCACAGTGTAATCCAAAGTTGAACAAGGCATAAGTGTATTAGTGTGAGAAATATGCATGATCAGAAAGAGGCATCAATTGGACATTTGTAGACCACTGGATGATTTGAGTTTGAACTTGAGAACATGGTGTTCTATTTTTAACATGCATTTGCATGAGACTGCTTTCAAGTGTAAACGTTGGTGGTGTATGTGTTTATTGGTCAAACAATTGTAATGTTGGGAAGTCCTAAATTAATTCATTAAACAAAAAAAGAATCTATTTTTGGATGTTTTAGTTTTAGGTAGCTCTATTATTAGTATGCATTAGAAAGCAAGATGCGCCCATGACCCCTCTCTATTTATTATAAATATTGTAATCAGTCTCTTTTTTTAATTAGATTTGATTTTGCAAGCAAAGCAAAGAGACATGTTTGCTTGTGTAGCTATGTATCTTCTCTTCTCATTTTTTAGATTCATGTCATGTTTTGAGTTTTTATTAAAAGTTAAAAACTAAAAGATTGTTGTGTATTCATGATTGCAAATTGAGCATAACGTGATTTGTGCATTTTAAGAAATTAGTTTATCATAGTCTACGCATGATTAGATAAATGTTTTTAGGTAATATGTATAGCATTTGATGAATTGAATATTAGAATGTAATCTTGAATTGATTTCATTATAATTGGTTGTGAATTTGGCCGAATTGGACTAAAGTGTCATTTCAATCATTCTTGTAGTTTCAATAATTGTGAAGAAAGAACTTAGGTTTTGTTCACAATTTAATCTCATGCATCCAAGAACAATATGCACTCTCGCTTAGACTCTCGGCCATGATTTGTGGGGATTTAAGTGATGAGATAGGTTCTTTAAGTCTTAGTTTCCCTCGTATCAAGGTACCCGTGTTTACCTCATGGTTAATTTCAAGATACGACAAAAGTTTGAATATATCTTCCCTACTCTTCCTTCTCTTTTGTGGTTTTTAATGATAAAAAACTCACCTTGTTAATAATCATTGTGAATACCCATCGCATAAAATCTTCCATCTTGATTGGAACCATTATTAATATTTAGTTTGTGTCCTAGATTAGATTGATTAACTCCAAGGTTTCAAGAAATTCGCTTGTTTGTTATCCAATTTGGAAGATTAACCCTTCCACATGTTAATAAGGCCACATACTTTGTGTAAGTTATATGTCCCAGGTTTTATGTACCTTGACTCATATTTCCGACAGGGGATATAAAATGAGTGAAATTAAATTATCATCTTTTGTTGGATCTCGTGTTAAAACTTACATCAACATAATGTTGGCGCTAAGAGGTTTGGAACTCTTCTTTCCTTGTTTCTCTGGTTTCTTTTGGTTTAGTTACCCTCCTTTCTTATTGTTTTTGGTTATGTGCTTAAACTCACACTCAACAAGAAATTTGGTAGTAAAGGGAGAACAAATCTTCCTTTTACCGGGTTTAATGTGGTTTGATTTGGGGATTGTTTCTTGGGTCTAGTTGTGGTTTCTTTTGGCTTGATCTGGTAACCCTCTTTTTTTGCTTATCTTTTTTGTTTTTTTTCCTAAAATAACATTCAAAATAAATTTGTCCACTTAAACAAGTTCTAACAACAATCTATTTGACATAACAGTCAATTGGCTATGAGAGAATCCGTTGAAGATTGCATGAGAAACACGTACTCTTATAAGAAATCATGAGAAATATTTACCCGCTTACACTCTAGTAGGAGGTGGAATAGTTGAAGATCACATTATAGTTTTTAAAACTTCTTTGAGTTTGCTTAATGTTTTGCATGAAGATGTTGCTTGCAAGTTATTTCAACTCAAGTTGATGAATACTGCCTATAATTGATTCAAAAATTTTCCACCCAGTTTTATTAGATCGTGTGCATGCTTTGATAATATTTTTGTCACAATTTAAGAAGCATACAGATCCAGATATATTGTACCAAAACTTTGTTGCCATGAGGAGAGAACACAGTGAACCTATCAAGGCTTTTAATGCAAGATTTCACAAGAACATACAATAGTATAACTCCTACATACAAGCATGTTGATGCTCTAGTTATAAAATGTACATTGATTTGTTTGATCCCCTACTATCTATGTTCCTAAAAACTTCCAATGCAAATACTTTTCCTTGGCATAGGCAGAGGCCATCACAATGAATAGACAACCCAATCCCCAAGACCCGTTTCTTCTTACCATGTCAAATTTGAATCTAAATATCCAACTGCTTAATCGGATACATGTTGCCCTTAATGTTCTTCATGTCCAATCAAATCCAAATTCTTTCATGATTTACCATAAGAGTCAAAACTCCATTTAACCTGAACCATTGAACCAAATGCAAATCTTCTCATCGAGCCAATGAGTGTATGTGTTTTGAATGAAAGTGAAAGTGTTAAAGAAGAGTATTTCTTTTATGATGATTTTGTTTGTAAGGAGTACGTAGTTGAAAAGGTTGTCGAGCTCCACAAGGAGCATGAAAGGGCATTAGTTCCTATTGTAAAATATTCTCAAAGAGTTTGCTTGGGAGCTATCTTGTGTTATGGTGTTGCTAATATTTATGATATCTTAGATTGTTCTAATTTACATGATCTTGCATATGATAAAAACAATACAAAAGACATTGAATGAATTCATCAAGAGGAATTTGTTGGGTTTGTTGTTCTTGAATGTTTACAAGCAAGTTTACTTATTTAATTGATGAATAGGCCTTTGAAGTTGAAAACGTGTTGTTGACCATAAAGGAGGAAGAAGAGACAAAAGAATTATGAAACACAAGAATTACATAAGAAAAATAAGCAGGGAGTGGATGATTCAAATTTATTTGAAATACTTGCACAAGGATATGTTCCACTTTATGATGATCCATAAATTTTTCTAAAGACACTTTAACAAGATGAGCACAAGCAATGGATGTGAAAGAGGAGAACATTGTGGCAATAGATCTACATCATGGAGAACAAACATAATTTGATACCATAGCTGCAAACATTACAACATATGAGGTAAAAGAGTCACATGCATCCATTTGGCAAGACTTTGAGGTAACTTTTGTCAAGTCCAGTGCATTTGTTGCTTTCTTGTTTTTCAAAGGTTGTCACATTAATAAGAGATTAACAAATCTTTACTTTGTATTTGGTATGTTGAAGTTTGATTTTTTGTAGAGGGAATATAAGGATATTTGAAATTGTTATATGAATTTTAGAAAAGTCATTGCATGAAAAATAGGTGTAAACACACATCCATAATAACTTCTTTGAAAAATAAAAAGGAGAATGAGTGATAGACATAAACACTAGCTTTTAAACTATAAACAATGTTTACCCTAGACTGTAACCCTTTATAAAAATATTGTTGGCTAGATTTTCTGCATAACATAAAACCTAGGCAGTCATGAGATAAATCTCCCTCATTTACCGGTGAAACTCTCGTGTCGAATTTGTCAATTAAAATATGCTAGTATCTATATGCAGTTTTACTTTAACTATTCAGCTCATGAACCATAGTTGTATAATTTTGCAGCAAATAAACAGCTGTTTAAGAAAGATTATTTATAGAAGAAATAAGTAATAAAACACAGGGAAGAAATCGGAAAGATGTGCAACCCAATCAATAGATAACATAGTTGATTGCATACACATAGAAGAAACCAATAGATATCAACGTACATAATTATAGGCAAAGTCACTTAAGATCTAGATCTAAAATAACACAAGAAAGCTAGAAACAAATTGCACTGTGACACAAAGTTCTCCGGAAACCTACTCCTTTATATTCTTTTGCTTCAAGAGGCTATCAGGGGTTTTCAACACAAAGTTTGGAACACAAGAATGTTGCTTACAAATTCCGATCTTTTAACATGTAGGTTATTCCTCTACTTATAACATGTAGAGGGAAAATTCCAAGTCGGAAACTTTTAGTTGAACAGACACGTGGAAGTTGGAAAAAAAACAACTGACAATCTCTCTCCTGAAATTCCACTTTGAATGACATGGATGATTTACAACTGAAGATAAAACCTTCTATTATGTACGTCTGTCTACCACGTATCTCCAAGTAGTTGACTTCTTCAAGTAATGGCTTTTAAATCAATCACTTAAGTTGTATAATTTAATTAATCGCTCAATTATTTTGTCGAAGGAAATATGAGAAAGAAGAAGAAAGAAGAAAGCTGCAGTCTTGTTCTTTTTCATATTCTACATGCAGTTAATTCTTTTGCCTTTGATTCTCACCAAAATAAATTAGAAAACGGCTGGATCTGAAAGCAAGTGACTGTGATTTGCTTGCGGGTATTGCCTTTGACATGCCTTCTTTCTTATCCTTGAAGCTTTTGCAGTTTTTCTCCTGTGCATTAGTGCAATGTCTGTCGTAAACAACTCATCATTTTTATTTTTAATTGCATATGAGCAATTAAAAATTCTGGAAAGCACTCCGAGTGAATGCAAATTCAATGAACGCTTCAACTGGAAGTTTGGGAGAATTTGCACAAGGTCCTGGAAGAAATTTTCCATGCACTGACTTCTACACTGGCTACATCAGAAACAAGAGGATGAATTTTTACAAGAAGCTTTTGCAATTATGAGATCTGGATTTGAATCTGAATCTGGATTTGGGCCTGGATTTGTGTCTCCGATGTCAGCAAATCTGGAAGTAATGCATGATTCCGCTGAGCTTTCTCTTTCATCCCGCTTTGTCATGGATGGAGCAATCTTTATTTGAGTAAGTCTTTTTCTCTTTATTCGGCCGGAATTCTTCAGAACCGGTGCAGATCTGGGTATTTCTTTAGATTCAGAGGATATGTTCAACGTATTAGACATTAATTTAAGCTATGTTTCTTATAAAAGCACATGTAATGAATTCTTGCAATTAATTCAGACAAAGATGACAACCGAAACATGAACACTAGATTTTAATTATAAAAATTTGCATATATCAAACCTGCTACCCCAAATTTTGATGTTTTATTTGCATGCAAAGCAAACATGAATTTTAAAATCTTCACCTAGGCACCTTTATCACTTATGCAGACAATTATTCAGACACAAATCAAACTCCTTCAAACCTAGGCGCCAAATTTGGAAGCTTCCAGCATTAATTACACCTTCTGAGCAAAATTTCTCTCCAAATGGGGCACACTTTTTGTCTGCACTTCTCTATTTTTGAATTAATTAATTCATCCTTATGGCAGTCCCTACTTATATAATCGTCATAATTCTATAATTAATGCCTTTTATATTCCTAACAATTAATTAATTATTTACTAAGTTTTACTCTTTAAATGGGGCACATATTTTGTGCATGCTTATGGCTGTCATTAAATAAATTAAATTTATTTAATTTTAGCTCTATGCTTCCAGTTAATTCAAACCTCACCGTATGCTTTGACCTTAGCCACTGAAAATAGGAATTAATTAAATTAATTAATACTTTAAAAAATATTATTCCTCTCCCAAATAGGGCGCATTTTTTGACATGAAGGGGCTGAATTAAATAAATAATATTTATTTAATTTTAGAATTTTTAATTCTAACTTCCTTTATCCACTTTTCTCTTGTTAATTTTTCCTTATGCTTGGGTGCCAAAATTGGAGAAGGAATTAATTAATTTAATGTATTTAAAGCTGCCCTTTTTTGCCAAAAGGGGTCGCACTTTTTGGCATAGGCAATTTTTATTTTTAAAAGTCAATTAACAAAGGAATTATTCACCCCGCACCACAGCTCCAAAAATCTCATGATTCACTTAAGATGTTTGACTTTCATAATGGAATTATTTACCCCACAAGGTAGGTAATAAAATCCCATTAATACCTTAAGTGATTTTTTTTTTATTTCACAATGGGAATTTTTACCCTGTAAGGCAGGTAAAAAATTCCCCTCTATCTGCTGCCTCTAAATTTCTCATTATGACTTAAGTGGCGTTGCTTCCATGGGAAAAAGTACCCTGCTAGGTAAGTACAAAAATCCTACCTGCCTACTGCTGACGAAAATCTCATTGTAGCTTTAAAGTCTTCTTTTTTCAAAAATGCAGCCTACCCAAAAGAAGTTTTTTTGTGTGTGACTTCGTCTTTTCAGATAGAACCAGACCTTCGGTGGCAAATTCCTTCTAGCATAACGTGCATAGATGATCTCCAGATACTCCAGACAAAGAATCAGACCAAATCGGCAAAGGAATTGATCTAGAGAAATTTCACAGAAAATAAAACGGGAAAACACAAAAAACACAAAACATTGCCATAAGTCACAAATAAAGCCTAGGACTCATTCCTGGTTAAAACCCTAATGGTATATGGGAATTTTGACATGTATAATCACAACAAGGTTAAATTGGAGCACAATTTGCTTCAAACAGGGCTCAAAATAATTAAATACAACTTTTCCGCAGGAAAAGCCTAGCGACAGAATAAAACAATTTTAGGCATCTGGGTATTTGTCAAAAATGACTTATATGGTTCCTTAAGAATATTTTGACACATTACAGGAACTTTCTGGCAATAAAAACACAAAACGACCCATTATTTTAAAAGTACGACTTTTTTTTAAATAGGGTAGTCTCAGATTTCAGGGTGAAATCTAGGGACACTAGTCGGCTCCGTCTATGGACATCTTTTACTCTGTCAGAATGACAAGGGAAAAGATGAGATCCCAGCATCTCTGGTTTCGTATCTTCTCTCTTGGGCACGGGGTCAGGCAAACAAAAAACAACACAACACAAAAATAAAACAAGGAAAAAACAAAGTTTTATTTATATACATACAGGTTTTACATTGTTTTTTTATGTCTGAAAAAGCTTCAGATGCGGCCCATTTAAAGGAAATGGTAACTCAGTTCCAGCCCGGTAGGCAAGGAAGAAAGTGGCCATTCCGACATCTCTTTTGATCACAAAGGGCCCTTTCCAAAGTGAATCAAATTTGTCGTGCATGCACTTCGGTTCATGTCTCTTGTCCCGCCAGAGTACCCAGTCCCCGATCTCGAACTTCTTTTCTTTGGTCTTCTTGTCAAATACTTTGGGCAAGTCCTTATCAACTTCATCTGGTGGTGGCTCATCCTTTCTTCTCTCCATAACGGGTAAGTCTGCATCAACTACCTCCATTCCCAAATTTACTGCGTGCATTTCTGAGGAAAAACTATCACCATATTCTTTGTTCTTCTTCAAGTATTGATCATGCTTGTTGAAAGTCTCCACTAAGAAAACTAAACCCTTGGGGATTTTGTTACCTTTTGGTTGGACTATTCCACTGTTGTCATCATAACCTGGATCATTTATGCTTGTGACTGTTTGTCGTGGTGGTGATTTACTCCCTTCAATGAACACTCTATCAAAGTTGCCTTGTTCCAGAAATGCAGATGTTTGTTTGTCCTCATTGAAAGTTTGTCATTGTTCAACATTATCAAGGACTTTGAGGCGGTAGATCATCTCCACTTTATACTTTCCTTGTCTAAATATGGACGGTGGTCTATCCGGATTCAATAGTGCAATTGTGACTACAAAAGAATCTGCCTTAGAGTTTTGATTTATTGGAATGAAGTCAATAAAGAAGGCCACAAAATCGAATGTCACAGAAAATACTCTATCTCTGTAATGCTCCAGTTTATCTCTTTTGACTTGACTTTGCCCTCGACCCTGCTTTACTAGAAGTTCAGCATCTCCTTGGCCTTTGAGAGTCTTACTCCTTTCTTTTTGGCTTGCTCCATTCCTAGCAGGAATGCTTCATACTCCGCCGTATCGTTGGTGTTCTCAAACATCAACTTGTGGAAGTATGTGAATATCTCATGATCTGGAGATATTAGTAGAACGTCGGCTCCTGATCCAAAAGAACAACTGTCTTTAAACTCCAGCGTCCAAACTTTTTCCTCTTCTTGTGTTGGCTCTGGTTGAAGTTCTGGTTCTAAAACGTCTTTATCCATTTCCAAGAAATACACCCCACGATCGGATTCTTGAAAAAAAATCTGAGATCTAGGATCCTCATATTTTGTCACCGTGTACTTGGACTTCTTTTCCGGCTCCAGCTTATGGTTAATCCCCTTGATAAGAATATGTGCACAGGACCAATCCATCTTTACTTCTCCCAACGTTTTACAAAAGTTTCTGCTCAGCCATAGAATGATTCTACTCTTTCAGAAGATGGTGATGATTTAACAACTGCAGTGTTGTTTTGTAGAGGAGTATCTTTGGGCTTAGGCAAAAGGCCTTTTGATGTATTGGATTGTCTTGGTGACTGTACATATTTACTAGCCTATTTAACTGCTCAGGAAAGGCTCTCAAGTATTCAACTTCTGACATTTGAACTCTGGTTTTCTTAACATGATCAATAATG
Organism: Taxus chinensis; assembly: GCA_019776745.2. Classification (NCBI taxonomy): domain Eukaryota; kingdom Viridiplantae; phylum Streptophyta; class Pinopsida; order Cupressales; family Taxaceae; genus Taxus; species Taxus chinensis. The sequence goes on from CM034152.1 coordinate 722,447,156, forward strand.
TCAAAAGAATGTATAGATACCTGAACTTCTTTCTGTGGTTGAAATGAAGAACTCACATCCTTATCTTTGGGAGCTAAGGAAGAAGGCAAAGGGTTGTCCCTTCTTTGTTCATCAGCTAATGCCTCAGCTTGGCGAGTTTGTGATCTTGTAAGTACTCCATATGCATGACCATGATCGTCTTCAAGAAGCTCCTCATACTCATAATCATATTTGTAGTTTAGGTAATTAATGTTGGAGTCGCCAGAAGAACCTATAAAATCATCATTCTCGAGCTGATCAGCGTCAGCTTCCAGGTCTTTTTCATTCATCTCCACGTTGTTTCTAGGAGAAGCTTCAATTGCTAATCTTTGGAAACCAACAATGCAGTACCGGTTGTTGAAATTCCGAGCAGGGGCAATATTATTTCCCTGAGCCATTTGAGTCATTTATTTCTTCATCAGCAACATCTCATTCGCTAACTTTTGCAATAGTGAATCAGAGGTGGTAGCAGAGGATGAACTTTCAGCTCTATAAGTGTTGCTCTTTATCTTTCCAGCCATGATGAGGTCGTCTTCAATTTCAACCGCCATGTTTTGGACTATTAACAAATCAACAGGGCGTGCTCTTCGCAGTTCATAGCTTACTTCAGGAAGCTAAACATTAATGAAGAATACTTTTTGATTCTTGTCATTCAAAGAAGTAGAAGCCAGAGTTTTGTATAATAATCTTTGGAATTTTGCAATAAAATTTCGCATATGCTCATGTGGTTCCTTCTTCAACTGAGTGCGTTGAGTAATCAATGCACTTGAATCTTTAGCTGCCTTGAATCTTTTTAAGAATGCATCCCGCATAGTAGCCCAATTGGTTATGGTACCAAGAGCTAACCGATAGAACCATTATCCAGCCAAGTCATGCAAAGTCTCTATGAAGCGTTTGATAGATACATCTTCATGTTCAACTGCAACCACTCCACAGGATATGAAAAACGCAACCAAGTGGTCATCTGGATTATGCTTGTCATCTCCAAAGAATTTTAGAAAATTCTTTCTCGTCCCTTTAGGTAGATCATACATAGGAGGAGTCAGATTCGGAGGCCCAAAGGTTGCACCCCATGGAACAGGGGTTGCAGGGGCAAGTGGGTTTCGGTTCAACATGATGAACGGGGCACATCCTCTCCGAGAGTAGACTTGATGAATAATTCCAACTACCGGATTCTGCTGAAGATGATCTGGATCTGGGTAAGTTTGCACTTTTCTTCCTGGTGAAAGACTAAATCTACGGCTTCTAACTTGAGGAGGATGATTGAAATCGAATTGCTCCTACAATAGCTAGAAATGATCAGTCCTTTGTGTCTTCACAGATCAAGTGAATGGACGTTCAGCTAGATTGAGATTTGTATGGAAAACACTCTGATCTTTAAGAGATAAGCTTTGATCTGAAAAGATAGTTGTTTCCTAGCGCAATCGCCAAAAACTGTTGGCTAGATTTTCTGCATAGCATAAAACCTAAGCAGTCATGAGATAAATCTCCCTCATTTACCGGTGAGGCTCCCGTGTCAGATTTGTCAATTAAAATATGTTAGTATCTATATGGGGTTTTACTTGAACTATTCAACTCATGAACCATGGTTGTATAGTTATGCAGCAAGTAAACAGCTGTTTAAGAAAGAGATTATTTATAGAAGAAAAAAGTAATAAAACACAGGGAAGAAATGGAGAAGATGTGCAACCCAATCAATAGATAATAGAATTGATGGCAGGCACATAGAAGAAACCAATAGATATCAACGCACAGAATTATAAGCACAGTCATTTAAGATCTAGATCTAAAATAACACAAAGTCTATTAAAAGATCTAAAATAGAAAGCTAGAAACAAATTGCACTGTGACACAAAGTTCTCTGGAAACCTGCTCTTTTATATTCTTTTATTTCAAGTGGCTATCAGAAGTTTCAGCACAAAGTCTAGAACACAAGAATGCTGCTTACAAATTCTGATCTTTTAACCTGTAGGTTCTTCCTCTACTTATAGCATGTTAAGGGGAAATTACAAGTCGGAAGCTTTTAGTTGAACTGGCACATGTGGAAGTGGGAAAGGAAACAACTGACAATCTCCCTCCTAGAATTTCTCTTTGCATGACATACATGATTTGCAACTGAAGATAGAACTTTATATTTTGTACGTCTACCTGTCACCTATCTCCAAGTAGTTGACTTCTTCAAATAATGGTTTTTAAACCAATCACTTAAGTTGTATAATTTAATTCATCGCTCAATTATTTTGTCAGAGGAAATATGAGAAAAAAGAAAAAAGAGGAAAGCTGCAGTCTTGTCCTTTTTCATATTCTGCATGCAATTGATTTTTTTGTCTTTGATTTTCACCAAAATAAATTAGGAAACGGCTGGATCTAGAAGCAAGTGACTGTGATTTGTTTGCGGGTATTGCCTTTGACATGTTTTCCTTCTTATCCTTGAAGCTTTTGCAGTTTTTCTCCTGTACATGCATCAATGCAATGTTTGTCGTAATAACTCATCATTTTTATTTTTAATTGCATATGAGCAATTAAAAATTCTGGAAAGCGCTCCGAGTGAATGCAAATTCATTGAACGCTTCAACTGGAAGTTTGGGAGAATTTGCACAAGGTCTTGGAAGAAATTTTCCACGCATTGACTTCTACACAGACTGTATCAAAAACAAGAGAATGATTTTTTGTTGGAAGCTTTTGCAATTATGAGATCTGAATCTAAATCTGGATCTAGGCCTGGATTTGTGTCTCCGATGTCAGCAAATCTGGAAGTAATACATGATTCCGCTGAGCTTTCTCTTTCATCCCGCTTTGTCATTGCTGGAGCAATCTTTATCTGAGCAATTCTTTCTCTTTATTCGGCCAAAATTTTTCACAACTGGTGCAGATCTGAATATTTCTTCAGATTCGGAGAATATGTTCAATGCATTAGACATTGATTTTAGCTCATTTTTTCTTCTAAAAGCACTTGTAATAAATTCCTACAATTAATTCAGACAAAGATGGCAACCAGAACATGAACTCTAGATTTTAATTATAAAAATTTGTATATATCAAGCTTGCTACACCAAATTTTGATGTTTTATTTGCATGCAAAGCAAGCATGAATTTTACCATCTTTATTTGGGCAAATGTATCACTTATGCAGACAATTATTCAGACACAAATCAAGCTCCTTCAAACCTAAGCACCAAATTTGGAAGCTTCCAACATTAATTACACCTTCTGAGCAAAATTCATCTCCAAATGGGGCACACTTTTTGTCTGGGTTGCACTTCTCTGCTTTTGAATTAATTAATTCATCTTTATGACAGCCCCTACTTATATAATCCTCATAATTCTATAATTAATTAATGTCTTTCCTATACCTGACAATTAATTAATTATTTAATAAGTTTTACTCTTTAAATGAGACGCCTAATTTGTGTTTGCTTATGGCTACCATTAAATAAATTAAATTTATTTAATTTTAGTCTTCTGTTTCCAGTTAACTTAAGCCTCACAGTATGCTTTGACCTTAACCACTGAAAATAGGAATTAATTAAATCAATTAATACTTCAAAAAATATTATTCCTCTCCCAAATGGGGTGCACTTTTTGACATGAATGGGCTGCATTAAATAAATAATATTTATTTAATTTTAGAATTTCTAATTCTAACTTCTTTTATCCACTTTTCCCTTGTTGACTTTTCCTCATGCTTGGGCGCCAAAATTGAAGAAGGAATTAATTAATTTAATGCATTTAAAACTGCCATTTTTTTTCAAAAGGGGTCGCACTTTTTTGCATAGGCAATTTCTATTTTTAAAAGTCAATTAACAATGGGATTATTCACCCTGCACCGCAGCTCCAAAAATCTCATGATTCACTTAAGTTGTTTGACTTTCATAATAGGATTATTTACCCTGCAAAGCATGTAATAAAATCCCATTAATACCTTAAGTGATTTTTCTTTTATTTCACAATGAAAATTTTTACCCTGCAAGGCAGGTAAAAAATTCCCCCTGCCTACTGCCTCTAATTTTTCCATTGTGACTCAAGTGGTGTTGCTTCCATGGGAAAAAGTACCCTGCTAGGCAGATACAAAAATCCCACCTACCTGTTGTTGACGAAAATCTCATTGTAGCTTTAAAGTCTTCTTTTTCCAAAAATGCGGTCTGCCTAGAAGAAGTTTTTTTGTGCGTGACTTCGTCTTTTCAAAGAGAACAAGACCTCTGGTGGCAAATTCCTTCTGGCATAACGTGCATAGGTGATATCCAAATACTCCGGGCAAAGAATCAGACCAAACCGGTAAAGGAATTGATCTAGAGACATTTCACAAAAAACGAAACGGGAAAACACAACACAAAACGTTGCCACAAGTCACAAATAAAACCCAGGATTCATTCCTGGTTAAAATCCTACTGGTATATGAAAATATTGACATGTAAGATCACAACAGGGTTAAATCGAAACACAATTTGCTTCAAACAAGGCTCAAAATAATTAAATACAAATTTCCCGTAGGCAAACCCTAGCGACAGAATAAAATAATTTTGGGCATCTAGATATTTGTCGAAAATGGCTTATATGGCTCCTTGGGAATATCTTGACACATTACAGGAACTTTCTGGCAATAAAAACACAAAACGACCCATTATTTTAAAAGTACAATTTTTTTTTAATAGGGTGGTCTCAGATTTCAGGGTGAAATCTAGGGACACTACATAATAAAAAGGGGATATATATATATATATATATATATATATATATATATATATATATATACTATATATATATATATATGAAATCTTATGATTGTCTCCTAAAAGGGTAATTTCAGTAACCTCCGTTGGGGTTGTGGATGCCTAGCTGGCAATGAAGTAAGGTGTAGATGACAACCAAATGTATCTTTGTCGAGTATATGAATGTCTCGCTGTCAACAAAGCAGTGCCCAATCGTATGTGCTTACATAAAAGTATGTATTCACTATATTTCTCATTCTAATATTAAAAAAAGAAAGGATGGATTAAATACATATACCACACTATCATAACTCTTCGAGTTGTTTTTGAGCTATTATGTCATGTAATGAAATCATAACTTGTGCTTAATCTTTATGATTTACAAATCCATTGCTTATTTTCAATTATTTGTTTTAGGTGGTTAGCAAAATCGAGGATTCTACGTTCTAGACAATTTAATAGTGTTTTCCCTACTGTAGTCACCATTTGTCGTGCACAACATGCCCTACTTTCTTCACAGAAAGTGGGGACCCTCTTAAAATTTTGAAAGCTTTATTTTATAGAGAAATGGATATTAAGTCAAATGAAACAAAGAATATAAGAAAATTAATGATGAACACAAGAAGAGAAAAAAGGACATGAAGATCTCATCAAATTTTCAAGTTGTTTTCGCTAAATGGTTTTGCGTGTATACTTAGGTTTACTCTTTATTCATACTTCATAACCATACCTAAAGCACAAAGAAATAGTGTAAACACTCATGAAAACAAAAGAAAATACCCCTCTTTAATATTAATTAGGTCACAAAATTCGAGATGGAATGCCACTAAAACCTTAGTTTATATTGGGCTTCAACAAGCCCCTTATACACTTAACATGAGGGAAAACTCGATAAAATTCAAAACCAATCACAGGTTTCTAGTCACCAGATAGCATCCCTTTGTGTTTTCAATTTTGTACAAACCCATTGATTTTACAAGCCTATTACGGGAAACACTTGATAAAATTCAGACTTGCTTTAGTTTTAATTTTCAGACTTTATTTAAATATAAAAAATGCTTTCACAATTTTGAGTTGAGTGGTGTACAGTTGATAGGGACACATGGCAGTTACTCTTAAGATTGGGCATTGGCAAGAGTTGAAAAGTCAAACAAAGTGGTAAAAGTTTTAAAAGGCGGAGGCCCATAAAGGGTTATAAGTGGCCCAATCATGACTAAGAGTAAAGACTTGTTATTGGCCTACGTCGACCAATGATGCATCTACAAGTTCACTAAACTTGGAGTAGAGGTTTCCATAAATTCAAAGGCTTCGGCTACCCGAAATCTCATAATGGTGTACACATGGACCAATCATAGTTGCAAGATTTAAAGCCAATAATGTTTCTTCGAGTTTCGGTACAAAGAATTTCAAATTTAAGGCTTTAGTTCCCTATGAAATCATTCTTGCCGAAACAAGAACATTTCCCTTTTAAGGGTTCTATGACTAAGTTATTATGTTACCTTAAAAAACAAAAAATGTGAAAACTAGCAAGAGGCCTAGGGATAGAAGAGACGAAGCATTACATAGAAGAAAGAACACGTAGATGAAACAAAATTACAAATGGACGAGTAGATGTGACATCATCCTAAATGAATGGTCAAACCTTAACAAAGACAAAAAATTATGTGAATGAAAATTTCAGAACAATTATGTGGAAGAAGAAAACAAATAGGAAACAATACTACATTACAGAGTTCAACCCAATTTAATAAACATGGAGAAAAAACACACATAGGGGCTGAAATTAAATGGAGAGAAAAGATCCTCGTTGCTCAACTAAGGACTAGCTACCATAAGCTCAACTGTGAAACATGGAGATGGGTGACACCTGAGGAACAATGAAAAGAAAGGGTTGGCTATTTTTAAACCATGGAGGTGGTCAAAATGGAGGAGCATTTCATCCTTGAATGTCCAAAGTACACATACATTCAAGCCAAATATGTAGAAACATTAAGAGTTGGCCCCACTAGAACTATTTGAGGATAAATAAATAAAAAGGTTGGGGGAGATGTTAACTCAATTCAGCAAAAGGAGGGGGTTTCTAAAGAACGTTGTTGGAGTCATGAATCTTTGAGCAATTGGGACAATCAGAATAATTGGTGGCCCCATAGACCATATGGTCTCGTGGACATAAAACCATTTCATTTCATGGTGACCGTTTATTATAAAAGACAAGATTTTTATATACTATTTCATTTCTACACTAGATTTGAGATTTCATTCTACCTCATTGCCTATTGTGTTAAACCCTTGTTGTCTAATTGTGCATAATAAGTTTTTTAAGTAAAGCATATGTGATTTTTCTCCTCCTCTTTTCCTAATATTACCTGTTGCTAAAAATATTCCATAAAGGTAACTTGTAACTCTATGAATTTTTTCTTCTCTTTGCATTCTCAGTTATATGTTCTGATTCGGCCTAGATTTTGAGCTGAAATTTACGTGTGATTATATTATTATATCACTTGTCAACTTAGCTACATTTTGAAAGACAAAACGAACACTTACTAACCTCATGGTTGTTATTGGACAATGTGTAATAAAAATCGCGGTTCTTACTTTATTATTTCATTTTACACTAAATTTGAGGTATCAATATATCTAATTGGTTGAGTTTCCCTATTGTGACACATCCTAATTGTCCAATTGTGCATACCTTGTTCATGTAAACCATATATAATGTATCTCCTTCTCTTTGCCTAATATTATTTGTTGTCACAAATATTCAAGGAAGGTAACTTGGTAACGACATGTGTTTTTTCCCCCTTCTCTTTGCATTCTCAATAATAGGCGACTTCACCCCAGTTTTGTCTTCAAATTTAGGTGATTATTGTCATAATGTAATATCCCTCGTCAACTAAATTCCATTTTGATAGATAAAAAGGTGACTAAGGAGTCAAATATCTGTTTGTCACTCCATATAACATTTGTTATAATTTGTTATGTTTTATTAACATATTCGTCTTTTAAGATTTCCCTGAAAAAATTACTTACTATAATCATTTACAATGACCCATCTCTTACTCTTACAGCCTACAGGGAGCTCACAATAAACAATAAACAAGTTCTGTGAGCTTGAATATTTCACTCAGCACTCATTCATTTTGATAAACATGTTACAGGAGCATGAATAGTTCATGTGGCACTCATATTCATTTTTAACTTGCATAACAAGTATAATTTTATCATATGATGGCCAATTATTTAAGGGCCGAAGGATGACCTGCAATGGTTTATAAACAAATTCAGTACTATTTCTAAAATAACATTTTGTATGGTTTTTTGGATTGCAATAAAACCAGATGAGGAAACAAATAGAATGCCAACTTGCCTATTTCTGTCTTTATATTGTTCATGAATCAACTTTTCCAATTGAAGCTTTTGCATGGCTTTTCTCCATCTAGTGGTATTGTTGGGTAGTCTTTGAAACCGTCTTTTGCTGGAATTTCTCATATTATTGTCTCATCTTCCGGCCTATAAAATTTGTCCTTTAACAACTGATTTTGTTGGCAAGTGCACCCAAAATCAACAGAATGGCTTAGTCTCCATTTTATATCTTGTAGGTTTGGTCACTAGTCAAAATATGCAAAAATCCAAGTTTGTAGGAAAATCGTACAAAATATTCATGCCATTATCAACTTGACTCTCATATTTTTAATCAATAAAGTAAGACAATCTTAAGCGAATTAGAAAGGCACAAAGCAAGATACCAAGGTTAAACTCATGTTATGGAAAACAGTCCAACAAAAAATGCAATGAAAAAGTGTAATATCACATTTTGGAACTCCAAATGCACGTATAGCCATTAAATTAAGGAATTTAACACACTTTACATGACTAAAAAAATCAATATCTATTACTAACTAGAGTGCCATAAATAATAAGGTAAGGCACATTTTGTCGCACCATGTCAACTGGAATAGCAAAATTTACTCCAGAAGATATTCCTGATCCTGTGATTAAAACCATGTAAAAAAATAATTTTGTAAGATATCTAATGACAATGAACATCATAACAGAAAAGAACCATTTTCCTATGCATTTCTACTTGCATATATTTGACATAATATTTCGTTACGACAGCAATTTTCTAAGATATTTTATTCAAGTAAATGAGATAAACTGTGAATTTGTTTTCCCTAGCTCATTATTTTTTCCCCTATGCTTCACTTAGTCCCCTTGTGGGTGAAGAGGACACACACAACACCTAGAAGTATCTCCAAAATATAGCATATATTTGACATGATATTAGGTTGCACTTGTGACAATAATTTTTTAAAATATTATTAGTAAATTAACTTACCAAGTCCTCGTTTGCGAGTGAAGAGAAAACACAGGAAAACCTAGAAGTATCCCCAAAATCCAATTAACACTATTTGAATTAAAAATAGCATGGTAATAGGGATGTAACCAAGGGATGGAGTTATGTGAATTGGTGACCAAGTAGTGGGGATGCATCTTCTTGGAACGTGAATTTTTTCATTTAAAAAAATTGTAATAGAAATTCATGAAATTATATGAAAGGAAAAACAGAATGCTTACAAAATCCTATGTCTTTTGGTTAAAATGGTGTGTATTCTAGTGCACATTCTTTGGGCTCGGATGGTGGTAGAAGTGTTTCCTAAAGATACATTTGACTACAATTCAGAACCCTCGTTATAGAATGAACTAGAACCTGCTATTAAGAACCAAAAAATAATAATTATGAAGTACATTGCAACGACTAGGTAATCTATGGAGAAGAATTGAAGAAATTAGTTTTGATTGTGACTACAGGATATTGCTGTTTAGATTATCAGCCAAAATTGAGCTTATTGTCAATCTTGTAATACTTATATTCATTAGCAAATAACTACAAACTCGTATGCCCCTTCTGATGAATTTAAAAACACATATCAATGTAAGAGGATGAGAAATCAAATTGAACCGTTAGCCATTTTGGAATTCAATTTTATATCCAATAAACTAAGATTTTAGGAAAAAAATAAAGAATTTCATTCTCATGATGCACTCAGTTCAAGTTGATAAGAAAAACATACAGATAATATAAATAATGTTGCATAAGATTGGTTTGTCAAAACAGCAACGAATTATCACAGGTAGGTATACAAGAAAAACTAACATAAGGTTCATAGAGGTAATTGATTACTTTAAGCCATTAGTAAACAAAATAAATTAAATCTATCCACCTAGCCCTTCGAAGAAAATGATGAAGACTCGTTACAAAAAATTGTATTGAAAAAATCAAGGCTTAATTTGTGAATCCAAATGCAATGAAATTCTTTCTCATGAACTCTACCCTGTAACAAGGACTATATATGAACGAAGGACTAAAGGACAGTGAGCAAATGGATAGAAGTCTCAATATAATTTCACAACAAAACAACAAGAATAGGATTCTTGCGTAACATTGTAGTTTATATTGATCATCTCTATTCAACAGTACACTAAAAAATAAGATGATTAAAAAACAAAAATTATATCTAGAAGTGGATCCATAGTTTAATAAGGTACTAGTATGAAATACTTGGTATGGATCCCCCATAAATTATATTGGAATTAGTTATGACTGTATAATTTTGTATGTGAATGTGTTTGAGACTTACGCCAATATTGATTGAATATAAATTAAAATGGTGAAAAAACACATTTCATTTTACATGTTGTAAGGACCGTCGTGATACATAATACATACACTTGCTACATTAATTTCCATCAAATACAATGACCCTTGCTTTGACTACCAAGTGAAGGTTACTGTTCAAGTCCTAACAGCATTCAAGATTTTATAGGTTTCTAGTTAGAAGAAGCAAGACTTTTGGTTACAAACAAAAACCAGCTTAAACTAATAGCTTGTAACGTGGTATCAAGCATTTTATAGGTTTCAAAAAAAGTATATTAGGTTTGGTATGAAAAATCTAAGCCTTCACAAAATGGTAAGACATAAGTCACAATTTCTGAAACAACTATATTAGTCTATTTTCCCCCAAAAAAGGACCATTAGTACATCCCCTAACTCAAGGGGTATCGATCCAGGTACTTTCTGCTCCCAATTAAGTGTATATTAGAGGACCTTTGTTTTGGGTGTTTACCAATCTATCTCTAGAAATGAAAAGCAAACATCAAACCTGTTGACTTGAATGTCGATAACTCGACGGCTCATACCTTTATGACCAAAAGTTTCTCTCTTGGACAATAGATGATATATATCAAAATTGTCACTTTCTTCATTACATACTCTCCGTGGTTAAACTTACCACGGGGTAGCCATTCTCTATGGTACCAATGCATACATATTTTATACTAGATCACATTTCGATATTGCAATTGTTACACATCAAGCCATGTAGCAGTGTTGTTGGATTACAGATGAGGAAAATGTTGTAGAGCACTTCTCGGATACGGCTCTGATACCAATGCCAGATACAAATCTACTTTAGCAGTATCAAATACATTAGAATATGATAAGGGAAGCGCATCTGATAGTCCGTTCCAATTTAACAGTTAAGATTATCGAAATCAATCACAAAGAGCTGGTAATCACTGTCAAATGATCTTCTATTGAGGTAGTGTTTTGTTGCCTCAGTCCAACAACTCAGGACTTTGTGAGTTGAGAGTGGTTGATTCACTTTTGCTAGTCTACAAACTGATCAGCATTGGCTCTAATTAACTGAATGCAAATTCTTTGACTTCTTGCTTATTCCATTTTGTCTATTTTCTGCTGGCATGCACAACCTACAATTTTTTTGTAACCATTGAATACCACATTCCTACCTTCCTGTGGTTCACGAAGTGTGTAATTTGCATGTAATTTTAATCTTATGTGTAAGTTCGTTTATATCTGGAACTAACCCAGAAGGATTTGAATTTGTTGATACAATAGATATTACATATGATCCTTAATTGGAGACTTCTGCCATTGGCATAGTTTTTAGCCTATTCACAAGATGATCGAATCCAACAATCAATTCAAAAATGTAAGCATTAAGTCTTCTCTTAGTCGCATAATGAAAAGTTTGAATGACCGTATCACTGTGCCCACAGCCTTCTATCCAATGCCATCTGCAAACACATGAGTTGGTTACTCTTGATTGCCATACCTTCTGCATCATTATCATTGAAACCTTTAGAAAGATCTAAATATCATACTCACTTAAAACCTAAGAACATTGTCCATACTCTCACTGTCATTTTCTCCATGAGGGATGAAGGGGGTCCAAAACCTTCACTTGTGATTGATGGAAAAAATGAGGAATGTATTGACATGGCCATAGGTATACACTTCAAAGGCATGGCGAATAGACTTATGCAGATTATTAGGATTGTAGAGATGGAAGGCACTAGCTGGTCAACTGGAAGTATCCTTGTTTCTACTTGGAAATGTAACTTGACATACGTTACCAAAGAAATGCAACAACTAACTTGTTGGATTTTTTAAGAATGATAGAACAGATTGAGCTATCCTATCGCAATGCATTACTTGCATGTGTCATACCGCTTTGGACTTGTCAACGTTAATATTTTCTCCATCTCCAACAACCCTGTGAACTGTAAGCTGATAGCATACACAAAAATGTTCAGAACGCATTTTCTACCTTGTAGAATGATATTTACCTTGTTGAAAATATAAGCCGACTTATGAATATTCAAATAATGTAATATTGTTATGGAGCATATTAATTATAAAATGAAACTACTTCAACGACAATTGTGACCATCTTTCACGTAATAAAAGGAAGGACACTGTGAAAAAAGGTGTGCATTCCTGGTTTCTCTTCATCCGTTCTTTGTAATTCTAATCTTTCTTTATAATCTTTCCCTCTTCACATAATCTAAGATTGGTATCAGAGCAGGGGCAAGCAAAGAGAGAGGGAAAGAAAGATATTTTGTGAGTTTCCCGTTAGGGCACGCTCAAGTAAGAAAGACCACTTTTCGTTTTGATTTTCAAAGGCATTGCAGATCGCGCAAGGAACTCTTAAGGAAATCACAGATAAAATTTTCAAGGGACATTGAGGGCAAAGTCAGCAGCTCAAAATCAAGGGCACATTTTCACATAGTCAAAACAAACATTTCCTCCATTGAGACAAGGGCATAGTTGAGTCAAATTCATGGACTAATCGAATTAAAGTAAATCGTGGAAAGAAACGAATTAGCCAGTTACAGTCTACGCATTTTTAAAAAACAGCACTGCAACCAGTACTATGACCCACTTAACCAGTCTCGATTTCAATTGCATGAAGATAACTAGACAACCATAAACAGATTGATTTGCAGATTTAGGATTTCAAATAACCTTCAGCAGAGATTAACTGGTTATTCATAGTAGCAGGTCTATTATAGGACCTTTGTAGTTGCTCTTAAATAAAGCATTTGAAGATTGTGAAATAAATTAAAAACGTTTATCCAAATTGTCCCTAAGGGCATGGAAAACGGTGTTTAAATAAATACAGTCGTATAATGCCATAAACAGGGATCGGGAGGGCTGGGAAGAGCTGCAACAGTTTTGGCATGTCATTATAGGACCTGCAAAATTTCACGAAAATAGTCTTAAAAGAAAATCGGTTGTGTTGCAAACTAACCCTACGAATGCATAATCATTTTTCAAATTGTTGACGATGAATGGAGTGTATCACCTTTCATGCCAAAATTATCTATGACATTGAGGAGAAGATTAATGTCCTCAGCTATAGAAATCATGACAAATATTCTAAGCAGGAGCCTTATCTCCCAATTCAAAATAGTAATTGCATCCTTAACAGGGATGTCCCTATCCTGCCGTTTTGGCATGTTTATTGATAAAATTTAAAAATATTTAAAAGAAAATGGTTGTGTTGAAACTAACCTATCTGAATGCATAATGATTTTTCAAATTGTTGACGATATCAGTGTATCACCTTTCATGCCAAACTTATCTATGACATTGAGGAGAAGATTAATGTCCTAAGACAACTATAGAAATCATGACAAATATTCTAAGCAGGAGCCTTATCTCCCAATTCAAGAATGGTATTATTGCATCCTTAACAAATTCAATCCTACAAGTGTGTGGAATCTGAGAACTCGGGAATTCAACTTTGGAACTACACGTTTACGAAGGTCAGGGAGGCAGCTTGATGGAGTTTTACCGGGTGAGAGCATTGTTTTCAAAAGGGAAAGCTTCTGAAGAATGTGTGGTCTTGTTTGGTTTTGTTATTTTAATCTTTTGTCAGTATGTTCTATAGACTAAGCCTTAAGAGGGGTATTAAAATATAAGGCTTATTTATTAACGCTATATTAATATTAGTTGAGTGTTAACTAATAAACGGTTGAAACTACTTCAACCACTTTGTCACCATCTTTCACATAATACAATGACGGACACACAATGATAATGTGTGCATTTTGGTTTCTCTCCATCCATTCTTTGTACATTCTAATCTTTCTTTATTCTTTCTTTCTCCGCATATTCTAACAATTATCCCAAAAATTGAAATAAAAAAATGACTTTATATTGTGTAATGTCATTTTTTTGACATTAATGCATACATAATATCAAAATTGATGGAAACCATTAGACTTAACAGCGCTCACCCTTGTTGACTGTTGATGCAATAAAAAAAGTTGCATGTTTGATAAGCCCACCCAAATAAAACATGAAATGAAGTGTTTGGTGTTTGTATGCATTGTGTAGCGAAAGTGTAATGCTCATGCATACCTTCATTTTGGGAGGGGTGGCAATGACACTTTTCCTACAAGGGGTGATTTTAGAAGCTATTTGGAATAATTGGCCGTGGGACAAGTGATCTTGTCCTTTGCTTCAGTTTTTTTCAACCTATTCCAACAATATTTTTGTCGCTAACTCTAATGTCCACCTTTGAAACTAAATAGCCGCTCTAAGAAAAGGGTGACCACAAGGATTCTATTGCAGCATGGAGTTGACGACTAGGAGACAATAAGGATAACTGGCATCCTCATCCAGCTAGGTTTTCCACCGCAAAGGCATTTATAGTTGTAATGTCCCCTTTTTCGAATTAATCTATTTAGAAGACTTCTAGCTCATTCCACTTTCCATGGGCCGGAAGAAGGTGAACAAGGGAAGTACTTGTTGATGTTATTTAGTTTTCTTTGAGTATTCACCATTTTCTTTCATGGTTTCTCTCATTAGCTAGGTCGGCTGGGTTGGAGGAGTAAAAGCCAAAGAAAAAAAAAGGAAAAGCAACTTCATTATGAGGTCAGTCATGGGGGAAACTCCCTCATGGGGTTTGGCGCCACCAAAAGGATATAAAAAGGGTTGCTTGGACTCATTTTGGGCATGCATCTTTTTTATATTGCTAGGAAACAAAAACGGAAACAGGTACGAAACGTGGAAGCGACAATTTTCAAAAAACCTTGGATACGAAATGTTACGGGAAACGTTCATACAATATATATAATATATATATATATTGATTGTACTCCATGGACCATAAGAGATAATTGATAAAGCACTCAAAATATTTTGTATTCATTGAAATTTGAAGTTCTAAAGCTTCATCATTCAACATATAAAAACCACATTAAAATAAAAACATTAAATTAAATTTATATAATAAAAACTATTGAATAAAATTAAAAGTGAATTATACTCTATAAGTTATAAAATATTAGAATAAAATGAACTATAATATCTAACTTATAAAAAACTATCAAATATATATAAATTTAAATCCCAAAAAAATTATTCAAATTGTATTTTATAATATATAAAACATTTAATTAAAAAGCATAAAAAATAAAATACAAGCAAAAAAAAAATTCTATTAAATAAATATACTAAAAATTCTATTTTAAAAACTTTAGAGAAATAAGACTCATGAGAAGGAAGAATTCGCACTTACAGAAATAAAACTCGACGACAATTGCAAAGACATTTGGCCCATTTCTTACTTGCCTGAACTACAAGTCGCAAATAACAATGGCGGATTTTCTAAGTCAATAAAGTGGTAGAGACAATCGCATTTTTTAGTCACAAACAAAAGAAAAACTAGTCGCAGTTTTGATGGAAATAGTCACAAATACAAAGAAACCCTAGTCGCAAGGGCAAAAGTACTGCCTTTTTCTCCTGTCGAGAGGGAAAATACAAAGGAGTTGTTTTTTTCCATAGTTGCGAGGGTTTTTTTCCACCGATTTTTTAAAGACGTCTCCACAGCGTTTCGTGCATGTTTCCTGAAACATCACCCCCCTAGCCGTTTCCTGGCTTCACAGCATCTTATTATAATTTTACACTTACTTGGTTTTGGGGCTAATTTCTCTATTCCATTCCACTAGAGGGCAAAAATCCTTTGGTGTGGCACACAAGGAGGACGAAACCCACCCTTGTTCAAGTTGCAAAACGAAAACCCTCCAATTGGTGGTTTTTAAGGGCTTCAAAAAAGGTGATTTTGCTGGTTTGCAACTAGGGTTTGAAGGAGAAAGAGCTAAGAAAGTTTCTATATTCATATTGCACCCTCTCATAGGGTGACAACTTGGGTGGAGGAGGAATTATGTGCCTTCTAGGGCACATTTTAGTATTTTGAGTTAATATTCTTGTTTTTCATATTTTATAAGGCTAGAATCTATATTTTACTGATTTTTGGAGAGTGTTATCTATCATCTCCAGCCCTTGGTATTGGTTGTATTGTTGCTGCCCTTAAATTAATTACAGTTGTGGTTTATCACTTATTTCTTACTTATTTTTGTGGTTTATCACTTATTTCTTATTTATTTTTAAAGTACATTGGCTGGATAAATATCTTCATGGTTGGATAAAATAGTTGGAAGCATTCCATGTCACTTTCTAGCTTGTTATTGCATGAGAATTGATGCCATTAAGTTGATTTGAAGGGCGTTTGATGCCCTAAAGGTGTGATTTTCAGTTCGCTGCTAGGGTTTGATAGTTGTTCCAAAAAACTGATTTCTTTAATTTGGGTTTGAGCCCAAACCCTTATTTTCAGTCTCAGCCCTAGAAAGGGACATTACAATAGTGACCCAAATGGATCCTAATCATCCATCTTCACTCACAATGCTATTGAACTTTGACTACTTTTGCAAGAAGAGTGTCCTTGCCAAAATTTTGCAATATCCCTTATAGGATATCACTTTAAAATATGCAAAATACAAACAAATTGCAGCCAAACAGAAATCTGATTTTTTTTGCAGAAAATTAAATCTAGGGCAGCGAACAGAAAATAATGGATAACTCCGAAAATACTTGCTCAAATCTCTTAAAATTTTAAATGGAGCTTGCTAATACAATAACAGATATTATACAACTGTTTTTTGGAATTTTTCGAAAAACAGAATGCTGCCAGAAAATTACAGTGTGCCCTAAATAGCTGAAAACTTCTAAAATTAATATCTTCCGGAATATAGATGCAAAAATTATGAAACCTTGGAAATATGATCTCTAAATATAGGAGATGATATCCCAACCTTCAAATCAGAATTTGAGGAAGTGGAAACCCTCCAAAACAGGTCTGCAATCTCCAAAACAAGTCACCCCACCTAGGAGATGGCTGGAAACCCTTGCAAATGCCTTCAAACTGATGCTAGACCTTGCCAAAGAGGTTGTCGTAGATCTGCCCTAAAAAACCCTGAAATCTCTCCTCCAAAATACCCAAAATCCTCCAAAACCCTTCACTGAAACCCTCTAAAATTATCTCTAAAAGACAGCCCTGATTTCAGCTCCAAAAATGACAAACTAAGGTGGATCTCTCACCACCGAAGAGTGCCCTACTAGCTAGGAGTAGATCTCTCACCACCGAAGCTAGGGTTCCCATGGGATCTTACTCCACAAGATAGATATTTGCAAACAACAGTTGCACATGAAAGGAAATATAAGTGTATGCATGAATGACCATCTTTTCCCCCTCCACTCCTTATATAACGTTTTCCATGCCAAGGAAACCCTAAAAAACCCAAGTCGCATTTTCCCCTAGGGTAGACCAAATTAATAAAGTAACTTAAAGTTACTTTTTTCTTTTCAAGTCGCCATGGTCCAAAAGGTGACCCCCAACGCAAAATTAGAACACTAGGAGTTAAGTGGCCCCTTCCAACGATAAAACATAACATCTAGTCCCTTCGAAAGCACTTTATATTCCTGTCAACGGAAAATTATAACCAGACTAGATATTCATACCCAATAGCTCACAGCGTCCGTAACCCCTTGGGCATGACCAAGGTTAGGACCCGTACTGGCCCTTAGGCCTGTGGTGAGGGAAAGGGGACATTACAAATTTATGCTTATATGGTGTATGTAATGTTCCCTTGGTCACCTTCTATTTTATCTTTGAAGTTTTGATCCTTCAACGAATGCAACAAAATGGGATTAATGTAGCCGCATCTAACATTACATAATCTAAATCTGCATTTCATATAACCATGGAAGGCAACAAGAGCAGATAGGGCATGAGGTTTGTACTAACAGTGTGCCTTTCCTTATCACTCAAAGAGGGCTAGACACAAACACATGTGTAGGAGGAGAGATGCAAACACAAAAAGAAGCACGTGCAATAATGAGGAGATGGATAATGGGCATGTAGGTAGAAAAGCTATACCATTTATCATAAAGAATAGTCTAACACCTTTGAAGGAAGATATGGAAGATGAAAAGCCCGGTACTTGCAGTGTAATTACTAAGATGTAATGCTCCTCGAAACTGATCATCCAGAAGACCCTTAGCCTATCCAGTATTTTCTCATGGGCTAATGGGGAGTAAAAAGGGAAAATAAATTAATAATTTAATTTAGGTGAAAAGTAATTTTAATTATAAGCACTTATATTTTATTAGTAATTTAAAAAGCGACTTTATAAAGATAAAGTCAAAATAATAAAAATAATAAAAGTATTACATTATTGAAATAAAGTATTACTTTATCAAAATAAATTAAAATGCTAAAATGGGACATCCCATCTGGGGTCTTTGCATCGAGTTGTGAGCCATGAAAAAACATAAATAGGGTCACGTGGGGTCATTTGCGATATCTTTGGCTATTAACATAATTCTCATGAAGAGTTTGAGTTGTTGCTTCAACGTGTTCATTTGAGGACAAAAACCCTCTTGTGCATCTAGCAATTGAGGACGAAAACCCTTCATTGCAACTAGATTTGAGGATGAAGACCCTCCAATATGTTAGGATATCTCCATTTAGGGGTTACCATTGAGCTTCAATATCAAAAATTCAAATCTACAAGGGAGATCCAACTGCCAAAATCAATTAGGGAAACATTTCCAGTTTCAGATCCACAGTCTAGTCAGGGATACCAGCTAGGGCACGTTTTAGACATCAGTGAAGAGTTGTGTCACACTTTCAGGAAACCATTGCATGTTAGCGTCACCCTTTGGGCTTTCAAACCAGTATTTAGGGCATCAACATTGGGCAGATTTCTACAGATCCATTTAGCCTCTTCTTTCCAACTAGAGCATTCTTTGGGAGTAAAATTGATGTATACAATCAGGGGTATTTATCTGATTTTTTGAGGGAGAATAAATTAATAAAATTCAGCTTTTGGTGCAAAAATTCATTTTGTAATGTTACATTCATGGCTTTCATTTACTATGAAAAAACTTTATTTTCTTATGATTTACCAATCATTTCCAAATCGAGGTAATTTTTAATTTGAGGGTTTACATAAATATCATATTGCTATCACTTTTCCCTAAGGGTTTGCTAGAAATCCAGATCTCTATTATTTTTGTCCAAAAAGGGATATTACAATAGTATCAAAGCTTATGATCTCGTCAGCTAAGGGAAGAATTAAATTATTTGCAGATATTATCTAATGCATAACCTGTGAATCATGGATTTAATGAGTAAAGATGATTTGGGAATAAAGCTTTGCAGAGAAGAGAAGAAACTTGAACAACCACCTCATTCAAAAAATATTCTACTCAGTAATTTGGAGAAAGTGGCAAATTGTTTGTCCATCGTAAGACAGACAGATTCTAAGTCTATGTTTTGGGCGATAAATCCATCGATGATTCATTTGGCTAAGCCCAAGCTTCTGAGAGACCTTGATCCAAATGTGAGACTTGTAGTTATCACTTGTATTAGTGAAATTACAAGAATAATAGTTTCTGAAAAGCCATACAACAACAACACCATGAGGGATGTATTTCAGTTAATCGTTGAAAGTTTTCAAGATCTAGATGATAGCAAAAAACCTTCTTTTTCTAGAAGGGTCACAATTCTAGAAACTATGGCAAAAATCAGATCTTGTGTTCTAATGTTAGATCTTGAATGTGATTATCTTATTTTCCAAATGTTTGAATATTTCTTTGCTACTGTTCATAAGAATCATACAAAAAATATTGTTACATCAATGCAAACAACTATGTCATTGACTCTGAATGAGAGTGATGATATTTACAAGCCACTTCTAACAATTTTATTGGCCAATGTGAGAAAGGAGCAGGAAGTTTCACCGATAGCGAATGCACTGGCTGAAAGTGTGATCGATCAATGTGAAGAAAAGTTGAAACCATACTTAACAACAGAAATGATAGTTGAATTGAACAAGAACTCTCAGAAAGAGGACAGCAAAGAACCTTGGGAGCCAAACCATAGTTTTCTAGGCAAAGGACATGGAGAAGTGTTTTCTGATGAAGAACCAAAAAAAGTGTTAGATACAGCAGAGCCTCCAAAGGTCAAGGAAGAAATTGTGTTAGTGGAGCATGACAAAGAAGAAAAATCAGAGTTGCAAGAAACTAAAAGGAAGCAAACCATGGAGGAACATGCACCATCCTTCATTTCCGAAAGGTGAGCTCCTTGTTGGCAGTCTAAAGTATGAAAATGATTATCATAATTCAGATTTGTTGCTTCATCCTATGTCACCGCAACATTCTTGTTTTCGTGAAAAGAAAGCTAAAATAGGTGATAGAGTAAAGGATACAATGTGCATTATGGGGCATATGGACTCTTTGACTCGAGATTGTTTTTGTATATGGGGTCTGGGGTGATCTTTTGAAGGGTACAAAATAGAAAGAGGATTTTTCTCTCAAATCCAAGTTGCTTGGACACCAAGTTGCTTTGTGGTGGAGAGAATGCTAACTGTTTCATCTTTTGGTAAGCAACACAGTCTTTTATTCAAATGCTTCCAATACAACATAGTTTGGTAATCAATAATATGTCCCCGGTATCGCTATTAGATAGGTTTCCAACATGCCACAGAGTTGAACATTGGCCGTAAGCATGCCATTATTACTACCCATTTCTCAAAGACTGATTTGAGATCTAGCCACCATCAAATTTCTGTTTGTAAGGGAGGTGTGTACAAGAAAACTTTCAAATGCTTTACTTGACACATTGAGTTCTTGATCATACCATGCAATTTGATTAATGCTCTTGCTACGTACCAATTCATGGTGAATCAGGTATTCAGTAGTCAGCTGAGACAGTTTGTTTTGATAAATTTTTATGATATTTTGATGTGTAGCAAAGCATGGATGGATCAAAGGAAGATTCAGATTTTTCCAGTTTGGGCACTCCCTTCCACACTAACTATATGGAGGAGATTTTCTAGTTTATGCAGCCATGATGGAAGGTTTGTTAAGGGATCTTCACATACAACAGCACCCTTAACCAACATGACTAAGGAAGGAGATTTTGCATGGATGGATAGAATACCGGAAGTTTTTAATAAATTTGAGAAGGTGTCTCAGAAGAAGATATTGAGGCCATATTAATCAAGAGGGGGGACTTCATTAAGATAGAGGGCATAAAGTTCAAAGATTCAGAACATAGTTTCTCTATTTTTGACACGGAGATTCTCGCTATCAAGCATGTTTTGATAAAATTCAGATGTCACTTGGTTTGTGATAGAGGTGTGGTTGAAGAAGATTCCAATGGCTTGAAGCTCTTCTTGGTTCAATATGATTTGAATGATGAACCACAAAGGTGGGACAGGAAAATCCAAAGTTATAATGTTGAAAGGAAAAAGAATGTAGCTGCTGATAATTTTTCTAGAATGACTGTTTTTTATTCTATTTCTATCATTCATGATGATTTGAAGCTTTCAATCATGGTAGATTACGCCAAAAATACATTTTCTGCTAACATTCTATATGGAAAATGTGAAGGATAGAAAATATGTGCTAGCTGATGGTCTCATTTTGAACAAGGATAGAATATGTTCAGTACTTGAATCTGGGATAAAACAGAAAATTTTGAAGGCTTTTGATGATATGCATTCACGGAAGCTCTGTGGAGAATTATCCACCACTACTAGACAACATGGAAATCAAGCTGTCAACACTAAGAAGAAAGCCTGCATTACTGTTCTTCTGATAAACAGGATGTGTCATGTATTTGACTTTGAACACATCCACAAGCTTGCAGCTGAGATTAGTGGAAGGCTTCATTCCGAGATCATGTTGCCACTCATTGAAGATTGCTCGGAGCATGCTACCGTTTCTAGGGATATACTGAAGCTGAAAGCACACCTGTTTGCCATTTGTACTTCACTTGTGATAAGAGATGAAGTACTGAAAGCAAAACGTGGATGCATTGACTGTCTTGCTTTAGTGATATGCTCTGAATTTGGAATTTTTGGTTCAAGTCTTGCTAATAGCCAGTCAAGTAACTCTGATATGTTGCAAAAGAAATCCACATTGATTGAAAAAGTCATGGACCAACCTGATCATACTACACTGCATAGTAATGCTGCTGGGGAAACTGTAATTTCTGTTGTTATTCACAGCCTGACACTTCAGAGGCAGACTCTTCCATGCATCATCACTCCCAGCTATTACATTGCATCATTTCCAACCACCAGGGGTACCTAGTTGGGTAATGTTTCAGGTGAATTGTGACTGTTCTAATTCATTTCCAGTCCTTACACAATGTGTTTTGAACTCTATTTTGGAAGGAGTACATTGTAATCTCTTGAAGGAATGTCATGGGAACTTATGCAAGTTGGAGCATGAAGCTCAAATAAGTGTTCTAGATCCTCCATCACATGAGAAGAACCAAGAGATGCAACAAAAACACGACTGGTGAGTACATTTGGCAGCTGTCGGTTTTGTGGGAACTTGTGGATATTTTCATGCATTATCAACTAGAAAAAGAACATCTTGAGATTGAATTGTCATTCTTTTTCTTAATAACTTTTGGGATTGGAGGGAGACTCTTGGAGGAACTCATATCAAATACACTCTTGATTACTCGGATTGTGTCCTAAGTTGCAAAGATTACATGCAATTGCTGAGGCCCGAGGGTAATGGAGTTGGAGAATGTTGTACTTATTGGCCCATGTTTGCTTCACTTAATAGGTATAGGATATGGATTAAACTGAGCATTACAATTTGATTCATCACATTGGACACAATGACACTTGGGCATCTGAGGTTTGAAATTACTCGAGGGACAAACAATTTTGGGAAGGGAAGACCATCATGCCCCCATCTCGAAAGCTGATCATCCAGAAGACCCTTATCCAATCTAGTATTTTCCCATGGCCCATGGGCTAATGGGGGTGGATAAAAGTGAAAATACATTAATAATTTAATTTAAGTGCAAAGTAGTTTGAATTATAAGCAATTATATTTTATTAGTAATTTAAACAAGTGAATTTATAAAGATAAAGTTAAAATAATAAAAATAATAAAAGCATTACTTTGAAATAAAAGTAAAGTATTACTTTATTAAAATAAATTAAAATGCTAAAGTGGGACGTCCCATTTGGGGACTTTGCATTGAGTTTTAATCCATGAAAAAACATAAATACGATCGCTTTGGGCCATTTGGGATATATTCTTGCTATCCACGTAATTTTCATGAGGAGTTTGAGTTGCTAGCTTCAAATTTTGTATTCGAGGACAAAAATCCTCTTGTGATATCTCAGCAATTGAGGATGAAAACCCTCCATTGCAACCAAATTCAAAGATGGAAATCCTCCAATCTGCTAGGGTACCTCCATTTAGGTGCATACCATTGAGTTTCAATATCAAAAATTCAGATCTACTAGGGAGATCTGATTGCCAAAATCATCTAGGGCAACATTTCCAGTTTCAAATTTGTAGTCCAGTTAGAGATACCAGCTAGGGAAAATTATAAGACATTTGTGGTGGGCTGTGCATCACACTTCCAGGTATCCATTGAAGGATGATGTCACCCTTTAGGGTCTTCAAACCAACATATAGGGCATCAACATTGGGCAACTTTCTAGGGTTCTAGATTGCAACACCATTGTTTGCCCTCTTCTTTCCAACTGAGGTGCATTTTTTGGGAGGAAAATTGATGTATATGGTCATCTGTGTTTATCTAATTTTTTTTGAGTGAAAATAAAGTAATAAAAATTCAAATTTTTGGTGCAAAAATTCATATTTTGATGTTATATTCATAGTTGTAGTTTATTATATAAAACTTTGTATTTTCTTATGATTTACCAGCCATTTCCTGATCTGAGTAATTTTTAATTTGAGGGTTTACATAAAAATCAGATTGCTATCACTTTTCCACAAGGGTTTGCTAGAAATCCAGATCTCTGTTATTTTGTCCAAAAAAGGATCATTCCATAAGATGGATACTAGAAAAATTAAAATATATTCACAAGTGGGTTAATAGAATGATGGGGGTGAAATGGTTCTCATTTAAAGTCTTAAGAAAGGATGAGACATGAGAACTATTGTAGAGAGGACTTTGAATTTTTCTAGAGAATAGGGTTTCTCCAGACGATAATGATGCCTCTTTAACACTAAAAGGTGGAAGGTAGGTTTATCATGACAAGGACCTATATTTATAAGTAATTAACATATCCCAATATTGAATTAAAAGGGGTTTTAATTATCACTAAGATTGGGATGTGGGCAAGGCATCTCTAAGGCCAAAAGACATGGAATATTTAGAGGCAAGGTGTCCTTACCATGATATATGACAAACTTGATCAGTCATGTTATAATACACCAAATTTTCTAGACTATCTGCAATGGTGTTATGGTGTTGTTGATGTTGAATTTGTACCTCTGGCAACTGATGAAGTATCAAAAGAATTTTATGGAGAAAACTATCAAATCTTTAGTGGTGCTCTGGTGTTGTGTTCATTTTTTTCACGAAGTCTCTCCCCGTTGATTTTGTTATTGATCTCTCCTTCAGCAAGGAGTTTGGAAAGACCATTTTCAATAGCTTGCTGAATATCTGTGTAGAGAGCCAAGTCCTCGGAAAAAATATTGGTTTGGGAACCAATCTATTGTAAGTGACTAATGACCAGCTCTGCCTTGGAGTCTCTTATGATTCCTCCGATGTTTGCTTGGCTTGGGTTATGTTTAACTGCTTAGTAAAAGTTGAACTTACAGATCCCAAGCTACGGAGGGTTCCAAATTGCTTTGGCCATCACTTTGAAGTATGGATTATTGTAGTGAAACGGAACAATCCATTATTTTGCCAACACATAATCTTTCATATTTTCTAATTTGAAAGTGTCCTTATAAATAACTAACACGGTTTGACATATTTTAACCATGATGTACCCCACTATCTATGTCACATAATGTTCTTTGTCATCAAATATATATGAATCACTCCTTTCATATCTACCAAGGGATGAAACTTGGAAGATACTTTGGACAAAGTTATGAAAAAATCCATGTCTGGTTTACCAATCTTCCATTTGATTTTTTCCTTTATCATATAATTTATATCAAGTCTTCGGCATCCAAGTGGAAGAACCACTGTTTGCCAAATTTGTATTGAGTGATTGCACTGAAAGAAGAGGTGTTTTTTCCTAGTGAACAAATAATGGGACCGATCTATCCTCTTTTTTGAAGATTATCTGCAGTGAGGAGACTACTCTGATGCAAGAGCCAAAAGAAAACTTTTGATCTTTGGCCAGGTAGGTAAAGACTAGATAAAATTTCACTTTTTGTCCCTTTGTTGGGAATTTTGAGCTAGTGATCTATAAGCTGTTGTAACAGTACACTGTGTTATCAGCCAATTTTGACTGTGTTAAAATTGTTATTAAAAAAAAAAAAACGAAAATTTTAATTTTTTTGTGAATTACTAGGTTTCATGATGATTCGTCTTCGTCACATGTTCTTATTTTCTTCCCGGTTATGTCGAGCTTCGTTTCGCTCAAATCGGAATAAAATTCCTCTTGCTATGAATTTAAACGTAAAAATTATTATTTAATTAATATTAATTAAAAATCGTTCTTTAATTAATTAAATTGATTTTATTAATTGATGGAGATTTTTGATTAAATATTATTATAATAATAATTAAAACTTTATCGGCAAAGTTTGTTTAAATTTCCCAAAATGATCATTCGGATTCCCGCACCCGTTTTCCCACTTTCTTGTCAAAACCGCCCGGTTCCTCCACCGGTGGAAAGTAAGCCGTTGTTTGCCAATTTAATAAATTGGCAAATGGGAAATTTTTTTCCCAAATTTCCTCATGGGAAAATTTGATGGGAATTGCCAAATTCTTATGACATTTCCATTGGCAAAATTCATCCAATCTTCCCCCTTTCCCTTGGCAATTAATGCCACTTCCCATGATTCAAGGAGTTTGATTTTCTCTTAACAGGAAAGAAGGAATTGGTCACTAACAATTCTCCTATTCTTTCTCCTTCTCTTGTGAGAATTAAAGAAACAATTTGTTATACTCATTTCATTCATGCATTTGAATAAAGAAGGGAGAGACATCATCCATAATTTTAGGGAAGAACTGGAGTTTATTCTTTCTGTTTACACTCATACATTGGAGAAAGAAATCCAAACAAACTGGAGTCTATTCAATAGTTTACACGCAGCATACAAGGAAGGTGAATATTAATACAAAATAAATTGTAGTTTCCACGCAGCAGGAGGGAGAAATGGAGGTTCACGTGGCAGAGGGAGCATTCAACAGTTTCAACGCAGCCTGTAGACCATCACGCCTTCACTAGTTCCACGCCATTTTCCTTAAGGTCACATGGGGGAAGAACAGTCACACCAGGTCAGAGCCTACAGTAGAGACAAACAGCCCAACTCCATCAAACACCTCTCACTGGGAAAGAAGACAAGGAAAGAGAAATCCACACGCCGAAGGAAGAATATCCATCATCTATCTAGGCAATCTGAAGGAGAAGAACACCAGAAGCTTTCCATGCATGCAAAGGATGAGAATGCAAAAATAAATTTTAAATCCCAGGCTAAAGAAATTTCCAAATAATGAGGAGCAGCGTCCAACAATGCCTAAATGTTTCACACCAAATTTTATTGACCATCTTCATAGGAGTTTCAATGGTCCACAGCTAGCTGCAATTCAGTGGGTTGCTATGCATACATCAGCTGGTACAAATCAAGTTGGGTTTGCTAGACGGCAGGAACCCTGGCCCTTCACTTTGGTGCAAGGTCCACCAGGGACAGGAAAGACACACACAGTCTGGGGAATGTTGAATGTTATTCATCTTGTTCAATATCAGCACTATTATGGCGTACTGCTTAAGAAACTTTCTCCTGAAAGCTACAGGTAATCTTCAAGAAAAACCAAAGTCCGGCACACCATAATGACGAGTTTTAGGATAGAGATATATGGGAACACCTTACACAACCTCTTCCAGAATCAATACGGGGAGCTTGAACAAATGCTTGTACACCATCTATTTGTCTTGTGCATGCTAATAATAATGAGCGATCACTATGGGGGACTTGCATGCAGCTAGCCCTATGCACTATGCATTTGGATTACACTCGCCAACGATAATGAGTTGTCGCCTTACATGTCTTCTCTAGTCCACCTTCTATCCAATTGAATCAAATAGCAACCGAAAGAATTTCAATCAAAAAGTAATGCGCCCATGAGTTGATTACTTGTAAAACAGTTTCCTCATCCAATTGAGACCTGGAAAAAGAAATCTTTATCGGAAAAAAAATCTTTATTCCTCCTTGGTGGTTGCTATAAATAGAGGGATTGAATATTTTAAGAGGTAACTATGAATAGCCAAAAGGAGGTGGAGCCTAAGTTTGATCATGGTCCATTGGCACATGATCAATCGATGATTTTCTTCAGAGTATGGATCACACACAGTTCCAAATGCTTCCTAAACTTTGCCCTAACCCACGAATGCTTGTTTGCGCTCCATCAAATGTTGCAATAGTTGAATTGCTACAACGTGTTCTGGATCATGGATTCATTGATGGTGAAATGAAGGTCTATCACCCTGATGTTGTGAGGGTGGGTGTGGATTCTCAAAAGCGTGCTGCACAGGTAGTATTAGTGAAGCGTAGAACTAAAATTCTCCTAGGAAAGTGCCATGAGGAAGTAATTGGCTATATGCAATAGCTACAGGGTAGATAAGTAAACTTATCTCAGAAAATCAGTGGCCTCTAGAGAGAGCTAAGTGCGACAGCTGCCACAGGGCGATCCCAAGGAGCCATTGGTGTTGATCCTGATGTTCTGGTTTCACGCGACCATAGTCGTGATCAATTGTTGCAAAATCTTACAGATGTAGTAGAAGAACAAGATAAATTTTTAGTTGAGTTGTCTCGCCTTTTCATTTTGGAAAGTTGCTTCCATGGAAGAAGCTCGATTAAACCTTGAGGCAAGCTTTGCAAATGAGGCTGAGATTGTGTTCACTACTATGTTTCTAGTAGTGGCCGGAAGTTATTCCAGCGCCTAGCCCATGGGTTTGATATGGTGGTTATAGATGAAGCTACAAGCTAGTGAAGTAGGCGTGTTACCTCCACTTTCATTGGGTGCTGCAAGGTGTGTTCTTGTCGGGGATCCACAGCAACTGCCTGCAACAGTAATTAGCCAGGCAGCAAGCATGTTGTAGTATAGTAGAAGCCTTTTTGAGCGCTTCCAACAAGCAGGTCGTCCAACTATGTTGTTATCTGCTCAGTATCGAATGCATCCTCAAATTCGGGATTTTCCTTCAAGATATTTTTATCAAAATCGATTAAGTGACAGTGAGAGTGTTACCAGGAGACCTGATGAAATTTATTACAAAGATTCTCTATTGAGACCTTACTTGTTTTACGATGTAACTCATGGAAGAGAATCTCATAGAGGTGGATCTGTTTCATATCAGAATATTCATGAAGCACAATTTGCTTTGCAATTATATGAGCATCTTCAACGAGTCATCATCATGGCAGCATTAGGTCTTTATTGGTAATGGCATTTTCTCATCGTTTGGAAGGTACAATTGTGCTTATTATGGCAAAGCCAAAACATTCTTACTACAAGTGTTATATGATGAGGAAGAACCGTGAGCATTGTGGTAAAACCATTCTTTTCAGAAATGTTGGGTTAAGCTTGAATATAAAGTAGTTGAGCTGAAAAGCTAAAAACAATTCTGATTACACTACAACAAACTTAACGATTATTGACGAGAGTTAAGTGTAATCATGGTGGCAAGGTCAATCCCTATAGATGTTGGTTTAAGCCTATGGATGAAGACCATGCTATGATTTGAATTTGGTTTAATTCTATGTATGAAGACCATAGAATGATTCATACTTTTTGTGGAGGAGATAGATCGCACTAACAATTACCCACAGAGATGAAGGTAACAGGGTATTTTTCGATTCAGATTCCTGAATGATGTTCATGAGTAAAATAACCATTCCTCTGTCACATAAATGAGAAGTTTGCATTGCCATATTGATTGATAAAAATGTCTCTTGGAATAACTATTTGACTCGACAAGAACCTTCAATTGTGTGCATGCTGACACACTGCAACCGAGTTTGTTTCCGAGATTGTTGTGAAATATGAGAACTGCTTCCATCATTTCAAACAAGGAAAATGTTATTTTTGGTGATTATTGGTGATGTTAAGTGAACCAATAAAAGATAGGCTGTGCAGTGAGATGGAAGAGTCGGGTTATTCAATTTGTAGAAAGTGTTTGCAAAGCTAGACAATGCTTTCGACTTCATCAAATCAGATGTATAGTGCAAATAATTGGTTATATTTATTCATGGGGTGTTTGTTAAAGCCATGTTTTGTAATACCATTGGAGGTGAATTGCAATTTTGGCTCTTGGAGATCTTCTCAATGGCGAAAGACCAGAAGCTGGATTCTGATAAACCAAGGTGGCGTAACGACTATGGTCTCGCGACAAATGAATAATTCACCATGGAAAGGTACTCGGAGCATGTGGAGAATTGTGAATGTGAATACGAATGAAGACAAATTTTCTCACACCAGGATATTACTCAGACAGAGGGGTGGATGAATTGCTCAAGTTTCAAGCTCAGCACTCTTGTCATTTGGAGGATTGCAGAGCACAGTCAATGAGTTCATTCCCGTACGATCGGGATAGGCAGACTCTTGGCCCAATGGATAAGGCACTGATCCTAGGTGTCTTGATCTGGGTGGCACATTGCTAACTAGGATGTCTACGTGTGCGTCCAAGTCATTTAAGTGGGTCCACATGTACCCATTTCTTTTATTTATGTATTTTTCCTTAAATGACTTTTTAACTTAAGTGGTTTCTATTTTTAGTCACTTTTTAAAAGTTGGTTGAAAAAGTCAAAGTCACTTAAGTGCCCTATTTAATGTGCATTTAAAACCCTAACTACTTTGTAACCAACTTTTGGGTTATAAAAGGAAGTGAGGGGCTCATTTGTAAGGGTGACTTTGAGAGAGGAGAAGAAAATACTTTTGTGCAAGCTTTGTTTCAGGAAGAAACTTTGTGTTCTTTGTGAAAAACATTTTGGAGTTAATGGAATACGAACTTTGTGTCTCATTCATTGTCTCTTGTAACATTTGGTGTTCTTATGTTCATTAGATGTTAGGTGTTTGAATCTTGCATGCAAATATTATCTTTGATCTTATTGTCAACATTATTAATCAGTTGTTCTAGTTCACAGTGATCAAGCTCTGATTATCTACTTGCTCATGTGTGTTCCCTTTTACACATTCTTGTTTGGCTAACTCAAACTCCGTTTTATTTGTGTTGGTCATTCATCTTTCCTCTTCATGCAATATTAGGCTCTGTTTTTACCTAACTCTTGCATGTTCTTTCAGTTCATTCATTCCACTCCTTTCCTTCATTCCATTCATCTCCTTCATTCACTTTTCTTTCCATTGATGTTCCAAAACACCCCCCACATACAATTTTGAATGTATAGATGTAAATACAGTTTTGGTTTTCAATAAAGGCAGCCTCACCTTCATTGAGGAGGGACTTTGTTCCCACACTATTGCATGTCATTTGCATGCATGCACATCCATATGCTAACACACTGCCATTTGGGATTATATGGCCAAATTTTGTTGTCCTGCGTGTTTGCCTGAAAAGTGATCCTATCTTTTAGCAGCTAAAGAAGTCGCTTTATTTCATAAAGAGGAAAATTGTTTACACGTCTGATTTTTCGTCATCCCATTTCAACTAGTTATTTGTGGAAATTCGACATTAGTCCTTAAAAGCCGAGAACGTTGAGATTGGAGAATTGCACAGAGCCCTTGTTGGTTATGATATTGCAAATTTGTAGGACTTTTCTAACTGTCCTACCAGAAAAAAAAAGAACCTGCCACCCTCAACCATCCACGTAAGTTTGTTTTGTAACAAGATCGGACATTTTGTGTGTGCTTGGCTGTGCCTGCTACTACTGTTCCCCAATTTGACAGAGAGATGTTATCGGTGTGTGGATAAATATATTTTTCGTTGATGATATTGCTCCAGTTTGAATCGGGCTTTTTCTAGTCTCCAAGAAACTCTTGTTGCAAGTGATTGGTTGAAATTTATTAAATAATTTTAACTGTACATGTTGAGACCTCCTTGAGATTTAGGAAGACAAACCTTTCCCCATGCAATCAGAGGGTAGTTGTGTTTATCTATTGTTCCTCTCCATAAAAAAAATCGTTGAATATTGAGTAGAGTCTGCAACATTTTGAGGTAACAGCAGAAATTTGAGATATATTATAGCTTACAAAACAGACTGAATGAGCTGAATCTTACCCACGAAAGAGAGACAATGACGGGTCCAATTCGTTATCTGATTTTGAATTGTTACATTGCACAAATTATTCCATTGTTTCAGATGAAGGGGAGGAACCTAGATAATTAATTAGAAGACTCCCTGCAGTGAACTGTAATATCCTTAAAAATGCACACTTTCTGGGCACCGGCACATGAACAAATATGATACAAATTTATCCTTAGGTATTTCATTTTTCCCCAATGCTATTTGAAATTTTTGCAAAAGGAGATTTTAAGTTCCTGATTTCTCTGAGGATGATTGTGGAAAACAACAGGGTGTCATCTGCAAAGTGAAAATTTGAGCTTTCTTTCCTCTATCAATTGCTCAGGAACCTTGATTTGCATTATTGAGTTTAGCTTCCTCAATTATCCTGTGTAATGTCCCTCTTTTGGGTCCCCTTTTGGGGGCATTTACTACAACGAAGAATGGAAGACCCTCAAACTTATAATGTCCCTCTTTTGGGTCCCCTTTTGGGGGCATTTACTACAACGAAGAATGGAAGACCCTCAAACCAATAAGTTTGAGGATTGGATTCAAAATTGTCTTAAGATATCTATTTTCCATTTTGATGGGCCCTCTTAATTAAGTCACTGTCCACATAGGTTAGTCATATTTATTAAAATAATAAAGTGCACATAGTTCTAGTATTATTTAATTAGAGTTTATATTTTTCCCTCCAAATGGGAAAATTTGAATTTGGTACTCCTTGTCTATAAAAGGAGGTTATTGGAACATTGTAAGACATGATATGTTATGATGAATTCGATTTGGACTCCATGCTTGGAGTAGGGATGTATGCCCACCCTTGATGTACTTGTTCTCTCATGTGCATGGGAGATCTAATTGCAATCCATTTGTAGCTGGTTTTTGATATCAATTGAAGTATTCGTTATGTGCCTTCTGCAAATCGACTTGTGATGTGTGATTTCTATTTCAGCCCTAGTGAACTTTCTTATGGTGCTTTTGTGGATTGTCTTTGAGAGCATGCCTTTGATGTGGATCGATCAGCTGGTTGCATAATATTGTCTCCTTTTTACAGCTGACTTATTTAAGGCAAGTTTGATGTTGATGTTTGATAAATTATAATCTAGAATATTGTTGCTCCGACAGGGGTCTAGCGACTTCATAGGCGAATTTATTATGGCATCGATGAAGGTTGTAGCTACCTGTTTTGATGCAATATTTATTGAATATCGAACTCTCTAAAACTTGGCAAGGGTATGCTGATGCTAGTGACTAGCAAATTGGGACTGATCCATTTGATGTTATAGCGATCTGGTTTCTAGAGTTTTAATCTAAGCTGCGATTTTATTCTCTGACACAGCGACTTCATCTGGATAGTTCTCTGAGTATTCTAATGCTCTGTTTAGTGTTTTAAATGCCCATGCGAATTTGTTGACCTGTTAGTTACTAGCTTCAGCGACAAGATTGGTGGGTGTGTTGATGGTCTGATTTTGACAGCGATTTGTATAGTGAGCTGCTGTTCTGAATCCTAAAATCGGCAACTCCATTTGAACAATGAATGTTAGCAGTGATTTGATAGCATGTTTGAACCTCCTAAAATCAGCGAACTGTTAGAATATATTCCAGCATTAGTGACCTCATTTGCAGGGTCATCATTAGTGTGAAAATATAGTGTTTTTGGCAGTCGATTTCTATATCTTCCTTGAGTGTCTCTATATATCCTAGCTTGAGTGCGACTGTAGTTCAATACATGATTTAATGAGGTGAATTGCAAAGGACTCTTACTGGCAGCGACCTATACGAGGAAGATAATCCTGAGTTGTCATGCAGTGGTTTTATCTCTCCATTTGGCAGCGATGTCCTTTTGGAAGCTGAGTGCTCTTTCTATGCAGCTGACATAACTGTTAGGGGTCTTGATGAATCTGAGTTGATTTGCATATTCCCTTGAGGTGAGTTTGAACAGTCTTCTTATGGGTAGATCTATCCTAGGAGTTTATTGAAGACTTGATGTGAATGCATAGATTCTATGGTGTTTAAGAGTCTCCTGCTTGGGGCAGCGAACCTGAATGTAGGTGATGTGCATAAAATATTGAGTACTCCCTAGCATTATGGATCAATGCTTGTTTGAGTTGATAATTGATCAGACCTTGTGCAGCGATCCAGTGCATGAAGTTAAATGCAGCAGTCTGTATTCAGTTTATTTCAGCGAGTATGTATGAGAGTAATTAAGTGCAGCTAGTTTGATAGAGGTATTCATTGAACCCTTCGTGTTGAGTCTACTGAGTAATCAGTATCTATTGCACAAGCAGTAGTGTCTGGGTTTGAATTCATTAGCAGTCAGTTCACTAATCAGTTTATGGTGTTGCATTCTATTTGGTGGTAAGCTGTTTAAGGCCATTAAACCCCTTTCTTTGGGGTTTATTGAGTCATTATGCAAACGTAGTCATACCTGAATTAGATCCAGACCCCGGTTGAGTTCAAGGTTACCTTGGCACTGACCTCTTGAGGACCGAAAAGAGGTCCCGAGTTCTCCATTTCAAAGAGTTATGCATACTTTAGAGGGATGTAATCCATGGAACTGATAAGTTTGATGCTAAAGTTCTGCCTTGAGTAGCGTGATAACCAGTGGGGATTCCCTAGAAGTAGTGCTTACATATTTCAGCTGCTAAAATATAAGCATCTGAATCCCAAGATTTGCTCTAAAATGCCTAGAAGTAGGACATTACATTGAGAAAGCTTATTATTTACTTGATAAGAAGTGTGGTGAGATTCACAGTACATCTTTGACAGTAGTATACAATCCTATACACTCGATTTACATCTCTTGAGCTGTCAATATCCATTCTCTGATCTATAAAGGAAAAGACAAACATGCAGAAGGAGAGACAATATCATTATAGAGCTATCAGTTTACCAGAAAAATGCTTGTTATTGACCATTTTCCAGCAATGTTATTGAGCCTGTACTAATCCAAGTGGTGCGAAAAAAAAAGCTCAATGGCAAGAGCTTCAAGTATAGTTTCATTTAAATGCCTTAGCATTTCATCTCATAGTCCTAGGAAATGATTCTTAACAAAAAATTTAACTTTTTGTGATCCCTCTTTCGCTTTACATATAATAATGAGACACAAAAAAATGAAATATGAAAACCATTACTAGTACATAATTTTTTATCTAGTTCAAATCAGGAGGCTGTCCTCTTATTTAAATCTAGAAATTTTTGTTGGTTGAAATAAATAGATTCTCAACCCTATTCTTTGATGGAATGTATCCTTTCTTCATTTAATTTCCTGTTGTACATGGAGGTTATTGGTGCAAGGGGATCCACTTAAATAAGTCTGGGAACACATTCAATTTTCGAGTTACCTGATGATAGGAGCCATCTTCTTGTTTCAGCTGCTGACCCGAAACATTGAACTATAATATTTCTTTACACAGTTGATTCCTATGAAAGAACTCACAATCCAGGTTCTTACATGGAATAGAGTGCATTGGTATGATAAAAAACATTGATAGACCATGGCAAATCTATGAAGACTTGTCTCCTGATGCTCACATAAACCCTAAATGGAAACAGTGATTGATAGCTCGATCCGATTTGGAGTGACTGAGTCCTGTATTGTATTATATCATCACCCGGGCCAGGTATCATGACGGGGGATCAAATGTTATGATAACTAGAACATTGACCCACAAGGTTCTAAAATTTTGTGAACTTTAGAAGATTGTCTGATGGTACAAACATAGCATCAACTAATACAGCTCAGCAAAGACACATTTAACCACCAAAGTCAGAGATTTACCTTTGATTGATTCTCCATCTATCTATAAAACATTAAAACAGCTGACCGTAAAATTGCTAATATTTAAGGAAGAAGGGCGGAAGAATCTGTCCTAGGACATTTTATGACCTTAGGCAAGCCCTACCACCGAATGTTTCGCCCAACAGACTATCTTGCAACAGTCCCCACAAGGGATCATCGCGACTCAGCTCTAGGAAGTCGCATGGCAGCTCATATTTATGAAGACAAATTTGTAAACACTTATATTACAATATCCCAATGCTGCTATCCCTCCTCAACCTCAGTTGGAAAATGTCCTTAGGTTGAAATACGACTGAATATCTGTTCATGTTCTGTGAGCTTTAGCAAGTCCACCACTGGAAACAGCCTTGAATTATATGCCTTAGCTCTGAACGACTGATTTTAGCAGCTCATAGTATCAAGTTTGAAAAACATATGCACCAGGTTTTCATCCCCAAATGCTGAATACCAATACAGTTGTTTTGGGTGAACTTAAACTAGCTGCCATGTTGAAGCTCGAGTCATACCTAGCTCCATTGCTCTATGCCGTAATGATCTGGATCATAAAGGTGCTTACAATGACCCCCATCAACCCCCTTTTATCCTATTTACAAGGAACGAATCCCAAGAAAGAACTCGTAAAGGGGTTGACCCATGTCAAACTGGCTGTTATCTTTCACTTTACGGCTAATCATGTTTGTTTTGATGTTGACTTTGGCCTCTTAAAAAGCCACTTTACGATATAATCATAAGTTGCTTTTACAAAAATAATATAAAGTCGCTTTGGCAACTTAAGTCATACCACTAAATTAATCCCCTTGCATCACCCCTAATGCCCACGGGAAGTCAAACTTGACCTAAGGGTTTTCTGACGAACTAGCTTTGAGAAGGGTTTTCTGACGAACTAGCTTTGAGAAGGGTTTACCGCCCATTGTTTACTTGATCTTTGGTAACAAAATTGTTCTTCCTACTTTTGAAGTTCTACATGAATATGCATGAGTGATTGCTCTTGGGCTGTTAAGGTTTGGGAGAACCCTTTATCGCAAATTTGTTTGTGTACACCTTCTAGAAGATATTTTGTGTCAGAAGCTGTGGAAAATCTTCCCCAAAATTGCTTTGTTCCAAATTTTCAATTTCTCCTTGTGGTATTTGAGTTTACCCATGAATATATACATTGCAAATCCTTGGATAGTGTTAGCTTCTTCACTCCACTTGGAGATGTATCTATATAGGTGTGGATGGGGTAGCCATAATTTTTCAAAATTGAAATGTTATTTTGTTTTGTTTCTGTTGGAGAAATCCAAGCGTAATGTAATCGTCCCATGCTCTAACCTCGCTGACTTGCATTTATTTGGAAAGGATGCTTGAACCACCAATCTACTACTGTTATTTTGTCCATTTTCTTTGCTACATAATGTCTCTATTGGCTAGATTTTCTGCATAGCATAAAACCTAGGCAGTCATGAGATAAATCTCCATCATTTACCAGCGAGGCTCCCGTGTCAGATTTGTCAATTAAAATATGCTAGTATCTATATGCGGTTTTACTTTAACTATTTAGCTCATGAACCATAGTTGTATAGTTCTACGGAAAGTAAGCAGCTGTTTAAGAAAGGGAATATTTATAGAAGAAAGAAGTAATAAAACACAGGGAAGAAATGGAGATCCGATGTGCATCCTCATCAATAGATAACAGAGTTGATTGCACGCACATAGAAGAAACCAATAGATATCAACACAGAATTATAAGCAAAGGCAACTCTAGATCTAGATCCAAAATAACACAAAGTTTATTCAAAGATCTAAGATAGAAAGCTAGAAACAAAATACACCGTGACACAAAGTTCTCCGGAAATCTGCACCTGTATATTCCTTTGCTTTAAGTGGCTCTCAAGGGTTTCAGCACAAAGTCTGGAACACAAGAATGCTGCTTACAAATTCTCATCTTTAACTCCATAGGTTCTTCCTCTACTTATAGCATGTAGAGAGGAAATTACAAATAGGAAGCTTTTAATTAAACTGGCACATGTGGAAGTCGGAAAGGAAACAACTGGCAATCTCCCTCTTGAAATTCCTCTTTGCATGACATGCATGATTTGCAACTGAAAATAGAACCTTCTATTTTGCACGTCTGCCACCTATTTCCAAGTAGTTGACTTCTTCAAGTAATGGCTTTTAAACCAATCACTTAAGTTTTATAATTTAATTGATCATTCAATTACTTTGTTGGAGGAAAGAAGAAGAAAGAGGAAAGCTGCAGTCTTGTTCTTTTTCATATTCTACATGCAGTTGATTCTTTTGCCTTTGATTCTCACCAAACTGGATCTGGGAGCAGCTAGATCTGGAAGCAAGATGGATCTGGAAACAAGCTGGATCAAGAAAAAAGCTGGATCTGGAAGCGAGCTGGATCTGGAAACTTGCTTACAGGTGTTGCCTTTGCCTTGTCTTCCCTCTTATCCTTTAAGCTTTTGCAGTTCTTTTCCAATACATGCATCAGTGCAATGTTTCAATTAAAAATTATGGAAAGCACTCCGGATGAATGCAAATTCAATGAAGGCTTCAACTGAAAGATTGGAAGCACATGCACAAGATCCTGGAAGAAATTTTCCACGCACTGACTTCTACACGAGCTGCATCAGAAACAAGAGGATGAATTTTTGCTGGAAGCTTTTGCAATTATGAGATTTGGATCTGAATCTGGATCTGGATCTAGGGCAGGATTTGTGTCTCCGATGTCAGCAAATCTAGAAGTGATGCATGATTCTACTGAGCTTTCTCGTTCATCCCGCTTTGTCATGGCTGGAGCAATCTTTGTCTGAACAATTCTTTTCCTTTTTATTCGGCCAGAATTCTTCACAACCAGTGTAGATGTGGATAATTCTTCAAATTCAGAGGATATGTTCAATGTATTGGACATTGATTTAAGCTCCCTTTCTCTTATAAAAGCACCTGTAATGAATTCCTACAGTTAATTCAGACACAGATGGCAACCGGAACATGAACAGCGGATTTTAATCTTAAAAATCTGCATATATCAAGTCTGCTGCCCCAAAATTTGATGTTTTATTTGCATGCAAAGCAAGCATGAATTTTAGCAACTTCACCTGAGCACCTGTACCACTATGCAGATAATTATTCAAACACAAATCAACCTCCTTCGACCTTGGCGCCAAATTTGGAAGCTTCCAGCATTAATTACACCTTCTGAGCAAAATTCCTCGCCAAATGGGGCGCACTTTTTGTCTGGGCTGCACTTCTCTACTTTTGAATTAATTAATT
Organism: Taxus chinensis; assembly: GCA_019776745.2. Classification (NCBI taxonomy): domain Eukaryota; kingdom Viridiplantae; phylum Streptophyta; class Pinopsida; order Cupressales; family Taxaceae; genus Taxus; species Taxus chinensis. The sequence continues at coordinate 722,485,866 of CM034152.1, forward strand.
CATCCTTATGGCAGCCCCTGTTTATATAATCCTCATAATTTTATAATTAATTAATGTATTTCCTATTCTTGGCAATTAATTAATTATTTAATAAGCTTTACTCTTCAAATGGGGCGCCTATTTTGTGCATGCTTATGGCTGCCATTAAATAAATTAAATTTATTTGATTTTAGACTTCTACTTCCAGTTAACTCAAGCCTCACAGTATGCTTTGACCTTAGCCACTGAAAATAGGAATTAATTAAATCAATTAATACTTTAAAAAGTATTATTTCTCTCCCAAATGGGGCGCACTTTTTGACATGAAGGGGTTGCATTAAATAAATAATATTTATTTAATTTTAGAACTGTCTATTTCCAACTTTCTTTTGTCCACTTCCCTTTGTTGACTTTTCCACAAACCTGGGCGCCAAAATTGGGTGAATAAATATTAACAATTATTTATTTAATGCATTATTATTCAGCCAAGGTGGGTCGCATTTTTTGGAATAAGGAATTTCTATTTTTAAAAGTCAATTGGCAATGGAATTATTTACCCTGCAAGGCAGCTCTGAAAATCCCATGATTCACTTAAGCTGTTTGACTTTCATAATGGGATTATTTACCCTGCAAGGCAGGTAATAAAATCTCATTAATACCTTAAGTGATTTTTCTTTTATTTCACAATGGGAATTTTTACCCTACAAGGCAAGTAAGAAATTCCCGCTTGCCTGTTGCCTCTAATTTTCCCATTGTGACTTAAGTGGCGTTGCTTCCATGGGAAAAAGTACCCTGCTAGGCAGGTACAAAATTCCCACCTACCTGCTGCTTCCAAAAATCCCATGATTCACTTCAAACCCTCTTTTTCCAAAAATGTGGCCTGCCCAGAAGAAGTTTTTTGGTGCACGACTTTGTCTTTTCCAAGAGAACCAGGCATCCGATGGCGAATTCCTTCTGGCACAATGTGCATAGGTATTTTGCAAATACTCCAGGCCAAGAATCAGGCCAAACCGGCAAAAGAATTGATCCAAAGAAATTTCACAGAAAACGAAACGGGAAAACACAAAACGTTGCCAGAAGTCACAAATAAAGCCCAAGATTCATTCCTAGTTAAAACCCTACTGGTATATGGGAATAATGGTATGTACGATCACAACAGGGTTAAACCGGAGCACAAATTGCCTCAAACGGGGCTTAAAATAATTAAATACAAATTTCCTGCAGGCAAACCCCAATGACAAAATAAAACAATTTTGGGCATCTGCGTATTTGGTGAAAATGACTTATATGACTCCTTGGGAATATCTTAACACATTACAGGAACTTTCTGGCAATAAAAACACAAAATAACCCATTATTTTAAAAGTACGAAATTTTTTTTGAATAGGTTAGTCTCAAATTTTAGGGTGAAATTTGGGGACACCAGTCTCCCTTTCCGCCCAATGCACCATGTGTGTGTAAGCCTTAGACAAAGTTTAGGTCCACCATGGAATACAAACATGCCAAGTTTGAGAGAGTGTCATTTTTCTTTAAATAAATCCTAAACCATCTTTTTTTCTTTTCCTTAACATCTTTTATTGAACTGAAATCACCCACGAGAATGAGAATTTATGGTGTGAAGGTTGATATCCATTGAGGGGGATATTCGAACATTGATATTCCACTGTTATTCTATTACTACCACACAGAGGAATGTAAATATTGATTAATCACCCATTTATTTTTAATTTATTTGAGTAGAAGGCTGTGTATATGCCCCAAGAAAGTGTTGAAGTGAATGATGACCATACCTTAAAGGATACCATTGGATCATGGTTTTTGTGATAGTACTGAGAAGGGTGTGGCAGCTTCCCCCTATTCCAGCATCTTTAAGATCTCTCCCAAATCTACAAATTTATTGTAAGAGTAGAAGGCTGTGTATATGCCCCAAGAAAGTGTTGAACTGAATGATGACCATACCTTAAAGGATCCCATTGGATCATGGTTCTTGTGATAGTACTGAGAAGGGTGTGGCAGCTTCCCCCCATTCCAGCATCTTCAAGATCTGTCTCCCAAATCTACAAATTTATTGTAAGAGTAGAAGGCTGTGTATATGCCCGAAGAAAGTCTGTGATTGAATGATGACCATACCTCAGATCACGGTTCTTGTGATAGTACTGAGAAGGGTGTGGCAGCTTCCCCCTATTCCAGCATCTTTAAGATCTGTCTCCCAAATCTACAAATTTATTGTAAGAGTAGAAGGCTGTGTATATGCCCGAAGAAAGTCTGTGATTGAATGACGACCATACCTCAAAGGATCCCATTGGATCATGGTTCTTGTGATAGTACTGAGAAGGGTGTGGCAGTTGCCCACCATTCCAACATCTTTAAGATCTATGTGATCCAAATCTACTAATTTCTTGCAAGAGTACAATCTGTCCCATTTGATTTTACCTTATTTCTCTGAAATAGGCATTTATTGAGTATGCCTACACATCTAATATTCCAAGAGACAATCTGCATCTAGGAATAAGTTATAGAGGGAGAAAATCCACATCCAGGAAGAAGTGGTAGAGGGAGGAAATATGCATCTAGGAAGAAGCGGTAGAGGGAGCAAATCCACACCTAGGAAGAAGTACCTGGGGAAGTTTCTCCAATCCCTAGCAGTTTTGGTGATTCATCTCACTTGGTTTCCATGATACTCACCTCTTGTTCTATTTCCATGGCTGGAATGTTTTTTATTCTCCTCTACTATAATTTTTTCAAAGCAAAATTTTCCTTTTCTTCATGTTGGTAAAATATTTTGGTTCCCATGCTTGCATATTGTTTTAGAAATTAGGTCTTTGTGGGACTAAGCATTATTGTTGTTTTATTTAATTTGAGTTGAGTAGAAGTAGTTGTTTTGAAAGAAAAGGTGATTGGCTTTTTTTTTGACAAAAGTTTAAATTATATTATATCAAATTGAGGAGTTACAACAAGAAAGAGCCCGAGAGGGTTGAGCTCAAGAACAAATGTTAATTATAATGAGGGATCAATCCAAAAGATTCAACCAAGATATTCGCTAGTTACAAAAGGAAACTATCAATAGAATAAACATCAGATAGCAGGCAACACATGATCGATTATCATGAGCAAGAGAAAAAGGAAAACTGTCCTATACAGGACAAGTCGTCTAGGCTTGGATAGAAGAAGAGGCTTTCAAAGTTAAGTATGGATCTTCCTTTGAACTTTCGTTGATGTAATCTCCGACGCAAGTAGCTTGGCATTTGGAGAGGTGGGGAAGAGCCGACTCCATTATTGTTGCCTCTAGTCATCTTCTGGCATTCTTAGTTAGCATGATGGAATTGATGGAATCAATCATTTTGGCTTGTTTTGCCACAATGTGACTCAGATGTTCCGCATAAGGACGTAGAGAGCCTATACATTCATGTTGTGTGGGCAATATCTAAGTTAGAGTGGATATGACATCTAAAATGTTCCACACAAGTTCATAGAGAGCTTGTCCGTTCATGTTGTGTGAGCAATATCTAAGGTAGAGTGGAGATGATATACTCCATGGCAGGACTATGGACCCTTTTAATATCAATAGTGTCTCCAAGTTGTTCACCATATATCAGATTTTCAATAAGGTGTTAAGGACATTGACATCTTGGGTGTTGATAGGAGTTTGGTGAGAGGGAGGTGCAAGAGAATAACAAAGATATAGGGGGTTTATTAGGGTGTAAACTGGGACGGGCTTTAGAACAAAGCTGCGATGGACAAAGTGCGGTAAATCATTATGCAAGACATTATGGATAGGGCCAACAAAGGGTATATGATGGATAATGTCTAGATGAATACTAAACATATGAAAAGAGGGATTCAAGGATGAAACATGGGGCATTCAAGGGAGGATTTTAATGTTTGAATGTTCCTAAGGAAAAACAAAGTATTGCGAGATTTTGCTCAAAAGGAGTGGTAAAGCATGAAGAGAATCCATTACCTTTGATCTTTATCCACCAACTTGTTACAATGAGAAAAAGTGAGGTGCTTAGAGCTACCTTGCATCTGAAAGTCTTCATGCACACTCGTCACCTCATCATGCTCAACAATAATTGGTTGTTGAGTGTTTTGCATGTTGAGAGGAGAAAGAGTGTTGTTGATGAGAGCAAGGGGCAAAATGTTTGTGCCCTATATATTGTCTTTTATAGAACCAAATCACATGTTGGATTGAATGTTGAAGAACAATTTGCCTTATACTTGCATCTATTCATAAGCACAAAATGTCTCCTTTGGTGACTTTCCATTTTGATAACTGCCAAAGGTTAATCTTGGAAGGTATATTTTTATTAGGATGGGATTGAAGGAAGTTATAGAAATCTTGGCATATCTCACACAGTCTGCTTGGATTTTATGCAGTAGTGAGCATAGATTTGTGAATAGGTTATTGAGCGATGGATGGGTGAATAGCAAGTAATTTGGTGAATCGATGGAGGAGGAATGTTTAATGCAAAACTTGCTTGAGATCCCACACTAGTGTTTATGAAGATATCATTGTTGCCTTCCTCTCAAGCTTCCCATTGTGTCATTCACCCAATTATATATCACGATTGAACTACAAAAGGAAAGGGAAAGATTTCTGTCAAAGTGAATAATATCTTCAGCAGATATAAAATGCTCTTTTCTCCAAGACGAGGAGAAAAGAAGCATAAGTTCGATTGTGTGTTGTGTTGTGGGGGTGCCCTGTATGAAGGAGAAACTGTGTAGAGAGAAGTCGGGACAAGTAGAAGGAGAGGGGGAGAGCTTTGTGGATCCCAAGGTATTGGGGAAGGATAGAGTTGTTAGACGGTAGTGAAGAAAGGTGACGGGATGGGGGATCATATTCGTCTTTGGCAGTAGCTAGATTGAGAGTAAATACATGGAACCTGAAAGATACCCTTTGGTGTGGTCACATTAGGCTAGATGTAGTTTTTATTGAACTAACCTACATTTTGAGCTTGTTCACACTTAAATAAGGCTAAGCTCTATTTAGGAAGGTTGGTTGAATTGTTTTGAGGGGCAACTAGTAAAGTGTATGTATAAGTTGTTAACTTCATATTTTAGTCACTCCTAACTAATAGTTCGTTCACTACAAAAAATTAGTTGTGAAACAAACTCTACATTACCAGGGATCTCTTGTAGTAGAAATGTATTGCATAAATTATTTGTGTTCTTAATACCAATGTGCTTTGAGTATTTGTTGTGTGCGTATTGGCATAAACATTATTTATTCACTATGGTTTTGTTCTTTGAGTTGATCTTGTGTATCAAATCTTGTTGTCAACTACCATATGAGAAGAGAACATCCAATTGCATTACTTGTGAATGCAATTGACATGCGGACCTTGATTATTTTTCCCTCCTCTTATTGACGACCTCCCCTTTGGATCACCAATCTAATACATGGTTGTCATTCTTTCCTCATGGACAGGCTACTCCACTTTCAGGTATGCTATCACATACAATCTCTTGCCATCTCAATAACATGTTGACTGGTATGAAGCTTACTAGAAACTGCCTTATGCCAGCCATATAGTCATGGGTGTGTTATTGTTAGCCACTCTCCAATCCTTACAATGTTTTCTTTCACCTCTCACAACACCCTCATGTGGAACATTGAGAGGAGATGTGAGCCTCTCCACTATACTAGAACAAACTTGTTCAGCCTTTCTGCATTGAATGTTGTTTCTTGGACTAATACTTCATTCCATTTTAACCATTTATCGGTATACCAACTTACAGTGAACATTTGAATTAATTCTTCTAGAAGATGCTTCCATATTTCTAGATTCAATTCTTGTATTTGGCTTGTTCCTTGCATCATATTCATACTTTCCATTTCGCGAGTTAGTGCACCAGATAATGAATTATACTTTCCTTGAATGAACTGAACTTAATATTTGAACTAAATGAGAAGGTGTTGCCACCATGTATACCTTTCTCTAAAGGTCGGCATTGGCCTTGACATCGTCTATTTGAAATTTTCACTATATGTGCAGATGACGAATTCTTCTAGTAACAGAAGGTGTCACCATAACACCTCTTTTTCCCTTGGCCAATAGTTCAATTCACGGTTTTTGAATTTTCCAGAGTTATACATGGATAGAAGTCCCTTTCCATTCCTTTCAATGAGCAAATGGCTTCCCAAATGTTCTTTAAAAGCATTTTTTGCAAAATGAATGGTGTGCTTGGAGTGTTGGTTTTAATGCGAGCAAATTTTCCCATTTTACTTTAAGTTGTTTGCCCGCTTTTGTCACTTCTAGTGTCCATTTGAATGGTTTTGCATTCATATATTGCCTTATTGTTAGAAAACATGTACAAGGAAGAAATAAAAAGAAAGTGGAATGCACACATGTTTATTGTGTGTCCGACATTTTATCATGTGAGAGATGGTTACAAAATGGTTGCACAATTACAACCATTTATTAGTTAATACCTAATAAATAATAACCAACAACTAAATTATAAGTCTTATATTTTGATACCCCATCTTAAGACTTACACTATAGAAAGAAGATAGAAGTACTCTCTTCATAAGCTTTTGTTTTGAATTACAATTCTTGGACTAGGTAGAACTCCATCAAGCTGCCTCCCTAACCCTCGTAAAGGTGTACTTCCCAAGTTGAATTCCTAAGTTCCCGGATTCCACCTCCCTCAACTCCCGAAATACACAATCTCCCAAATAGGTGGACAACCATCCATACTGAGCTACTCCCACAGTGCTCCATTAAGTTGTCTCGTGACCCTCATAAAGGAAAATTCCCAAGATCCGCATACTCCTGAACTATCTAGACAACCATCCATGCCGAGTTTTATCTACATTGGATCCCTTACTCTCTTCAAAACACTTTCTTAAAGTACATATTCATCATCAATAAAATCTTTAGCATCTGGTGGATTGTCAACAAAGGGCACATTTGCTTCTTTTGGATTATCTTTGATTTTGCCTTAGAGAACATTATTAGCTCGATTGCGACAATTCCAGGTTGTATGACCTCTTTTCTTGTAGTAATAACACTCAACTTTCCTAGTGTCTTTATCTGATTTTATATGATTATTTCTCATGCAAGAGTATAGTGCACTTTCACGGGAAGAATTACCTTCTCTATCGTCCGCAATTTCTGTTTTCTTCAGCCACTAGAGCTGAAATCATATCTTCTAGGCTTTGAGAAGGTGTCTGACTAAGAGTAAAAATGGCATTGCTATATGAAAAGGGAAAACTATTTAACATAACGGCTTTAGAGTCTTCGTCATCTACTAAAGCTTTAACCTATGCTAACTATCTAACAAGAGATCTCAAATTGTTTATATGACCGGACATAGTAACCTCATCGACCATCTTGAATCGAAACAATTGAAGCTTTGCGAAAAAATTAGCCTTTGTCACAATTTGGAAAGAGTTGCACAAAAAAACAATAATGAACTTCGTTAATTATTCATAACATAAATCATACATATATATAAGAGTCTCTTCTTCTAAATTAGAGGAGAGTTATAAATGTTCCTATAATAACTCATCCTAATTACGTAGTGGTTTCAACTACCACTAATCACGTAATAACAATATACACCAGATATATGCAAAACTATTTGTGGGTTGTTATTACTAACTCACCCACTATTACCTTACAGACATAATTACATTTACTACTATGTAATTATTATCAACCCATGTAAGTAAAAACTAAACACTATATTCCTAACATTTCCCCCTTAGTGCGAACATGGTAGAAAAATAGTCACACTTCCTTCTGCAGCTTGCCACCTCTGCGTGCTCATAATCTTGGTCCATAACTCGAACTAAAGGTAGAGAAGGAACTCATCAACCATGCACTACTAAGAACTAATTTGACCAGACCAATGTGGGAACCATGAACAAGAACCATTTGTCTATCAACCATGCACTACTGGAGATAGCAGGCAAATTAGATGTACGCAAATTGTGTGGTGGCGTGATAGATTAGAATAGGAACAGAATAGAACATTCAACTAACTCCAATAATGTAGTTGTCTGGCTTGGAGCATTAATGTTAAATCTCAACTCTTTTATATACTCCCACCTATAGATTTTACAGAATTTATGTTGAAGTGAATTTGACTATCTCAGTTGGGTAGATTTTACTGGAGATTGACCTCCAAATGAATGGTGAAGACTTTAATAGAACTGCACCAACTAGTTGTCGACACGCTTACTATGATATCTTCTACAGCCTTACATTCTACAACCGCGTCCCCTCCTTTATCACGCAGATCTGATCTCAATTTCTATGTCTCTCTTACCCAGTCCCCTCCTTTTCCAGTCATCTCTTGCCCGCCAAACAAGTGTTGAACAGGTCCATCCGGGAAGATATCTACAGGAGCTTCATTCAGACTAATTCGGTGAACCCTCCTGGGGGTTTGTGCCCTAAGATGTCCTTTTATGCAGCGCACTTTCTTGAGATCAGGGGTGGACTCATCATCCGCCCTCAGTACACCTTTCGTCACTGGGTGCATGCCCTCCTTATACCTCTGGGTTAGTTTCGGGCCGGGTCCCATAGACTTTGGTGTGAGATTGATCACTACATTGATCGAGATGACATACTTTGTAGGATTTGTAGCCTTCAAGAAGTGGAGACCAAGACTCATTTCATCTTCCATTGCCCCATATACTATGGGATCGAAGGACAATTTCATTGCCTCTTCATACGGATTCAGACTCTCCCGGTTTTCTTCAAATATATTGATCAGTTGTGTCTTGCCCTCTACATCTGCGAGTCTCTGCTGCTCCAGGACTAGATTCTTCATCCCCCTCTGAGAGTCATCCCCACGAGACGAATTAAAGCCTTCTTTCCGGTTCTACCCGCAGGTGGAGGAACTAAACATCAGAGCCTTTCTGACCCAAATACAGTGCATAGATCAATTCATCCCCGATTAGACCTTCACATTTCTCCTGATCACCACCAACAGACAGATGCACACTCGTACCAGAGGGCAGCCCAACTTTGTTCCTCCCCCTAGTCGTCGTTTCAATCTCAGATCTCAACAGGGGAAGAGGTTTCCGCCCCCCTCTTCGGGTTACCAGTCCATCAGGAGCTTCTTTTCGTTGGCCTCAAATGTTAGGAGGGGTTGTGGCTACCATTCCTAAGTAGACCACTGGTCCTCGTTTGCCCCTTCCTCCATTCCCTTCTTTGTTTCTCTCGTCTTTCTCCCCCGCTTGCTCCATTGCCGCCACCTGTGGCAGCATTGACTTCGGGTTTCCTTGATGCTCTGTCTTTTTTCCTTTCTTCTGTTTTTGGGAACTCGTTTTGAGTTGTCCCTGCTCGCACTTTGTGTATTGCTTGGGCTGCAGTCCCATTGACACACTTATGTGGTCATTCGTTGGACATTAATATATTTATCTTATCTTATCTTATCTTCAGGACCGCATTTGAGAATGCACGGGAATGCATTGATTTAAATGGAGAATAATGACAATTCTTTAATCCGAGTCTTTAAGCCTTTTAGATTTCAATAACTCCTAAATGAACATACCAATTGGATAATGTACAGATCTACTGCACATATGATGAGATCGGACTCTGGACGGCCTATAATGCAACACTTGAAGAAAAAACGCACCTCCCTCACAAGTTAATGACAAAGGAAGACTATGCTTGTATTGCTATGTAACTCTGATCGCTTTCTGATCTCTATTGCAATTAATTCACACCCACGACTCTATAATAATCTAATAACATTTATTCTATGCTCCCTTGATCTTTCATAGACTCTCATAAATCGGGGCAATCAGAAAAACCATGAAGTTGCCCCTTTCAATAATTAACAATTCAATTCTTCCATTTTGTATAGGAAATGTCTACTCGGATACCAAACGAAACAATTTGGACAGAGTTGCATAGGAAAACAATAATGAACTTCATTAATTGTTAATAACATATATCATACATAATCTCTTCTCCTAAATTATAGGAGAGCTTTAAACGCTTCTATAACTCATCCTAATTACGTGAGTGGTTTCAACTACCACTAACCACGTAATAATTATATATACCAAATATATGCAAACCTATTTACCTGGGTCGTTATTACTAAAAACTCACCCACTATTACCTTACAGACGTAATTACATTTACTACTATGTAATTATTATCGACCCATATAATGTAAGCACTAAACACTAAATTCCTAACAGTGTTGACTACTTTTGCCCCAAACAACCTATTCAGGTTATCCCAACTTTCTTTTGACGATTTATCTAAATCTATACGATGGAGGAGTTGGAAAGAGAAATCCCAATTATAACTTTTGCTTTATCATCACAGCTTTCCCACTCTAACAATTTAGCAACATTAGTGGGTGGTTTTTGTTCGTTAATTGCATCTAAATTTTCGCTTTCCATGTGTGGAAATTGAAACCAGAATATTTGTCTATTGGTAAGGAAAACTCAATATTTTTTTTAAATAAAATGAAAAACTAGGGTTTTGCTTTTGCTTGCCGAAATTTTAGAGAAACAAGAGAGTTTAATTTACTTTGAAATTCATGCTCTAGCTTGCAAATTTACAATTGGAATCTTTGTTTTGAATTTTGTGCCTTCAGAATCCAAAACACGCGACTATAAATTATTCTTTTATTTTTCCTTTTGATTTCATGACATCCATCACAATCTAAAGCTCTATGACTTTCATCACAGTCTGAACTGAATCACGAATGGTAATGATTAATAAATGGCGGAAGGTAATGATTGATAAATAGCGAAAGTGGTGTCCCCAGATTTCATCCTGAAATCTGCGACTACCCTATCCGAAAAAAATTTGTACTTTTAAAATAATGGGTCGTTTTGTGTTTTTATTGCCTGAAAGTTCTTGTATTGCGTCAAGATATTCCCAAAGAGCCATATTAGCCTTTTTCGCCAAATAACCAGATACCCAAAATTGTTATATTCTGTCGTCGGGATTTGTCTGCGGAGAAATTTGTATTTAATTATTTTGAGCCCCGTTTGAGGCTATTTGCGCTCCGTTTTAACTCTGTTATGATCGAACATATCATTATTCCTATGTACCAGAAGGGTTTTAACAAGGAATAAGTTCTGGGCTTTATTTATGACTTTTGGCAATTTTTCCTGTTTTTGTGTTGTCCCGTTTCGTTTTCTGTGAAATTTCTCTGAACTAATTCCTTTGCCGAGTAAGCCCGATTCTTGGCCTGGAGCAGCTGGAAAACATATACGCACGTTATGCCTGGAGGAAGTCACCATCGGAAGTCTGGTTCACTGGGAAATGGCGAAGTCGTGCACTGAAAAGCCCCTGCGGGGTTGGGCGCATTTTTGGAAAACAAAGGATTTAAGCTGCAGTGGGAAAAATAGAAGCAACAGGCAAGGTGGGAATTTTGTACCTGCCTAGCAGGGTACTTTTTCCCATGATATAAAATTCACTTAAGCTGCAGTGGGAAAAGTTAGAGGCAGCAGGCAGGCGGGAATTTATTGCCTGCCTTACAGGGTAAAAATTCCCATGGTGAAATAAAAGAAAAGTGACTTAAGTGAAATCATGGGATTTTATTGCCTGCCTTGCAGGGTAAATAATCCCATTGTCAAAATCAAATCACTTAAGTGGATCATGGGATTTTCGAGGCTGCCTTGCAGGGTAAAGAATCCCATTGTGAAAAATTCTTAAAAATAGAATTATATGATACCAAAAAGTGCGCCCCCTTTGGAGAGATAAAGGCAGCTTTAAAGTGGATTATTTTAATTGTTTCTTCTTCTAATTTTGGCGCCCAGGCATGGAAGAAAGTCAACAAAGCCAAAGGGAATAAAAGAAATAAAATTAAATGGATTAAATTGATTAAATTTAATTTATTTAAAAGCCGCCCCCTTCATGTCAAAAAGTGCACCCCATTTAGGATAGATTTAATATTTTTTGAAGCATTAAATCAATAAATAAATTCCTATTTTCAGTGGCTATGGTCAAAGCACATTGTGAAGATTAAGTGAAATGAAGTGTGGATGATTAAATTGAATTAATTTAATTTATTGGATGGCTGTCCTTAAACATGCTATTTTTACACATCAATTAAAGAGAAGAGCATGATTTTTAATTAATTAATTATCAGGAATCGGAAGGACAATTATTAATTATAGAATTATGAGGGTTATATAAGCATGGGTTGCCATAAGGGTGAATTAATTAATTCACAGGTAAAGAATTGCAGCCAAGAGGAAAAGTACGCCCCATTTGAAGAGGATTTTTGCTCAGACAAAGGTGAAACCAAAGCTAAAAAGCTTCCAATTTTGGCGCATGCATTGAAGGAGGTTGATTTTGTTTGCATAATTGTTTGCATAAGTATTACATGTGCTCAGGTGAAGTTGGAAAGATTCATGCTCTCTTTGCATGCAAATTAAACATCAATTTTTGGGGCAGCAGGCTTGAAAAGTGCAGATTTATACAATTAAAATTAACTATTCATGCTCTGGTGGCTTTTTTTGTCTGAATTAATTACAGGAATTCATTACAGGTGCTTTACAAAAGAAAAGGAGCTCTAATCAATGTCCAATACATTGAATATATCCTCTGAATCTGAAGAATTATCTAGATCTACACCAGTATTGAAGAAATCCGGCCAAGTAAGAAGAAAAAGAATTATTCAGACAAAGATAGACAAAGCCATGGCAAAGAGAGATGAAAAAGAAAGCACAATGGAGTCATGCATCGCTTCCAAACTTGCAAACATAAGAGACACAGATCTAGGTCCGGAACCTCTTTCCGAATTGATTGATAGATCTAGAGCAGGAAAGACTCACTCATGCGTACGGTTAAAAGCAGTGGAATTATTCGAGTTGCAGCCTTTCCATGCACAGCCTAGTTGCCAGAGTTTATTATGGAGCCCAGCCCAGCCCAATTAAAATTCACTGTTCATGCTCCGGTGGCCATTTTTGTCTGAATTAATTGCAGGAATTCATTACAGGTGCTTTACAAAGGAACATGAGCTTTAATCAATGTCCAATACATTGCATATATCCTCCGTATTTGAAGAATTATTCAGATCTGCACCAGTTTGAAGAAATTCGGTCAATAAGAAGAAAAAGAATTATTCAGACAAAGATAAACAAAGCCATGGTGAAGAGAGATGAAAAAAGAAAGCTTCAACGGAGTCATGCATCGCTTCCAACTTGCAGACATAGGAGACACAGCATCTAGGTCTGGAACTTCTTTCTGAATTGATTGATAGATCTAGAGCAAGAAAGACTTCACTCATGCGTGCGGTTAAAAGCAGTGGAATTATTCGAGCTGCAGCCTTTCCATGCACAGCCCAGTTGCCAAAGTTTATTATGGAGTGTGCTAGATCTTACCATCCTTCATCCAGATCAGTGGCGAGATGCTACGGGGAAGAACAATAATTCGACTGGACGCAGAGTTCATCAATTATTGTTTGCAAGATTCCGGTACGAAAGGTGGTGACTTCCATTAGCCTTCAGGATGCCGGCATGCAGGTTTACTGGCGAGGCGAATGCTTACACTTTATCGTACATGGATGTATGCTTTCATCAGGACCATTGAAGTCAACAAGGTTGATTCCATAATCAATTGGTCGGAAATTATTAGTAACAACATTGGTGAGCAACGCCAGAATGTGAAGCGTACTTTCAGCTTCAAGATGACTTCCTACTTAGTGTACGCTGCAGCGTCACAAGGCATCTTCTCGAAGCTGGATAGATGTGGCGTTCTTTCTAAGGACCCCCATTTTCGATTGCTACCCCACAGCTTACTGTACCTGCATGCGAGAGGGATTTCAAAGTGGTCAATGATGGATTCTTCTATGATTTCATTTGCAGACTAGACAAGGACCTCAAGGTCAACAGGGTAAGCAAAGAAGCGTGGGAAGCTATATCCAGGATTGGTAGTCTATTCATTCAGTTTGCAGATTTCACATACCTCAGGGTTACAGGCTTTTCTGGAGAACCAATAAAGATGCCCAGATATCCGAATGATAGATGGATCGCCATGGAGCTAAGCAGGCAACTTGTGGAGATACACGACCTTCAGTCAAAACGGCACAAGTCTACGGGCTTCTTTCCAATCATTGTTGGACATTATAGCTGTCAGAGCATTCATAGAGCTTGAGGGATGGAGGCGCAGATGTTATCCGAGTATGAGCAAGAGTTCTTCATGGCACGGCTGAACTTCGATCCATTTGGAGTAGCCAGGAAGACGATCTCCCAGGAGTACGCACATGTGCCTTCATTGGAGGATTTCTGGATGAAGTGCAAAGGTGAGTACGAGGTTAGAAAGAGAGATTTCAGCAGCTATCAGCAAAGCAAGTGTTCGACTTTGGACTAGCGCGGATACCTGCGGATCTTAAAGATGATGGGAATGTGTTACTTGACACTTACCATCAGATGGGAGGAGATAGAGCCGTACTGCAGGATAACGTAGGAGGCTGCCATACAATTGAGGAAAGATCTGGAGCTGTGTTGGTGAATACTTCAAACTGGTTGCTGACAAAGGGATATTGCCTTGATGAAGCATTGATGAATCAAGTCACGGGCAACTTCGGCGCAGGAGATTCCCTGAAGATGAAGCATGCAGGAGAAAGCAGCAGAAGGTCGAGAAGTTGAAGGTGCATAGAAGATCTCAATCAAAGGAGAAGATCACTTCCACGGCCATGACTTTAGCTCCAGCTTCTCCAGCACCTAGTACTTCACCAGTTATTGCACCCGCAACAGGACACTTCCAGGCCTCCATTGGATCCAGAGACATTCATCTTCTCTCCTCAGCCACTTCGTTCATCACCTGTTCCAGAAGAGATGTTAAAGCTGCAGATGGCGGAGTTCGAAAGGGCTTTGTCCTTGGATGATTCAGAAGATGGCAGCCATAACACTGTGGCACTTTCTGATGGAGAGGATGCAGAGCGGGAGATGGTAGTGCACTCAGCGACTTCTCATTCTCCGAGAAGTAACTTCTTGGAATGGTTGGCTTCGTAGTTGGTTCCAGAAGCGAGAGTGGAGATGAACTTGGAGGAACACGACTTGCAGCTACTCCAGAGCCTAGGCAGAAAAGACAGAAGGCCTAAAGTTGCTAAAGCAACTTTTAGGTTGATCATCGAGGAATCAGGGCAGAAGTTTGCTGAGATATCAATTCCGGCAGAAGGAAAGATAGGAGGAGGAGCTCACGGCAGAAGATGTTACAGTAACCAGAGTACCCCTCGGTCAAGCCACCACAGAAGGATTGAAGCAGGATACGCAGACATTGATAGATGCTTTATTCCTTAGGCTTGACAGTGAAAAGGCGGAGAAAGAAGAGCTTCAGAAGCAGGTATCTCAGTTGTGCGAGATCATAGCCAAGGTTGCTAAGCCTTCCATTCAGCCCATTTCAGAGCAGGTGAGTGATCATCTTATGCAGGAAATGGAGGATGCAAGCAATCAAGTAAAAGCTATTGATGAATGGAAGGATTTGATTATTCGTCAAGCTTGCTGTACAACTTGGAGAGGTGCCAGCCTGCCTAAAGGTTATGAATGATGCGGCAAATCAGCTGCAGCAACTGGTGACGAGCATAGTGGACATGAACACAGTTGCTGAGAGTAACCTGAGTACTTTGGCCGAGATCAACAAGCTGCCGAGAGATGTATTGGTTGCGGAGCAGATTGTACCGGACGGATCAGTCGAGAAGGGGAAGCAGCTGGAGTTTGCAGTATCTTTCCGTTTGGATATCTGCAGAGTTCTGCTGAAGAGGATGCAGGCACTTGAGAGTAGGACATCATTCTTACCAGACAGTATCATTTCTTTCACTGAGGAAGGACGTGGTCGGAGGTGTTACTTCATACGTGCGGATTGTTCCTAGCAAGGTGCCTAATTCCCTGGAAGGGTCTCTTCTGATGGTACAAAAGAGAATTGATAAAGCTACTAAGCCTTTCACGATGAACTCTATTAGTAGATTGGTGGCACTGCAGGCGGATATTGCGAGGTTTGGGCCGAGCTTGGAAGATGTGGAAGCATGCATCAAAGTGTTGAATGAAGGATTGCTGCAGTTTAGGACAGAGAAGAAAGCAGTGGCTAAAACAGATGGGAAGATGCTGAATCACATGTTCGACAAGTATATCCGATATCAGAACAAAAAGAAGACATAAATGTTACAGCTGGCATGACTTCTTCTATTTCTTTCTTCTTCTATTTTCTATGTTCCCGGATGAAATTGTAAAACTTTAAGTTATTGGTTTTGCAACCATTACTTAAAAGTCATGTGGAACAATTCTATTAGTTAAGTGATACATGTGTCACTTAAGGAGAAGTTAGTTGAGGATGATTGCCAAATGTCATCTTTACTTGTTGTTTATGTTTCAGTTCAGTTAGATTTCTCATTTGTACTTTCCCTCCTACATTCTATAAGTAGGAGAAGAACCTCCGGGTTAATGATCAATCATAATTTGTAAGCAGCAATCTTGTGTTCTAGACTTTGTGCTGAACCCCTGAGAGCCACTTGGAGCAAAGGAATACAAAGGAGCAGGTTTCCGGAGAACTTTGTGTCACGGTGTACTGTGTTTCTTGTTTTTAATCTTAGATCTCTTAATAAACTTTGTGTTATTTTAGATCTGGATCTAGAGCTGCCTTTGTTTTAGAATTCTGTGTTTATATCTATTGGATTCTTCTATGTGCATGCAATCAGCTCTGCCATCTACTGATTGGGATGCACATCTTCCCCATTTCTTCTATGTGTTTATGTAATTACCTTCTTCTATAACTTTCCTTTCTTTAAACAGCTGCTTACTTGCTGCAGAACTGTTCAGTTATGGTTCATGAACTGAGTAGTTAAAGTAAAACCCCATTTAGATATTAACATACTTTTATTGACAAATCTGACACGGGAGCCTCACCGGTTAAATGAGGGAGATTTATCTCATGACTGCCTAGGTTTTGTGCTATGCAGAAAATCTAGCCAACAAGAAGTGTATACCACCAAGATCGCGCTAGACCACTAAGCCAACTGTACAAAATAAAACTTCATTTTTGTCTGTTTAAACAAATAATTGTCCTCGATATCTATGACTCTACCATTCTCATAACATCAACTTCTCACCTTCTCAATATAAAGTTTTGACATCCATGTATGCATACAAAAACTAGGGTATTCAATGAACAAACCCTGTTTGAAATACTGAATTATCTTGCCCTAGGTCACTAGATTCATGAGCGAGCAGGATGTCGGCCTCAACTTAAGAAAATACTTGTTTTTGGCTGCCATAGCCCTCACATTAGTTTATTTCCAGAGCCTTCACGACCGATGTTAAAAATTAGAAAATTCTGAATATTCTTGGCCTAACCTGAAAAGCACAATTCAAGTACAAAACTGCACTAATACCACTATTAGCAATAACTCTCGCACAAGGACAGAAATCTAAGAGATTTGCGGAATGCACACATTTTGAGGGTTTCTCCCTGAGACTATTATGTCACCACATGGTTACAAAATGGTTTCACATGTTACAACTGTTCATCAATTAATTCGGAACTAATAATAGACAAAGCATCAAAATTATAGGTCTTGTAGCCCTAATAGCTGAAATAGCTTCATTTCTGCACAAATAGCTCCAAAAAATTATGGAAATAATTGAGGGTACCTGCATTCCTTTGGCATGATTTCTCCACTTCACAGATTTAAAAAAAAAAAATCACAATCAATCTCAAGATACTAGGTGAATCACTGAAATTAGCGTTACATGAGCCTCCCTCATAATTTCCCAGGTCGATACTTTAGGATTACCACTTGATAAGATCTTCACACTATACTAAATGAATACAGATCTTTCTTTTTAAGACTTAAAGATAACATTATTCCATGCCTTTCAGATCAATTAGTGGGCAAACAAGATGCCCAAATGTTTACAATGTTCCTCAGAAATATACTCTTGAGGTACTAGAAAATCACCTATGTAAATAGCTCTGTAAGGATAGGTATGGACTCCACAATTCTGTCCAATACATTGTTGGAATTCCACTTCGAGCATTTTTTACACCTCCAATATGGCCTGACTAGCCATTCAGTAAGAAGACCTGTAACTGTATACATCACAGTTATCTCATGAATGTTTACTCATGATCCTTTATATCGGCATAGCATTACTCTTAATGCGATGGGTAACCCTTAATCCCAATGTAGGCCGTGTTGGCCACTGTGTGGCAATGTAGTTCTTCATTGATGTCAACAACACCCACTTGATGATCAAAGGGTGTCATGCATTGAGAGGATATGTAGTCTCATCATCATTCTAGTTTGTTCTAGGTGTCAAGCATGTCTGCATTGAGTGGTTCTGACTAAAAGTTGAACATGAATGTCTTGAGATGCATGGTCTAGGGAGCTGAGTCAAACCTTTGTATGAGCAATCCATTGAGGTGCCTTCGAACTTGTTGTCATGAGGTCTAAACATGGTTGGTCAAGATTGTCTTTTTACCATGTAGTGTCCTATTGGGTACTGCATTGAGATTAGCAAGGTCCTAGGGAATCAGTTTTGAGTCAGGTCATTCCAATAGGCTTGTTTCTAGCCCTAGTGCATCCAGCTATTGAGGTAGATGTCATGAGATTATTGGAGCTGATCTAGTCCTATCTAAGTTCAAGTAGTGCAACAGTGTTGTGACGCATGCATATAACAAGTGTATGGTGAGTTTCTTTGGTCAACATTCAGTGGTTAGATGCATTCTTTGAGGTCCTTGTTGAAGCAGATCAATGAAAAATGGGTAGTTTAGTCACAGGTAAATGAGATTGATGCTGGAGCAGTCACTTGTAGACATATTAATAATCACTATTGAGGTGATTCTTGGGACAACTAGATTAGTGTTGTCATGGTGCATTCATGCCATGATTTGGCATGATCATTCTGAAGATTTTTTTTGAAGACTCATGCAAGTTTTGGTAGAACTGTGGTAAGTTTTAATGTGTTTCCCCTCCAAGACCAAAGTTGGACTGTTATGAATTGAGCTCGTTGTGAGATAGTATATTAGCGTTGCATAGGAGAGACCTGTAGCTCTTAATGCGGTAAGCTTCTAAGGTCAGTTATGGAACATGTATTCACTTATAAAATGACTTACTTGATCCTAAGGTGACTTTAATCGTCTATGGTTAGTTTATGAATGATCGTTAAGAAGGTAAAGTGGTTTGAAACCCTAACTACCTCTTTCTCATCCATATTGTAAGAAATTCGAATGGAATAGAGAGTGAGAGTAAGAAAAAAAGGGTTCTGAGGAAGAAGTAGGAGAGTTTTACAGAGCCATGAAGAGCTCAAGAATCCGAGAATGTATTAGGCAAAGATTTAAAAAAGGAGGTCTTGAGTAACAGTTTGTACTATGGATGAGTACTTGTGTATTGTATGAAGGATACGGGTTTGATTTATGTATGTTTGAATGTTGTCTGATATTTAATGCTTGGAAATTGTCATACACAGGTGTAGTAGGACTGTATTGACCTAAGGAGGACATGAAAGAAGAGTGAAAGTATTGAAACATCCATGAAGACTGTCATGTGCAAAAAATATTGAACCATGAGGAAAGAGATAAGACTGAGTATCTACCTTTGAACGAGTGAAAAGATTTGAATAAGGATCTATGTGAAGTATTGTCACTAAAGAATACTAAGATAGAACGGTCATAAAGGTTAGAAATGTGATCAAATACTCATTCATGTGAGCATCTAAACTAGAAATCTGTCATTACAGTCTCTTGAGGGTTGCTAGACTAAGAATGAAGTTATTGCCCAGGTCATTGAGTATTGACATGTAAATGAAGATTGGTAGAATGGTACAGAAGTCTGTGGAACTGTTTTCGAGTCATTAGAATCTTCAGTGTCAAATAAGGGAAAACAAACAACAGACACTCCTCTCAGTCTAGGATACTCTGTCCCAGGGGTTAGAGAAAAGAAAGTTATTTAAATGATAAGATGAAACTGTTAAAACCTGTTATAAGTTGATGACCAAGGAGATTAAAGTGTGTTCAAATTGTTCAAGGAGTGTCAAGACATTTGGAAGAAGATTTAGAGGCAAAAAAACTTGAAAACTCAGGATTGACTGTTATAACTGCCCAGTCATGAGGGTTTGTAGAAAATATTCCTAGAGCAAAAGACTCATTCATGCCTTGATGACTGTGATATCAGTGATAATTGGTAGAAAGGACTGTAGGTTCATGAAGGGTCATAGAAGGTGTGAGAATGAAGAGTCTAAGTGGTCATGTAGGTAACAACCTCAAAAACTTAGTCCAAACGTTGTAACAGTCAAGGTTAGAAGCTTACAATAGTATGAAATGTGTAGTTAGAAAGGTCCAATGCAAGGGAAAGTGAACTAGGAGGTTTGAGAAGTTCAATAACAAGATCCTAAGCCTTATGGAGAATGAAAAGAGGTTCAAAAAGATCTAAACCTGAAGATAGCAAGACTGTCCTGCTACAGTATTTGAGAAGCTTGAGAAGGGTAAGGGGATAGTTGATAAAAAGTTCCTTGAATAAGGATAGGTGAATGAATTGAGACTGAGAGTTGGGGAGTGTTGTTAGAGTATGTTAAAGTGTGAAAAAGCTCTGTGGAGTCATCGTTTAGAAGGAATCCTTGACTGTCCTGATATAGAGTTGTGTTGAGAAGCCTTAGAACACGAAGTGAGCATTTGGTAGAGAGTGTCTTAAATGAGGTCAGATGCATGACTTGAGATGATGGTTAAGAGGAGAGAGTGACAGTGGAAAGGTGAGTGAGATGAGAAATTTAGACAGCCAAAAGTAAGGGGGAAAACAGACTATAGAGGGGAAAAGGGTGTTAAGAACTAGACAAGCCTAAGAGGCCAAATCTGTGAAAACATAGCATTTTGATGATACAAAGGTGATGGAGCATTGAAAAACACATGAACAAGGTTGATTTAGGTGTTTAAAGGTGTATCAGAGGATGAAACGAGTGGTTAGTTGATAAAATCCTAAGAAGCTACTTGAAACCCTAGTGAAGACCAAAAGAGACCCAGTAACAAATAAGAAATTGGACTTGGGTGAGTTGTGTTGTGAGTTGGGGAATGAGATTAACCATGAAGCAAGAACTCCTAAATGGGTATCTAGAAAGCTAAAGACTTATGCATGAAAGTTTACAGAGTTCTCTCAGCTATGAGCTTTGTCTGATTGGAGGCCTAGAAGAAAACGCTAGAAAGAGAATAACTTTTGATGGGCTTGGAATTAGGTGCTGAAACTTTGAGAGAAGATTAATTGGCCAAAAGAGTATCTGGAAAATTTGGCAGTGAGGTCTAATTCATTGTGAAACATTCTAATGATCAAAATTTGCATTTTGGCAGGGCTACAAGCTAGTATGAAGGGCTAAATGGTGAAATGTGCAAAAGTGAAGGTTTGAAACTTCTTGAGGTGTCTTCATGTTTGTTAGATGTTTTTGAGCAGGTGCAAAATATATTTGGTCCTTGTATCAGTTGTCTCAGTCATTTTGGTATGTTGAGCAAAGCTAGTGTCTTGAGAAAATCATGAGTTTTGTTGAATTGGATTGCTAACTCAATTGACGTTGGAATGTTTTTGGTGTGAGTGTGGTCTTATTGCTATCAGAGCCTTCATTGTCTGTTGTACAATAGCCTTCTAAATTTTAGGTACAGATGTTTTTTGACCTGGAATGTCAAGAACCATGCAATGTTGGGACCTAACAAATCCATAAATGGTCCTCCTAGTCCTATGTCACAGGAATTATCTTCAACTTAAGCAAAAGCAGTACACACATTTTTTTTCCGATCTGTACAGGCACATTGGTGATGAAATATTGAAGCTGTCAAGTTCCATTAATTGTGCTCGCTGTTTGCGGATTTGGATGACAAACCCAATTCAAAAAGACCTTTGGATGGGCAAAGTTTAAACTTGCCCATGTGTTGACAAATGACTCAAGTTTTCGAAAATCACCACTTTTATCAACTGCTACTTTTACCAACATAAAGACAGATGCTCTAAACTTCATTAATATTTTGATCTGATGTCGATCTTCTTTTGTAGCAAAAGTCTCAAACTTTTCAATCTGAGACTTAAATAAAGGAGGCACATGGATTTCCTTTTTGTAGGGAGTAGACTTATTGTCTTTTTTGGTATCATATTTTACAATCTGTACATGCTTCCATTCTTTCTCACACTATATTCAGAGTAATCAGAAGACTCTTCTATTTTCATTGATTTTGAATCTTCAGTAACTGCCTTTCCTTTCATTTTACCAGTTAATTCATCTATATCACTTAAATCCTCAAGGGGAGGCACATTTGGATCTCTTTGAAAATTTTGTATACTACTAGTTTGTGATAACCAATCATCATAAGTCTTATTACAACACCAGCCATTATAAGCCTCTTCTTTCTCTTCTGTTAATATATCTGAATCAGATTCCTCATGTTCTTTCATCATCTGTACAGCTAAGAAGTTAATATCTTCACTAGCATCTTCTTCTTCTTTTTGATTTGTTTCAGAATCAATTTCGCCTTCAAGAGCATAGAGTTCAATCTCCTGATTAATACATTCATGCAAATCTTCTTCTTTTTCAATCATGTCCTACCACTAGCCTTTACTTCATGAGGGGCCTTACTTGAACAAGAATGGGCATAATGTCCTTTCTTCTTACAAGCATAACAACAGACGTCCTAGATCTCTTTAAGCCTTCTGTTAAATCATCTCCTGGCTTGAATATTTTTGGCCTTACTGTTTTGAAGTTAAATCGTCTATACTTACTAGGCCTTTGTTTATATTGTTATTTGTAGGAACCATATATATCGGCTCCTTTTATGGCAGAACACTGTTTAGAGCTAATTTTGGGAAAAGTTGTTATAGAAGCATGCAAACATATTCTCTTGATTTCTACCTGAGCTGCTTCTACCACATCTACAAGATACGTTTGATTTATTTCTCTGTGTTGGGTAGCTAGTCTATCAAGGACTAACTGACCTATTTTCTTTGGAAGAGCACTAAGAAATTGTACTTCGATGAAGTTGTTCCCTTCTAGATTCAACATATAGACTTTCTTTTGGTAATTCATCGCAAAAGAATCAAATTCTGATGGATCAGATAACCTCATATTTGCTGGCATCAATTGCCCACATTTTTTCTTTTGATCCATACTAGGAGCGAATTCTGCTAACAATGCTTGTAAACCACTTTTCATGGTTTCTTCTCATGCACTGTCTAATGAATTATTCCACCAATACATAGCACTTCTTCCTAGATGTTTTCTTGATATTTCTACAGTTGTAATGTCATTCCAATTATTTGTTTGTTGAACTGTCAAATAATGAGAACGGCAAGTAAAAATTGTCTCTAGGATCTGCTTTTTCATCTATATTCAAAAGCATCATAGAATTTGCTAGATGACCTTGAACATTTCTTCCGAATCCTTCTAATCTTACTTCAGACATAACTTTGTGCATCATGTTAATTTTTGGCTCATCAATCTCTTTTTTTTCTTCACGAGACTCTTCCTCTCTTGACACTATTTTTGGTAATCTCATAGTCCAGTGTTACGCGGGGACGCGTCCCCCCCTGTTTTGACACGTTCGGGACGTCCCGGACGTCCTGGGGACGCGGGGACGTGGGGGAAACGTTTCCCCCACATTTCCTTTTTTTTTTTCCCTAGGAAACATCCCGGGGACGTCTGAAGACGTTGGAAAACGTCCCCGGGGACGTGGAAACGTGGGGGGGACGTGGGAAACGTGGGGGGGACGTGGAGGGGACGTGGGGGGGACACGGGAAACATGGGGGGGACGTCCAGACGTCCCCCATGATTTTATTTCCTTTTTTGGCATTTCTTTCATTTTTGGTGAAAAAATCACAAGGATAGAAAAAAAATTGCCATTTTTGGAAAGGGTCCGGGAAGATGTAGCAGCAAAAACTTGCATGTGCCATAACTTTCATTCTGTGGCTCCGTTTCAGGTGTCGTTTTCTCTAAAAGTGCATATTTTCTTGAGCTCTATGCATTGATGGCAATATTTTTCTTATTTTCATAAAATCAATTTTTGCACCTTTTTGGACCAAGCAACTTCTTGCAAACTTCTGAAGAATCATGAGTATTATGGAATGTATTTGATGTTTATGAGTTCAAGTTTCACCTTATTTAAATCTCAAATGGTTTTATTTCAGCTTATTTATATAATTTAGTCACTATATCTTTATATTTTAAATATTTATATATTTTTTAATTAGCCGTCCCCCCGCCGTCCCCAAAATTTAGAAATTTTTTGCCGTCCCGGAAACCCCGTCCCCCCGTCCCCCTGTCTCAGGTAACTATGTCTCATACTTGCTTCAATATCTTTCTTCTTTTGCTCCTTGACCTCTGATTTTACTTGTTTTGATTGTTGGGTCATATTAAGTTTATACATATCCATCTTGGCTAAGACTAAATTAGTTGTGAACTTCGAGGCGTATAAGATTTGAATTGTTTAGTTATTGCACTATCCTACTAGGCCTCTTTTCTTTTCTTTTTGTTTGCAACTTGCTTTTTATCCATAAACTCTTTTATAGCCTTTAAATTTTCATTAATTTCTATTAGCTTGGCCATTATAGTATCATGCTTATGAGATTGTGCATCTATATGAAACTAATCATATTGAGACCAATTATTAATGTAATTCATCATTTTAATCTCATTTTTTTACACATTTGTGGAACTTTCTATTAGAGATATATCAGACCTCTATGTAGATTTATCATCTTGAGATGAATAACAAAGTGCTTCTTTTATCAGTCATCGACCTCCTCTCTAATAGATTTTCCCAAATGTGTTGTTGCTACACAACACACCTTAATTCCGCATGTAATGGGACCCCCTTAGCCTTTCTCAAAGCAATTTTGGATTGCTCATTGCCATTTTCTATCTACCACACAATCCCTTGTCTTTTGTGCACAATTGTGTTATTATTTGCTTGGCGTTGCATTGTCATTTCTTGCGGCCCCTTCTGCAAGCAAAATTCTTGTCCCTTTGCACGCTCTCTTTTGCTTCACAGTTCACACAACCCTTCACACGCTCCTATGACAGTATGTCCCCTCACATGACACATTTCATTCAGCCAAGGCCCACACACTCAAGCGCGCAGTCTCCAACGGCCTTACCATTCAGTTTTATGATGTCTCTTGGACCCCACCAGTAGTATTGGACGATTTCCCTAAGTTCAACCAAGCCGAGCAAAACCCAACATAGCCTTATTATAAGTCTTGCAGCATCAGAATACTCCATGGCATCCTGAAGTTATCAAGAAACCCTCTATGCAATCCTCAATCTTACCTACCTTGAACGCAGTAAAATTCTAATTCCTATTCTCAACACTTGGCTTGTTAAGGTTTTATTTTGCACAAGAAATATGCGTGCAAGAATTGGAAGCAACCAGAGCGCAATCCACTAACGCACAAAGTAGAAAAGAAAGTGTACACAAGCAAAGTGCACGCAAGGTAAGTCATGAAAGTTTTAAATTCATTGATTGCTACTTTATTGTTGTGTTTCTTTATGTCTAGAAGGAAACATGCAAAAGGTTTAGACGCTAGCAAAAGGGGCAAAACATGCCATGCCCACAAAAAACAAAGGACTGTGCAAAAGCACAAATGTCTCTTAAGTGCATCAACTTGGCACAAAGCTATCAACAAGGCCCACGCACTTCAAAATTATATTGCACGCTATACTCACTAGACGAAAAAGGAGTCAACTACCAAAATCGACAAGCCGCCATTTCTAGCACTATAGTATATGGAACTGACATTCCTTGTCAAAGGATCTAGATCTCGCCAACTTGCACGTATCGGAAGCTAGGACTTCTAAGACACTCATTGTTAGAGAAGTAATTGCAATGAGTTTAATGAAGCTTGATTTATGTATACAAAGAGCGAAATAAATGCATCTTCAAATTAAAAAATAGAGACATTTGGTATGTCAAGGAATTAACTCGAAGTAATATAGTGGAAACTATTGAACATAATATGAAAATCCCATCCCCCTTACCTGGAAAATGGAAAGATTTACTACAAAAGCTCAATTTGGAGGAAAGCAAATTAAAGACTAAGTCATGTACTAGACTATCTATCCCCTCTGTTCTGAGAAGATGGCAGCCACCTCCGTTTGACTTTGTTAAACTAAATACCAATGGCGCAGCAAGAGGCAATCCAGGTCCTACTAGTATTGGAGGGGTAGCTCATGATTCTTTGGGAACCCCCCTTTTCTTCTTTGCTCATCTATTGGGGCACTTTACTAATAA
This sequence comes from Taxus chinensis, assembly GCA_019776745.2. Lineage (NCBI taxonomy): Eukaryota > Viridiplantae > Streptophyta > Pinopsida > Cupressales > Taxaceae > Taxus > Taxus chinensis. The sequence continues at coordinate 722,512,025 of CM034152.1, forward strand.
TGTGGCTGAAATATTGGCAATTCAGAGAGCTCTCCTGGGGGTAACTAAACTAGGATGTCTTAGAATTATAGTTGAATCAGACTCCAAGGTTATAATCAACCTTCTCTCACCTCAAGAGCAACATTGATCCAATAATTGGTAAATCGCCATGATACAGAATAATATTAAAGTTATTGCTCAACAATTTCAGACCATCATATATCAACATGTTCCTAGAGATTAGAATAAGGTGGAAGATGCTTTAGCTAACTGGGCAATGGATCATAATAACCTCGTCAACTTTGGTCCTTTACCTTTGACGTGGTCTCCAGAGAAGCGGAAACAAATTGAGAAGATCCTTCACTTGCAATAATCTGATGGATAATTTGCAGATATGCTCTCTTTCTTCTTTAATTTGTTGTTGGAATTCCAAGGATATATCTTGGAGTATAAGTATCAAGGCTTGGCATTGTAATATGAATAATTTATTTCTAATAATATAACTCTGGTTCTTTTTAGAAAAAAATGTTGTCATACCCCTACACGCCACAAAGAAATGAATGCCACCAACCAGATTGGATTCATCCAAGATTAATATAAGCCTCCAACCAGATTTAATGCAGATCTTCTAAATGGATCTACCACCTCTGATATTCCTTGATTGCCACCAGCATTGAATTTTGATTGAAATATCAGCTACCTACATTTAAGTTTGTCGAATCAACTTGGTAGCTGATCTTTGTAAAATATTAATTGCCCAACTTTGGTTTTCTTATAAATACCCAGCTGAAAGACATTGTTAACGTCTAAAAATTTAGAATACAAGAGCCTCGATAATTTTATTTGCCTCATCTCACTTTGTTTTCCAAGTTTTAGCCTAAGTTTTGCAACTTTGTATGTTTGTTCAAGGTTCAACTGAATGTTAGAGGATCCCTTGTTTATTGCATGTTATATCATTTGACTTGGGAGCTCTATAGCTAGAGTGCACTCTTGTGAGCCCAGCGGCGTTGTGTTCCCCTTTGCTTGAGTTGTTCCCCTCAGACTCCCACACCTATTTGTGTCTTGATCAAGTGTATATTGGTCTAAGCTCGAGCATGGTTTACCTGGATCTCAGCATTCAAACAGATTGAAACTTGCTTCGCAGCCAGCAAACTTATTTCTCCCCCTTCCCTACTGTGCTCCTCTTTTGTACTTTTTATAACCTTTGCTAAATTAGATTAATATTGAATTGAAACTTGCAATTTGTTTATAAAGATTGAACTTTTATATTTGCAAGTAATCAAATAAAATTTAGCAGAAAATATTTGAAATCATGCGAATAGTACAGATTTCAAAAGTCCAATTTGGCTATTTGGACCTCATATGCCTGCCCCAAGCTTCATCAAAACTAATCACAAATGTTGTTCTTTCCAGGTTGCATAGCCAAATGATTTGCAATCTCAATTTGTTTTTTTGTAAAGGATCGCCTTTAAATAGATGGGTCAGGATCCGAAAACATGTTTGGATCACCACAAATTCTATGGGCCCTTGGATCACAATCGCCAACATTTTAGAGGCAAATTTAAAAATTTGAATAAATTCGCCACTTATATATATATATATATATATATATATCAAAGGTAAATGCTATTTTTTTTTGTGAATTGTGAATTCGCAACTTGGGCATTGTTCCAAGAAGTAGAAAAGGATTCAACATACTACTTACAAAATTCAAATAAATCAAGCTCTTGTAGGTTGCAAGTGCAGCATTCCAGTTTACATCCTACAAGTAAGTCTACTGATCCAATTTTAAACATGTTTGTTATCATGTTGCATGGCTTTCTCTTCTTTTGTAAGTTAGTAATGCTATTAAAATTTGTGATGCTTTTCAAATTGTCTTTTCTTATTTTGTGGTACCGCTAGTATATGTTGAATTGTTAACCAGCCAATGGCCTACTTACCACTTTTTTGGGTGCATTTTCATTAGTTGGTCAAATAGTCAACCTTGCAAACCTGTGTGATCTTCAGGGTAAGCATAGATGAAGGTTTTTGCATTGCTTTAACAGTAACCAAAAAAATGTCCTTACAGGAAAATGGCAAGTAATAAGGAAATATCAGGAAAGTAAGCAAGTGTAACACCTTCTAGTTTTGGCAGATGAAGCATCGCAACTTATTTTGAATAACCATCTATGGAAGCTCATCCATCTCCACCACTGTCAAGGGGAGGCATTTCATTGTCGTCTTCATTGACAGTTTCAGTCATCAAATTATCAATGAACTCATTATGTGTTTCAGACACCGTCCTCTACCCGATTGAATGTTGGAAGTGGAAATTCTAGTAGTCAAGGAAATCGCACCACACCAAATACTCCAAGGGCACCTCTTGTTGGCAGAAAGAGAAAGCATAGAAAATGGGACTTGGGAGGGAGTTTCAAGTTAGAGCAGTGGTATCATGGAGCACAATGTCTAAGGGCATGTACCAAACAAGTTCATTGAAAAGGTCTTGGAAACGTGCAAGAAAATGTAATTGTCAGGTGTAAAGTTGGACTCCACTACTTTTTCCAGCATCTTTCCATTCGTGGATTCTTCACTTGAATTTCTTAAAAATGGCAAAAGTGTGTATATTCGGATTGGGGATACATTTTCATTGTATTTGAAAGAGTCCCATTTCTTCACATTGAAGAAGAAGGGGATTGAGGAAGATGTTGAAATAAGAGGAAAATGAGCAATGGAGCTTGAGAATAAGGAATGCATTGAGTCTAGTTTTTTAGTCACTCAACCTTTCCTAAATCTACCATGTTGCAGAATTTGGATTCTTGGTGGAGGGGTTTGAATTTGAACAGTTCGGAAAACAATTTATAAAGGACATCAACAAATGGAGTTGATGCCTCAGTAAGAATCCCAAAAAAATATTAGTGACGATGACAGCCATGGATGGGCGCATGGAAAGGTTGAATATTGCAAAGTATAGTTCCTAGTATATAAAGGAGTGTGGTCTCTATAAATGGCAGGAGTGTAAATGTTATCCACCCCCAGTCTGTTTTTTAATCTCAACCTCAATATCTATATTATAGAATTATGTAGAGAGGCCTTTCAAGTATTGTTCCCTCCGTACTTTCCAGGTAAGTAATAGATCCCTGAATTTCTGTGTTTGCTTAATGATCTCTCTCACTTTCTATTGTGTGCATAACCAATCTCTTTCAGATCACAGATCTTCTCCTCTCCCATTGCAGACATCACAGTCACAACAAGCTCTTTCCCCTCTCCAAAACCATCTTCAATCTGCCCATAAGGAGAAAGAGAAATAAATAGGAGCTTTGAAACAGAGTGTGGACATCCACGTAGCATTATGGAGAAGCGCTTCTGGCAGATGTTGTAGTTGCAGGTTCCCTGAGAGATATATCTGCAAAATGTGGAAGCATGCACAATGCATGGCATGTGAATTGCTCCCTATGCCAAAATGAGAGAATTAGAACAGCACGTGGACCTCCTCAAGAGACAAAATCTGCTTGTGCTGTGAAATGCATGGCAGTGCCTAAATATGGTTGAAGTGGAGTGTTTCCTGCTGCTTCTTCCTGGCCGCATTTATGTGCACCTAAGGCGGTGGAAGGCCTAAGGCCTAATTTTATGTGAAATTTGGTCCCCGCGGTCGAGCTCCTCTCCCCCATAAGATAGAGCTCACACAATAACTCTTCGTTGTATAATTCACTTTGCAAGACGATACAAATAGGGAGAGGACCTACTACATAAGAGGATCCCTTAATTATCTCCCTAAAGCACTCTACTCAATATAGATGAGTTGTTTTAACAACTCATTACCTCACTCTTCCTATTCTAATGCCATTTACATGAGTTGTTATATCAACAACTTCAAGTTCACATATAAACAATATAGCTAATATGATTTTCTCCACACATATAATTTAGCTCGCCTATTAATGTGAGCACTAATATATTATTTTCCTAACAGCATCATTTAAAACAATGCAGACACCACCTATGCCTTTCACTGCATGCAACCTACCATATCCTAGAGAAACAAAATCTATATAACTGGCATCAACAGTAAATTTTACATACAAGTCCTTGTGGTAGGTGAAATGACGTGATGCACCTAAATCAAACAACCAATAACTTGTAGCATTAAAATTGTTGCCCTAGGAAGCTGTAAAAACATATTCCTCCCTAAATCACACCGCGCCAACTTCTACCACATTTTCCTAAGTCTGTGGCTTTTAGGATGAGATAGACATATTGTCTTTTCCGGAAATCCTTCTTGACATGCCTGACTTTGATGGTAGAAGTGTTGTAATGTGTTTCAGTGAAAACTCCGATTTTTTTTTCCTTTGCCTTTGTTTTGGCAACAAATGCACTTTCAAAGTGTCAAATTGTACCTTCCTCCGGTCCTTCAAATAAAGATATGAACTGACCTTGTCAAATGTGAATGATAAGAGTTTCTTGCAGAAAATTCAAAGACTCCACAAAATACTCAAAAGAAGATGGCAGACTGTTCATCGCCGTGGTGACCATGTCATCCTCATCCACCTTATTTCAGGCTGCCAATTAGTCTTTTAGGTCTTTAACCTACACGGATTCTCTTATAGTGTCTCATCTGCTGACATTTTTGCACAAAACAACAGAATTTTCAGAAACAGCATGAAATTTTTCAAACATTTGATACTTGTTTTTCATGCATTACCAAGATCTCCTTGCCTTTGAGCTTAAATCATCAAAACCTGACAATGTTTGAAGCAAACGTGCTTCCATATGATGCTTATCATAATTTTCAAAATTGAATATAGGTATAGTCTCGATTTTTTAGATGATTTTGTCACAAGCAGGATACTCGGAAATCATGATCATCTTGTGACTCCGAACATTATAGTTTTGAACAATCAGCTTCTGTGAATCATGTAACACGGTGTTTTGGATGTTGAACATGACTACAACTGGGTTTGATTGAGTTTACAGGTTCACAGTCAGTTTTTACAACAATTTTACAAAATGCAAAATATTTCCAGACATTGACTGAGATTTATAAGGACTCGCAATGCAGAAGGTGGAAGTTAACAAGTTTCCTAGATTTTCTAGACATTGGACAAGAATTTTTTATTTCGCAAAATAGAATTTTTAAAAAAATTACAGGTTTTCAGAATATTAAAAAAAAAATCAAAATATTAATAATAACCATAAAGTTCATTATCCTCTAGTTAGTCTAGTTATGTTTTTTGATAGAAACAACCCTCCACATTGGTTGAAAAAATGCCTGATCCCCATTGATTTTAATGGATTTCAACCACAATTATTCTACAGAGGGCTTTGTTTTTTTCAGATTCCGCCATTCACTCTCTTTTCCTCGGTGAAAAAACATCAGTTTTGTTTTCAAACATTGGCTCTGTTTAGTATTGCCCTTGTCGGCCACAGACAATCTAGTTGCAGATTCTCGTGCAATCATCACAATCCATTTGTCTGAAACGGCTCCACATGCCCTCAAACTGCGGCATATGCCCTCAGAACTGTTGTCATCTCTTTGGCCTCATCTCTGGTTTTACCTTGTACTAATACCTATGTTATTACAGAGGGGAGAGAGAGAAGAGAAATTTATGGAGAGAAAGATGGAGTATACTCTAATTCATTTGTACCTTCCATTTTAATAACACCCGATAGTTGGGGAAGTTACTAGTGGTTACAACCATAGTTCAAAATATCGTTATTGGCGATTTATCGGCAGGCCAAATTTTGACTCGGAAATCGGGAATCAGCAATTTATTGGCATTAATCGGCAACTTTATCGCTACTTTTAAAAACATTTAAATTCATAAAATATACTTAAATTAAATGTAAAAACAATGCTAAATGATGCGAGAAGTGACTCTGTACAATATACAGTATACAGTATACTATATACTAGTATACTATTATAATGTTAAATGATGTTAAATGTTGAATCGTTATGATGTTAAAATGTTAAATCGTTATGATGTTAAATGTTAAATCGTTATACAGTATACTATTATAATTTTATAGTGTATACTGTACAATTAACTATAAATTTATAATAATGTACAGTATATACAAAACGAATAAAATTAAATTTATAGTGTGTTATAGATTGTATAAAATTAAATAATGTGTTTTGTATAAATGTATGCAATGTATAGTATATTGTATAAGTTGTATATACCATAGTTGGAATACTCGCATAGTTGTATTTTTAATTACTAATTTGTCTACAGGCGATCAAAGCTCATGATTCTTTCAGAAGATTGCAAGAAGTTGCTTGGTCCAAAAAGGTGCAAAAATGGATTTTATGAAAATAAGAAAAATATTGCCATCAATGCGTAGAGCTCAAGAAAATATACACTTTTAGAGAAAACGACACCTGAAACAGAGCCACAGAATGAACGTTATGGCACATGCAAGTTTTTTCTACTACATCTTCCCAGACCCTTTCCAAAAATGGCAATTTTTTTTGCTATCCTTGTGTTTTTCAGATTATTTAGCGCTGGAAATCGCCGATTTATCGGCAATAAATAAATCGCGATTTATGGAAAGATAAATCATTTTGCATGTGAAAAACGGTTTATCGCGATTATCGTCCGAGTAATCGCGATTTTTAGAACTATGGTTACACTTACAACCATATCAGCATATTATATATTCAATAGACAATATAATCATGCTTGGCTGAGTCTATCAAACCATAAGTGTTTGACCTCTAGAAGATCAAGAGACTCCATTGTTGGAGAAAATACTTACCTTATTGATTTGAATAGAAAACCAAATAGTCTAAATATCATATGTTGCATCAATCATGAACAAAGATAACAAAGGAAATCAATTTTGATTGTAGAGTGATGACCTTTGCGAGTGAAGGTTGCGGTGTTCACGCCAATGACATGGCCAACCGAATCAATTAGAGGGCCACCTGAATTTCCTGTTGACCCAATATAAATTTCTCTTGTAAGAAGAATGAAAACATCACAACAATTTTACAAATGAAAACTTACAAGTAGCTTAACATCATTCCAATTTCGCTTTCAATCCATTTTTATGAAAGCAGGAGATCACTGCCATATATTATAATGTAAATGTATTCATAGAAAATATATATAAGATATTTTGTGTCCCTTTGTCTTGCGATTATTAGCAAGATACATGAATGAAAGTTCATTCCTTAAAGTAACAACTAATCATGAAAATAGTCATCATGGTGATGACTTGATTATGAAAATACTCTTAAATAGTGAGAAATCCCACAAAAATGTAATATCTGAAATGAAGTAGTTTTTCACTCAGATTTCAGGATTCTTTCTATTCACTTTTTCAGCAAAATGATAAATTTTTATATTATCTGGAAATAAAGTACAAGATTGCAGGCTTTTAATCCTTCTACTATCTATGAAGATTTACGGAAAAAACTAAGCCCTGCTACATTTTGTGAACCGATATATCAGATATCTATCCATACCTAAAACAGAAACTATCTGTCTCTTTTGTGGTATATATCCATATATAACAAACTTGCCAAATGCTTTCATATGAACCAGCCAGTAAGGGAACAGTTTGAGAGACAAGTTTAAAAAGGAAAACGGAACTATATTATCCATATATCGAGATGATATACCAGTGAACTTGACCAAAACCATGTACAATCTTTCCACTGTAACCTTGGAACTGTGCATCAATTTTAAAGAGTTACTGCAATGCATGGTAGAGACCCAGCTCTCTTAGTATATCTTTTGCAAGTAGGCATTTATACAGTGTTATGCGGGGACGCGTCCCCCCACAATCGCATGTCCGGGAAATCTGGGACATCCCCGGGACGGCGGGATAGGGGGAAACATCCCTCCAACGTTTCCTACTAGAAAAAAAGACAAGGGACGTCCCCGGGACATACCTGAATATCAAGGGACGTTTCAAGGACATTGGGGATGTCAGGATGATGTCTGCTATTTTTTTTTTTGGTTAAATTTATTTTATTAATTTCTTTGTTGTTTTCACTTTACAAATTGACTTTTTTAATTTATACTCTTGTAGTGTAAGATTGGTTTTGAAAGCCACTCATCTCTATTCGAAAGAAAAAGTCTGTATGAAATTTAATTAAAATTCACTATGGAAGCTCCGATCACTTAAATAACTTACAAAGTCTATATGTCATAGTTAACTAAGACTCCGGGACGGAAAAACAAAATCCAAAATTTCAGCACGGGAGGGAAAAACTATTAAAATAATATATAAAATTATGAATATTACAAATATACAAATATTTTTTTGTAAATTTATGAATAGCAGTCTGTGACAGTCCACCATGTGCATTTGTGCTTGAAAATTCTGTATTCATATATCACTCTTGATTCTTATTATGTCTTTGTAATACAATACAGTCAAGTTATGGTTAACCAGTAAATGTTTTGATTTATGTCTTACTGCTTTAATCTTCTACACAACCTTTTTATTAATTTTGAAATACACATATAAGCTTTGTAAGTTTGTTAAGTGATTGGAGCTTCTAAAGTGAATTTTAATTAGATTTATACATCCAGACTTTTGTTCCAAATAGAGATGAGAGGCTTCCAAAAACAATATTACACTAAATAAGTTAATTTTTTATAGAGAAACAAAAAACAATTTTTTTAAATTGAAAAATAATATAATAAATAAATAAATAGACGCCCTGTAATGTCCCCTATTTTGGACATTCTCTGCATGAAAGGATTCAAAGGCTCTGAACCCAATGGGTTTGAGGATTGGGCTCATATTTTGACTAGAGATATTTATTATCTCTTTTGTAACCCCTTGAGGGCCCTCTTAGTTTAGAAAAGTGCACCTAGGATAGAAGTTTCTAAATATTAAATTAAAAAATTAAATAAAGTGCACAAGTAGTAGCTTATTAAATATTTTTATATTAATTTTTAAAGGGAAAACAGTAAATGATTTAACATTAGAGATTACACCTCTTATTTTCTATAAAGAGGGGTCGCATTTCGTTGAGATGGTTATGCTATGCTATGATGAAATCGATTTGAACTCCATGCTTGGAGTTGGGATGTATGCCCACCCTTGATATTTGTTCTCTCTTGCATTGAAGTTGGTTTTGATATCCATTGAAGTATTTTTGTGTGCTTTGCAAATCAACTTGGTGTGTCTTCATTCCAGCTTTGGCGAGTCTCTTGTGGTGATTATAGACTGTTTTGCATGCAAAAACCTTATGCTATAATCTTCAGTGATTGCTTGTTTGCTTTGCTAACTGGATTGTGGCATTTTTTAGAGTAGTTTGACCAGCCTAGGCATGATTTTACAGTCCCTCTAGCTCTAGCGACTCCTCTTGATATTTTATAAACTGTTCTAGGTCATTGTTGGCTGTGGATCAATCCAGTTTGATGCATTATATTGTGCCCTTTCCTACAGCAATTTCTTTGGATAGTTCTTTAACTATTATAATGCATATTTAGTGTGCAAAATCCCCTGCGAATTGATTAATATTGGTTTATTAGCTAACAGCGACAATATTGGATGTGTTAGGGTCTGTTTGTGGGTATAAAATAAGTTGTTCTTTCCTAAAATCGGCAACTTCATTTGGGGGTAAATGTTGAATACCTTGATGCATAGTTGAGCTCCATTTGATCAGTGAATTGTTTGTGCCTTATACTTATGCCCAGCAACACCATTATGGTGTACAAATGCTTGTTTTGGCTGTGATTTTGGTTGAAATAAATATATATATGACTGTGGCTGCTATTGTCTAGGAGTGGCATTCCCATTTAATACTTCAATTGGTGTGATAACAATAACTCAGTGGGCAGCGAATTACTTGTTTGTTATTCCTGATTATGGCAACTTGTATGGATGTATAATTGCTAGTGTTGTGGGTCTCTTTTGGGCAGCGAACTGATCTAAAGGAATTGGATGTAATTTGGTATGTTATCGAGTTGTTTATGAAGCCTTTGTAGTGTTTCATACTTGAAGCTAACTCAAATTTTATTTCAGTGATTATGTTGGCTAGATTTTCTGCATAGCACAAAACCTAGGCAGTCATGAGATAAATCTCCCTCATTTAACCGGTGAGATTCCCGTGTCAGATTTGTCAATTAAAGTACGTTAATATCTAAATGGGGTTTTACTTTAACTACTCAGTTCATGAACCATAACTGAACAGTTCTACAGCAAATAAGCAACTATTTAAAGAAAGGAAAAGTTATAGAAGAAGGTAATTACAAAAACACATGGAAGAAATGGGGAAAATGTGCATCCCAATTAGGAGATGGCAGAGCTGATTGCATGCACATAGAAGAATCCAATAGATATAAACACAGAATTCTAAAACAAAAGCAGCTCTAGATCCAGATCTAAAATAACACAAAGTTTATTAAGAGATCTAAGATTAAAAGCAAGAAACACAGTACACCATGACACAAAGTTCTCTGGAAACCTGCTCCTTTGTATTCCTTTGCTCCAAGTGGCTCTCAGGGGTTCAGCACAAAGTCTAGAACACACGATTGCTGCTTACAAATTCTGATCATTAACTCGAAGGTTCTTCCTCTACTTATAGAATATAGAGGGGCAATTACAAGTTGGAAGCTTTAGTTGAACTGGCACATGTGGAAGTCGGAGGAAAGAAACAATTGGCAATCTCCATCCTAGAATTCCTCTTTGCATGACATGTATGATTTGCAACTGAAAATAGAACCTTGTATTTTGCACGCCTGCCACCTATCTCCGAGTAGTTGACTTCTTCAAGTAATGGCTTTTAAGCCAATCACTTAAGTTTTATAATTTAGCTGCTCGCTCAATTACTTTGTCGGAAGAAAGAAGAAGAAAAAGGAAAGTTGCAGTCTTGTCCTTTTTTATGTCTGCATGCAACTGATTCTTTTGCCTTTGATTCTCACCAAACTGGATCTGACAGCAACTGGATCTGGAAGCAAGCTGGAATTGGAAACGGTTGGAATTGGAAATGACTGGATCTGGAAACAACAAGCTGGATCTGGAAGCGAGCTGGATTTGGAAACAAGCTAGATCTAGAAACAGCTGGATTTTGCATCGCCTTGTCTTCTCTTTTATCCTTGAAGCTTTTGCAGTTCTTCTCTAGTACATGCATCAATGCAATGTTTGTTGTAGATAACTCATCATCCTTATTTTTAATTGCATATGAGCAATTAAAATTTCTAGAAAGCACTCCGGATGAATGAAAATGCAATGAAGGCTTCAACTGGAAGATGGGAGCATTTGCACAAGATCTTGGAAAGAATTTTCCACACACTGACTTCTTCACGGGCTGCATTCGAAACAAGAGGATGAAGCCTTTGTGCCGGAAGCTTTTGCAACTATGAAATTTGGATCTGGATCTACATATGAATTTGCATCTGCATCTGCATCTGGATATGGATATGCACTTGCATAACAAACTTTGGCAACTGGGCTGTGGATGGAAAAGCTGCAGCTTGAATAATTCCACTTCTTTTAATCTGCACGCATGAGTGAAGTTTTTCCTGCACGCATGAGTGAAGTCTTTCTTGCTCTAGATCTGTCTATCAATTCAGCAAGAGGTTCCGAGCCTAGATCCGTGTCTCCAATATCTGCAAATTTAGAAGTGATGCATGACTCTGTTGTGCTTTCTTTTTCATCTTTCTTCGCCATAGTTTTATCTATCTTTGTCTGAACAATTCTTTTTCTTCTTATTTGACTGGAATTCTTCAAAATTGGTGCAGATCTGGATAATCCTTCAAATTCAGAGGAAATATTCAATGTATTGGACATTGATATAAGTTCATTTTCTTTATAAAAGCACCTGTATCTAACTCCTGCGATTAATTCAGACAAAGATGGCAACTGAAGCATGCACAATGAATTTTAATCACAAAAATCTGCATAATTCAAACCTACTGCCTCAAAATTTGAGTTTTATTTGCATGCAAAGCAAGCATGAATTTTACTAATATCACCTGAGCGCCTGTATCACCTATGAAAACAATTATGAAGAGACAAATCAACCTCCTCCAATGCATGCACCAAAATTGGAAGCTTTTAGCCTTGTTTTCATCTTCTTGTCTAAGCAAAAATCCTCTTCAATATGGAGTGCACTTTTCCTCTTGGCTGCAATTCTTTACCTGTGAATTGATTAATTCACCCTTATGACAGCCGCATGCTTATATAAACCTCATAATTCTATAATTAATAATTGTCCTTTCTATTCCTGACAATTAATTAATTAAAAATCATGCTCTTCTCTTTAACTGGTGTGTTAAAATAGCATGATGTAAGGATAGTCATCCAATAAATTAAATTTAATTCAATTTAATCATCCACTCTTCACTTCACTTAAGTTTCACACTGTGCTTTGACCATAGCTACTGAAAATAAAATTTATTTTAATCATTTAATGCTTTAAAAAACAGTATATCTTTCCCAAAAGGGGCGCACTTTTTGACATGGAGGGGGCAGCCTTTAAATAAATTAAATTTATTTAATTTTGGACCATTCTATTTATGTAAATTCATTTTATTCCCCCTTTGCTTTGTTGACTTTCTTCACATGCCTAGGCACCAAAATTAGAAGAAGAAATAATTAATTTAATCCACTTTGTTTAAGGCTGCCTTCTTATTCTCCAAAGGTGGGGCGCACTTTTTTGCATAATAGAATTCTATTTTTAAGAATTTATGGCAAAGGAAATTTTTACCCTGCAAGGCAGCCGCAGAAATCCCATGATCCCCTTAAGTGATTTGACTTTGACAATGGGATTATTTACCCTGCAAGGAAGGCAATAAAATCACATGATTTCACTTAAGTCATTTTTCTTTTATTTCACCATGGGAATTTTTACCCTGCAAGGCAGACAATAAATTTCCACCTGCCTATTGGCTATAATTTTTCCACTGCAACTTAAGTGACCTTTCCATCATGGGAAAAAGTACCCTGCTCAAGGCAGGCACATAAATTCTCGTCTGCTTGTTGCTTCTGTTTTTCCCATGCTGCCGCTTAAATCCTTTGTTTTCCAAAAATGCACCCAACCCCGCAGGGACTTTCTAGTGCACGACTTCACCTTTTCCCTAGTGAACTAAACCTCCGATGGTGACTTCCTCTAGGCATAACGTGCGTATATGTTCTCTAGCTGCTCCAGGCCAAGTATCGGGTTAACCTGACAAAGGAATTGATCTAGAAGAATTTTCACAGAAAACGAAACGGGGAAAACAAAAAAACACGAAAAATTGTCAAAAGTCACAAATAAAGCCTAGATACTTTTTCCAAGTTAAAACCCTTTTGGTATATAGGGAATAATGATATGTTCGATCACAACAGGGTCGAAACGGAGCGCAAATTGCCTCAAACGGGGGCTCAAAATAATTAAATACAAATTTCTCGTAGACAAATCCCGACAACAGAATATAACAATTTTGGGCATCTGGGGTATTTGGCGAGAAAGGCTAATATGGCTATTTGGGAACATCTTGATGCATTACAAGAACTTTCAGGTAATAAAAACACAAAACGACCCATTATTTTAAATGTATGAAAAATATTTCAAATAGAATGGTCGCAGATTTCAAGATAAAATCTGGGAGACACCACACCAACATCTCACCAACCAATGACAGTGTTTTCCATCCAAGTCTCCCCAACATATATCATTGTCTAGGGAAAGTAATAGCTTGTTTTGTCATCTCTCCAAACATATCTATCTCCCTTACGTGTATCCTCGCTTGGGGGCAATATCAATTCCCTTATCTAAATCCTACATCACTTTGGGTTTATTGAGCCATTATTAATTATCCATACCTAATTAGATCCAGACCTCAGTTGTGTTAAAGGCACCTTGTCTGATCCAACCGTAAGTTGGAGCTACTTCAAGGTCACACACTTTGATTGGAATCCATTTTTAAAGTATAGTGTTGTCATAGTAGTGTGTAACAGTTGGGATTACCTAGAGTTTCCAAGTTTGCTCTAAAAATATAGAAGTGGGATATTACAGTGGTATCAAAGCATCTTTCCTCTATTTGTGTGGGTTAGTTTGTGTATGCAGGGTTTGTGTTTTCAGATTTGAGTACAGAAATAAGAGACCATAGAGTCGATGAGTGATGGTGAATGGAAGGAATGAATTAAGCGTGCTCTTGATTCATATTGCCAAGAGTACCATGCACTAAGTCAAGAGGGCCAAGCTCTCTTGACCCTCAAAGGATTTTGTAACTTGAAGAGGAAAAGAAGTGGATCAAAAAGAAGAATGACTCCGGTTGATGCATATTGGGATGAGCTCATCAAAGACGTCAATGGCTATATAGAGTCACCTACCTTCCATGGGCAAGAAGATGAAGAAGTGAAGGAAGAGCAAGGTAAAAATACTTTTTTTATTGAAAAGATGTCTTTTTCTTCTAACATTGGCATGCATGATGTAGTGGCAAAAGGGGGAGTTATAAAAGTAGAGCAAAATGAAGATTCAAATCTACACTTTGAGAAATTAGATTTGAGGCCCCACGTAAGCCATTAGAGAGACAAAAGAAAGGCATAAGTCCCTTAGAGGTCCCAATCATTTCCCACCAAGCATACACACTTGTAGAGGAGAAAAAGAGGTTTTGGGTGGATATAATGAAGAAGGAAAAGGTACTGCACCTAACTCAGAAAATCTGAGTTTTTGGAGAGGTTGGGATCAGCGCAAAGTATGTCATTTTGCAATTAATTGATCCTTCCACGTTGAGCTTTCATGGGTATGGCTATGGGCTTGGTAGAGAGATGGGTATGGTTAGCAACATTAAGGTTTGTCATCATTCTATAAGGCACATAAGTATGGTAAACTTTTCATTATGCACTCATCTATGTCATATTTGTTTTTCTCATGAAAAGTATGCAAGGGACGAGGATAGAAAGATGAGATTGCATTATGAGGTAATGATTTCCAATTCTGATTTTGGTTATACTAATTCTATTCCAAGTGGGAATGAGGTGGGTGAAACTTGTAGAGATGCTTCTTCAAGCGAAATTAATGAAATGCTTAAGGAAGAAGACACTCCAGTGCACAGAATCCATAATGGGCACCTTGAGGTATGGAAAATAAATATTTTTCCAAGGAGCATCAATTCTGATTTTTTGTTGTTTGCACATGCTTACTTGGGATTTAGTGGAAATTCAAATTCACATATGACAAGCAAGAATGTTGGAGAACATGGAGTCTTAGGAGGCTCGGGAATGATGAAGAAGAATATTTTCCCAAGGGTTGATAATGATTTTCAGATTGGGGAATTCATGAGGGGATCCAAGGAAGGTAAATCGAATGACATCCTTTCAAGGTATAAAAGTAGTAATTTTTTGGATACTATTTTTTTTCAATTTTTCCCTCACTATGAGATATATGCAAAAGATGTTCATGGGCAGCCTATAAGAAAGAATAAGCACTTGTATAGTTGGGTGTTTTATGACTTGCCATGGTACAGATTTGATCTACAAAGGGGAGCATTTGATTGGGTGAGTCTAGTCCCTCCATCACTTAATTCATCATCCCTTAAAAAAATTGTTGCACGAGTGTTGAGCATGTGAATACTATAGGTATGATGACTGATTTTTGTTTTGAAATCAGGAAGGATTTGGTATTTTGTGGGATGCTTTTTTTGCACAATGAATTAATACGGAAAACACATGTTTGTGTGGCTTATACCAGGAGGATGCATGTGTTGACTACAAAGATTGATAAAGTTTTTGCAACTGTTATAAGTGGGTTTCCTACTACCTACATGTTCGTATTTAATGAGAGAATGCAGCACTTCAGTCATGCCTTTGGAATAACACTTGAATGAATAAGCTTCAATCACACATTTTCGGTTTATACCCATTTCACAAGATCTTCTATTACCAATATGTTGAGTGTGCTGGTAATGGTATGATTCAAAACAATGCATGGTTAAGATGTTGGGACTACAAACTTGCTATCATGAGTTGTCACACCATTGCTTTCATTAAAATCAGTTTTCTTTTATAACTTGTTTGCTGCCATAAGCATAAGGACAGCCCATACAGATGGTAAATTTCAGTTTTGTGAACTAATCTCAGGCTTCTTGGAATGGGGTTTCATTACTAACGTTGTTTGGAGAATTTGGGAATGTATATAAGGTCATCAGCTGGTCAAATTGGTTAAGATAGTTGCAATTGTTTACTTGCAACATGGAAAACACAATTGGAAGATGGGAACAAGCAAGCATAAGCTGCCACATGGTGAATTCATTCGGCAAGGTAACATTTTGAGTTTGCTTCACTTTTGGTGTACTTACATGACATACTTTACATGGAGTATGAAGGTTGAGTTTGATGATAACATAAGGGACAAAGTGATATGTATTGCTGAGTTTTTCGGGACAGACACGAACATATTTTCAATGATTATAGTTTCTGTTGCACTCTTTTATGATAGCCACTTAGCTGGTTCTATTACAGGGACATTTTATGGTAATGGAAAAAATGATTTATGGTTGTTGGCACTAGTATTTATTATTTTTGGATTGCTATCTTCCTCATTCGGCATTCCTTATGATCATGGACCACATAATAAGCTCTCATATGATTTACAAGCTCTTCTACTCCCAATGAAATTTTATGTAGAATTATGCATGGCTGTTTTACTCTCCTAATTCAGATTTTGCATGGAAAGTAAGGGCAGATGGCAATGGTTATATTTGTGAGAAAAAGAGAAATCTTATGAAACCATTTGGGAACAGCCCATGTATGGAGAGGAGTTTTGATCTATCCATGCCTTGGAGACATGGAGAGGAAGCTGAAAAAGTGTTTCTTAACACTTGTTTTCCTAACATGTTTGTTCCATGTGCAGGTTTTAAAAAGAAGGTACAGCTAAAAACACTCCCGCATTTCCTGAAGAAGAAGCAACACAAGTTCTTACAAAGACTTCTTCACTTGATGGGTACGAGAGCAAGACTGCGTGAGAGCTACTTCATTGCCTTTGGATGCATGTGCTTTACATTGCTCGAGGACAAGCAATCTTGGAAAGGGAAGACTGTAATGTCCCTTTTTCGGGAAATTCTCTGCATGAAAGGATTCAAAGGCCCTCAACCCAATGGGTTTGAAGATTGGGCTCATATTTTGACTAGAGATATTTATTATCTCTTTTGTAACCCCTTGAGGGCCCTCTTAATTTAGAAAAGTGCACCTAGGATAGGAAATTTTTAATATTAAATTCAGAAATTAAATAAAGTGCACAAGTAGTAGCTTATTAAATATTTTTATTTTTATTTTTAGAGGGAAAACATTAAATGATTTAACATTGGAGATTGCACCTCTTATTTTCTATGAAGAGGGGTCACATTTCCTTGAGAAGGTTATGCTATGCTATGATGAAATCGATTTGAACTCCATGCTTGGAGTTGGGATGTATGCCCCACCCTTGATATTTGTTCTCTCTTGCATTGAAGTTGGTTTTGATATCCATTGAAGTATTTTTTGTGTGCTTTGTAAATCAACTTGGTGTGTCTTCATTCCAGCTTTGGCGAGTCTCTTGTGGTGATTATAGATTGTTTTGCATGCAAATGAGTTATTTTTTTTCAGTTTCCTTGTAAAATATGAATCATTAGGGTTTATGTTGGTGAATTCTAGTGTGGAATATCCACCAATCCTATGGATCAATAAAACAATCACTCACCCTGATTCTATTTAATATTCTGGGTTGTTTTTAGTAAGAAAATGAATAATAGTTTTGTGGTAAATTTTCTCAATTTTTTATTTCCATTCTATTTAAGTGCAGAGTGCAGAAAAAAATAATTAATATATAATTTATTGACGTGTTGATATTTTGTATGTTGTAGAAGAAGAATCAATGGTTCATCTACTTATGAAAGATTTGATTGATAAATCTAAAATATAGTTTCTATGTTATAATAAATTTGGAAATATTATCCATAACATTGTATATTTGTATAATTATTTTTAAAATTGTATAATCATAAAAAATATGAATACATATGAATATACATTGTAGTATATTAAATAGTTGTATTATAATTAAATACAAATTACATCAGTATTGAACATGAATTATATAAATAAAATTGAAGGATGGTATATTAGTTTTACTTATATCAAATGTAAGAGAATAGAAAAATAATTCAAGGGGGGTGACACCCTTCTCATTTTTTATATGGAAAAATGTATAAAAATAAAGTTTCTTGTAAATGTTAAATCATGGTAGTGGGTTGACTTTAAGTACGAATCTTAGCTGCACTATTCATTTTGAGTATAAATGTTTAAAAAATAAAAAATATCTAGAAAGTAAGGGTTGACTTTAAGTACGAATCTTAGCTGCACTATTCATTTTGAGTATAAATATTTAAAAAATAAAAAATATCTAGAAAGTAACATGGAAATATAAAGGGCTTGATGCATGAATCAAATAGTCTAAATAAAGTGATTTTATTTAATAATATTATACAAATGTTAATTTTCCTTGTGTTCATATTCTCTATTTCTATTAATGGTAAATTGGAAGAATATGGGTTTGTTGTTTGAAGGAATAAAGTGAGTCTTAGGTTCATAAGAAAAAGTTTATTTTTGTGCATATAGTTTTTAATTCTTATTAGTCAAGAAGATGAGCAAGCCCAAACCATAACTAAAAATATTGAAAATTATTAATTATAAAATGAATATGAAAATTCCACTGATACTTTAGGTAATTGCAACCATAAAACTGGAACTACTATTATTTTCTATCTTTAGTGATATTTGAACCCTAACTATGATGTAAGTCAAAATTATCTTCATCTTTATCCCTTATTAGTTCCAATACTTCATATGACGTGTTTTTTAATGTTATTGTGAAACACATGACATAAATATTTTTTAATGTTATTGTGAAACACATGACATAAATATACCCTAAACTTGATACAAGTGTTAAGTAGATTGAACTTCCCTCATTTGATCAAATATTTTTGGTGTTTCAAAACATTATTCTGAGACACATGAAAAAAAATCAACTATAACATAAGTGAATAGAAACTTGATATTTGTGTATACAATTCAATCTTTATACTTGATAAAAAACTAATTATGGAATAACTATTGATGAATTATCCTATTTTTTGGGTTTCTTAATGGGTTCGATGGGATTGGCGTGTGATATGACTTGGTGACATGGGCTAGATCAAAAAATTTAATATATATGTTATCCTTTATACCATAGCTACTCTATTATTTATTTGTTTTCTTTCTTATTTACATTTTTTATTAAATGTAAAAGGTTTTGGAAGTACCTTACCCGGAAGTACAACTAGAGGCTCAAGAGCTAAGATAAAAAAAAGTAAAGCAGTGTGGTTTTTTTATCTGTGGGGGCCACACCCCAACCAAAAGATGTGTAAGAAATAAAACAAAGGTAGGGTCTATCTATCTATAATAATCCCAACTGCAAACTAAAAACAACAAAATTGTAGCATAAGAACAACATCCTTACAAATGCACTTGAAATAGAGATATAAAGACACTAGCTAACAGATTTGTTGTAAAACTTTAGAGAAATTCTGAGTGCCTAGTAGAGATTCAGTGCAGTGCCAATAGTAGGGTCCCAGTTAGATGATTTAAAATTCTTAGAGATATTTTTTTTCTTCCACATTGAGGCAAGGATGCCACTAATGTCATAAATACGGTGGATGTGTATTTGCATGAGGTTAATAATTGCTCTTTAGATAGCCAAGTAGTTACAATGCTTTTCCTCCATTTATTTGGATTTAGTGGTAAGGGTGTTGATTTCCTCCCTAAGGTTGGGGATAAGGTCAAGGGATGGGTCCTTGGTAGCATAATTGAGGAGAAATTCCATGTTAGCCTCAAGATCTTTCACACATCTCAGCATGTAAAATAATTTATTTCTCCAAAATAGAGGTGTCTAGAACAAAGGATCTAGAAAGAATGATAGTGGGGGGGTCTATCTTCAACCAAAATTTCTTTATCTTTCTTACTGCTATGAAGAATCCTGTTAGGAAGTGGTTCAAAGGAAGATTCTTGGTACATAGGATTCTTGGAATAGATATAAAGTTTTTGGGGATGTAGGGAGATAAGAGGGGGTTTGGGACTGTTGGCCACAACATCCATCATATACTAGTTAATGAGAAAAATGACCCCCGTGATGTAGAGGAGTTATCCTCTTATGCCCTAGAACTTCCAGGATTGATTTTTCCATAGAAACTAGAATGTAGTGTGACAAATTCACCTTGATCTCGTGCCTGAAGTGGTTGATCAATACTAGGTGATGCAATTGAATGGTAGAGAATCTTCCCTCAAGAGTAACATATCAAATCAACATGTGGGAGACTTCATCGAACGTCTTAGGGATAGAGGTAAAAATATTCCCTTCCTTCTTAATATCTAGTCGTTCACCTTCATCCAGGAAAACCTTTTCCTTAGCTTCCTTATTGAATTTGTTCTTGAATAACTTGTTTCCCATCCATGCTTAAACCAGTGATAAAATAAATGAACTCTTCAAAGATATTAAAATCTCTGCCTCTAACTTTAATTGACCTGTCTTTCCATTTCTTAGCAAATTGAAGAGACATATTCAGGTCATTCCCCTTAACCCTTTGTATAAAATATGTAAAACCCCCAATGTTGAGGGTTTCCTAGATTTCAACAATATCCTACCACTGCAGGTATAAAATGGGCTTTAATCTGCATGGAGCACCACCCATTATGATTATCTCTTAC
Organism: Taxus chinensis; assembly: GCA_019776745.2. NCBI lineage: Eukaryota > Viridiplantae > Streptophyta > Pinopsida > Cupressales > Taxaceae > Taxus > Taxus chinensis. The sequence goes on from CM034152.1 coordinate 722,532,659, forward strand.
AACTTTAATGGATTGAGCTAAAAAACAACGGTTAGTAGTCCCTCCAGTAACCCTCTCGCAACCTTGATGCCTGTGAATTATAGAGATGAATCTCGACTCCTTCCTATGTGCTTTCTTGAAAAAGCACTTGATTTTCGAAGTAAGGAAGGAATTAATTTGAGTGATTCTGATCTGCATTGGAAATATAGATAATGGATTCCACATGTCTAGATTTGGCTGAGGAGTACTGATGGAATTAACAAAATTAATGATAACGCGCCTTACTTCATGGGGAGTATCTTGGAAATCATACCATTCCTTGTAATTATTAATGCAAATCCCCACATTTACTAATGTATCCACTGATTTATTCCCATATCTATAAACTTGTTGGGAAATAATGTTTAGACCATTGCATAAGTTGTGAGCTTCATTAATAAAATCCCTGATGGTCCAACTAGGAGTAAGGGAATTATTGAGAAAGTTGATGATATTCGTAGAGTCACCTTCGATGATGATGTTTCCCATGTTGAGTTTCTCAGCAAGTCTGATTCCCCAGAGTGCAGCTAGAGCCTCAGAGAAGTGATGAGTTTACTTGCCCATGGGACCAACATATGTTGTAATAAGATGACCCTTGTGATTTCTGATCAAACCACCTCCTCCCGCTGGACCAAGGTTGTATATAAGCATATACTTAACGCAGATTCATTGACTCATTTTGATTGAAAAGTTATTTTCTAAACTATTTACAAAGTATTGTTATTTTCTTCAGTGTGAATGTTTGACTCTACAGTCACTATAAAGTTGCATTCCCTTTTGGTTCAGATCATTTAATTATTTCATTCTACTCTTTTAATTATGGTTAATGTGATTTTGATTGTAGAGATGGCAGTCTCGTGCGATGTATAAAGTGAATACAGTCACTCTTTAGCTTTACAGTCCCTTTCCAATAACAGGTTGATAAACCATAGTTACCAGGGGAAAAACAGTTCAGAAGTTCAGAATTTTTCAAAAGGTTCAGTTTGGTTTGGTTTAGAAAAACTTACAAATATAAAATATATATAAGTAATAAATACTATACATATATGATGATATTTGAAAAGAAAAACCATTTACACATAATAATAAATAGATATATCATCTACAAATTTTTTCCTTTACGTGCTTAGGTATTGGTGTTTCATGTTTTGTGTTGAAGTTCTTTTAATTAAACCTTTTAATTTTTTAATTAAAAAATAATAATTAATGTTCAGCGGAACTTGTTTGGTAAGTTCGGTCAGACCAAAAAAGTACGGTTCACCAAGTTTTTCACAAAAATTCGTAAGAACATGGTAACTATGTGATAAACACAAAATGGGAATGAAAGTTTTCTCGCGAAGTTTTGCTCAAACAACTATTGCTTTCCTAATATGTACCATACATTACATGTATAGGGTGATTTGTACATATGTATGGGTGCATGTGGAATTCAATTGAGAATTCTTCCTACAACTGCTTGCAGACTGAGTTTCATCTACATGCATTATGTTTTATGCATAGGGAGTTGTTTATACAAACACTAAACACGTTTTCACAATTACAATTGTCGAGAACGATGGATATCTAAATGAGAAGGCACTTTTATGAGTACCATCATGCCATATGTAATAAGAACTCTTAGGTACCTTATATGTTTAACTCTTATGCACTACAAATGTTATGATTATATCCCTATCTCAGTGAATATTACACATGGTGATTATATGTTGTGAATATGGCATTTGTGCATCCTCGCGTATGGATCCTCACTTTTGTGCAAAACTGATTCTGATTTTTTAACATTTTGTGTAAATATGTTCCATATACAACAGGGGAATCATATTTTTTTGGTTGTGAAACATTGTTTTTTTATTTGCCTCTACCATGTAGTACCCCCTTTGAGCTCGTGTTGTTGTCATTCCCCATGTGCCATGGGGATCAGGGTAACCCCTATCTCGATTGTCAAATAAAATGCATTTGGAATCCTTGCCCAAGGACTGCGGGGATGGTCATTGAATGTTGGGCTTATGTCGGGTTATCATTTTTGACCACCGACGCAAGATCGTAGATAAAATTGGCAAAGGAATAAATTTTAAACTATGGTGATAATAAAATAAAGAGCGTAACATTGAATTTGTCCTTCGCGAACTAAGTGTATGTTCATATCTTCGATTCATGAGGTGAGGCCATTCACCTTGTGATTCGTTCTACTCGAGAGCATTTCAAGGTTTGAGTCTGAGTTATGTATGTAGCTTTTATTACGTTAACGTTGTCCTAATCAATCTATTTAACGATATCAATAAAAGTAATTCGCATCATCTTCTAGTGAAAATAATTTCGCGATAAGGTAATTCCGTAGCCAGGAGTTGTTGTGGCTATGGTTAAAACAAATTTTCAAATAATAATATAACATAAATCTTTTGAAATTTAAAATGTAAACAACAAAGCAAAAAAATGAAAATAATTAAATTATCAAATATCTTAACTATCCCTAAACTCCTCCAAATTATTGGAGCTTGTGCCAAACCTCCTTCCAAGAATGAAATAATGGAATTTTTTGGTATTAGTGAGAATGCTTTAATTTCATTTCTGGGCAAGCGTAAGGATTTTGGGAAATTTGGTTTTTTGGGGATTTTGTTTTGTTTTGTCAGAAGATGTATTCAGATGGTTCTTGGCTTGGGTGGAAGTTTTCATCGTGAGAAGACAGGGTTGCATTGCAGGCTTTGCTCTGTTTGTTTTTTTGTTATTTTTTAAAAAAGGGCCTGTCAGTATCCACCATGCATGTGCAAAAAGGGGCATTACATGAAGAAACAAGCCTGGCAAGAATTTTATGCACCACATTTGCAGAGGACAATCGATTGATTTGGAGCAGGGTAGTTGCTTTTCTGTTTTTTCTAAGAATTTGGTCAGCTGTTGTGAATGTCTATTTGACAAAGATTTTGATAATGGTGTCTGATTTCTCTCCTACCATCAACATTTGGGCCTTGATCAAATCCCTGAAGGTTTGATAGCAGCATGCTAGGGATCCATCCAATCTTGGGGCATTGTTCAGTTGGAAGGATAAGATGGTTGGACCAAGCTCAGACAAAGGGACTGTCATTAGAGTTTTGTCAGTGTCTTCCTCTCTTTTTTTCTTTTTGAAATATTTGTAATGGGAGCTTCTTGATATCTGGTTTGTTGCGGTATAGGCAAAATATGGATTTGTTGAAAATGACTTGGAGACCTTCAAGAAAATGGATTTTGACATGTGTAAAACCAAACCCCTCAACCTGCGCCAACACCTCTTTTCCTTCCCTAGTCGCATTGTGTTTGTTTGGGAGCTGAGCTGGATGAGGACAACATTGTTATTGTTGTTTTTATTTTATTTTATTGTCTATTGCTGCTGGGGAAAGCATCCACAGGGCGCATGGACTGTATTTTTTTTTAAATTGGGACATCCCAGAGGAGATCAGTTGGGCTTCTGCACAAGGCATTTTGACTGTTTGATAAAAGGTCTCAAAGGGAATGCGCCAATGTGATGGGATTACTTGGACAACAATAATTGCTGACCTGAATAAAATAAATTGTTGGAAAACGCCTTGGAACTTTTAATTAATGCAAATTAGCAGGTGTAAAGCCAGACACCACTCCCTTTGCCAGCACCCTCCCTACCAATTTCAAATTTGGAGCTTAGAGCAACGCTTGGAGATCCATCAATGCATAATGGAAAGTTTTATTTCGTTTTGTCTGATATTGCTTTTGCAAGTGAGCTGGTAGCTAGGTATGCAAATGTGGAGGCATGTGAATTGTTTGACAAAATGTCTTGAAGGGATGAAGTTTATGAAATGGGTGTTTTAAGCCATGGAAAATGAATGCAGGCCTAATGCAACTAGCAGTTTCCCAACCTAATTGTCTCGCCCTAGTCAACTTACTCCCATCATGTCGAAAAATAAGACCTTTGGAGTCGATGTAAATTAAGTATGGGTTGGTTTTTAGAATGCATGTAAATTGTTCCACAAAATTTCTCGGAGAGAACTTCATCTCTTTGGATATAGTGATTGCTTGAGATACTCAAAATGGGGGCTTTAGATCAGTCTATGGGCATCCATCAGCAATGTTGAAAACAAAATTTTGGGTCAGATGTAAAAGTATGGAATCTTAGACAAGGCACGTGAACTGTTTGACGAAAATCCTCTTCAATCGTGTGGTCTCACGGATCATGAATGTAGACTGCTTGGAGTCCCTTGTGCCGCTTCGATCCTCGAATAGGCATGTTCACGTTACCCTCTCTTGCATGTGTTTTAACGTCGGCTGTTTTCTCAATTTAAATGGAGATGTAAATCATTTTAAAGAAAAATAATTGGTTAGGTGAATTAAACAGGACATGTTATATATTAGTACACTTTGCTTATGTTTTGTACACAATTGAATTAATAACCATGACTATAGGAAACTCTCTTTTGACATTTGCTTGTTAAGAAACTGATTGTGGAAAAACGGTGTTTTCCATTTCCTCTCTCTAACTCTCTTATTGGCTTTGGAAACGAAATGAAATGGCATTGCATCTCTTACTCTCCTTTGAAGTGCGTTAAATATAATTTCAATAGTGTTAGAAAACTGTGAAAATCATAAATTGTGCATGATTGTAATTTGATGCCTTGTCAGTTGTTGTGTTGACCATGCGGTGGTTGCAGGTACGCGGGGCAAACAAGAAGCAAATGGTAGCATTGCTGGTGTGTTTTTGTAATATGGATTATCATAGAAATATACATAATGTTAAATAGATGTATCAGTACTATGTTATGATCATGAATGTTAATTATGGATTATGTTGTGATGAGTGAGATCTCGTAGAGTATTGATATCTTGGGAAAATGGACATTCTATTTTAAGGGTGATTTTGATTATAAGTATATATCTTGTTAATGGTGTGGATGTACATTTTAACTAGAAATGAAATGAAAATGTTATAATTGTGCTCCTATGTCAATGAAGTGATTTTGTATTCTTGCGTGTGTTACTAAAATGCTTAAAACACTCAGAAGTAATGAAACTACCTTATTTACGAATGGTTGTGGTTGACCACTTTTGGGAGGTTATTATTTCAAATGTTACCCAATTGATCTCAATCTATCAACCCTTAAAAAGCTTACCCTTGAGCATTGGGTTATTTGTGTGTCATCCTCCTTGTCAGGTTTAAGAGAAGTTTCGATCTCTATATGGTTCTCAAAAGGATTGTATTACTAATAAGCATCTTAGTGTTAGAAACCACCTCTCCTCCTCCGAGATATGCCTTGAAACCAATCTTCTCATGTGTTCCTTGAGGCTTAGTAGTACTTTTTAGGCATGTGTGTCAAAAAGGATTTCTTATGTTCGTGGAAGTATGCTTATTATTGTAGTTAAGGGTGCAATACCCCTTTGTGACATGAGTAATGTATTGTGTATCAATGTTTTTTGATGGTTGCCTTTTTATGCTAAGTCTCCCGGGAAGGACCAATCTTTGTACGTGTATGGGATCTTAAGAGTAATAAGGAAGGTAATGGTTATAATTGAAATGTGTTCAAGTATACTTTGGCAGACCACAAAGTGAGGGGGTACCTCACTTAGTACCTTTATTAAAATCCTAACTCTCTCACATGCAAGCGATATAAAAAAGACGCAGAAGTGAAACTTAGACTTACCTTTTTTCTTAGTTAGGTCTTCTTTTGTTAGTGAAAGTTCTTATAAATTTCTCTATGAGAGTTCAAGTATTCGAACATCTTAAACACTTGTCTAGAAAACAAAATTCTTGGCACATAACTATTTTTGGAATCGACACTAATTGATTATTGAACCATGAGAACTAAAATGTCAGGAAAATGTGATTTTAGGTGAAACGGAAACTGTAGTTTGGAGACCGAGAGATTAGAGACTCTCACATGTTGGATAAAATGTTTTGATCTATTATTGAGTTATGAAAATAATAATAATAGAGAAATGAACCAAATAAGTTCTTATAAATTTCTCTATCAGAGTTCGAGTATTCGAACATCTTAACCTCTTGTCTAGAAAACAAAACTCTTGGCACATAACTATTTTTGGAATCGACACTAATTGATTATTGAACCATGACGACTAAAATGTCGGGAAAATGTGATTTTAGGTGAAACGGAAACTCTAGTTTGGAGACCGAGAACTTAGAGACTCTCACATGTGGGACAAAATGTTTTGATCTATTATTGAGTTATGAAAATAATAGTAATAGAGAAAAGAACCAAATAAGTGCATATGTTATAAGTTAGTTCTAAACTGAAATGAATAATGTGTAGCCTTGTGAATGAGATTATATGTTTGTTTGTTAAGTGCTCTTCAAACTTTTAACGCAAAAAAAATGGAATATGAATTCGACAAAGATTTAACCACGAAAATGTAATATTGTGAAAAGTGTCAATTCGTGAAACTCATGTTATGTTGGGTTGTGGTTTCACATTCTAGCTCGTGTATATAAGTGTGGTGTTGGTTTGCATCCTGTGTCATCTTGCTAATTGCATATCCTTCATGTCATTATAAAGGTTGCAAGTGGTGACGTACAATCTCTTGTGAGTCTCCTTGGTGTCGCATAGTTGTATCAAGTAAAATGTATGTCAAAAAAAATAATCCTAGTATTTTAGCCATGTGTTTGGGTCCCACATGGGTGGGCGCTACATATTGCTTCATAGAACATTTTTTTAGGAGTTGTCAACTATGTTACCTGAGGGTGCATCGTAATGTCCCCTTTTTAGAATTAATTAATTTTGGAAACCCAAAGCCTATTCTTATTATTTTTCATAGGCTATGGGGAAATTAAAGAGGGAAACAAATTAATTTAAGTGGTCCAAGGGTACTTTTATATTTTAATTGGAAAAAAGACACTTAAATTATATTTTTAATCCAAAAAGTAGAAATAGAATAAAATAATAATAAAATAATGAACTCCTGTTATGGGGCATTAAATATAAAATAATTAAATAAAGCATCCTATTATGGGGTGTCAAAGATAGAATGGGTTGCATGAGCATCAAGATCCTATTTTGTTAGAACATTTAATATTAAGTGTTCTTGTAAATAAACTATAGTTTATAATTAAATAATTTAAAATATATAATATTTTAAATAATTTAATATAAACTATGTGTTTATAAATTTAATTGGTTAATCAATTATTAATGTTTTTCGGGTACTTTGTGAGAAGTCACACCCGTTAGTTTTATTTATATTGATTCGTGGGGTTCATTGAATTCATATCAAATGTAATTGTGATTTTACAGCGGTAAAATCGTTGGAGGAGAGAAGTGAGGAGAGGAGATGTATTGGACTGGTTTCTCAATTACTGGAAAATTCTACTTTGTGGTTTTTACCCGTCTGGGGTTTTCCACATTAAAACCTTGTGTCAGTGTGATTTTATTTCATTGCATTTATTATAATGTTTGTTGTAATGTTGTAGTATTATTTAATTAGTATAAAATTTTAGCTAAGTTGGTTAATATGGTTAACCCCTCAAACCTCAGAATTTTTAGAATGGAGAGAGGATAAAGCAATTTTTTATTGTTTATTCCTATTTTTAGGATGGAGCGCCAACATGGGAGAGAGGAGAAAGCAATTTTATATTGTTTATTCCTATTTTTCGGAGGGGCACCAACTTTGGAGAAGGCCTTGGAAGTTATAAACGCATATTTGGGGTTTATTATTACATCATCTTGGAAATTTATCAACTACTTCATTGTCTGCAAGCAGTTTTTGCTTCCGCATCACTAATAAAAGATGAAAACCCTCGTTTACACAAAAAATTGAGGACAGAACCTCTCATATCTAAGCTTGGCAATTCCATCCAGGGGTTGCAACGATCATTCAGAGTAGAAATATTCATCCAGTTCAGCTAAGGCATCATATTCAAAGTTGTTTTAGCATCCAAAGAAGCAAAGTACAACTAAGGACTTCTTCAGAAAAACATTTGAGGGCAGATTTCAATCAAAACAGTTTGCATGCTCTTATCTTATGTTCATCTTTCCATCTGGATCAATGGTTATGAGAAAATAATTGTATTCAGACATTCTGGTATTTTTCATTGAGGTTGATTTGAAATAAATAAATAAAAGTTTGTTTTTCTGCATATTGGGGTTTGATGTTTTTTATTAAAAAAATCAATTTATTGTTGCTATCATAGAAGTTAGTATTTTATACTGCTGCCCTAGGATTTGATAAAATATCCAAATTTGTTAAAAAAAATTATCAAGAATAGTACAGTAGTATCCTAAGTCACCAGGTTCGTGTTCGTGTTCGTGTTCGGCGAGGATAAAATTCGATGAAGTTCGTCAATCGATAAAATTCGGATAAAAAATTCGTCAATAAGTTCAAATTATATAAATTTACATTTTTTATTAATTTATTTATGAAAATAAAATATATTAATATTATTAATTTCCGTAAATTATATTTTAAATTTAAAAATATATTTAAAACCTAAATATTAAATAATAAATATAAATTTATATCAATATTGTTATGAATAAAATTTAAACTATTTATTAAATTATAAAGTTTATTGATTAACTATAATTTAAAATGTTTCTAAAAACATAAAAATTAAACTAAAATTTTCCTAGCTATGAATAAATATAACTTGTAGGCTAAAACTAAACCTAATAAATTAAAATCACTAAAGGCAAAAGCTAAACTAAATAATATTTAGATAAGTCTATGTTAAACCAAATAATCTATGTTATTGTTTTAAAGACTTAAATTAATATTGCGATTTATTTATTCATAATGTATTTACATTTTCTCAAACTTGCAAATACCTTTATTCCTATCTATATTATATTTTAACCTAAATACATTACTGCTAAATTACTAAACTAAACCTACGTATTAAATAACATATAGGAATCAATAAATATTAAATATATATTTATATAACAATAAACTAAACCTAAGTCTTAAATAATATATAATCAATAAAATATATTAAATATATAATTATATAACTAAACCTACATAACCAAATAAAAAAAAACATAAACCTGTATTTAAAAGACTAAAGTCGTGGGCCATAAAAAAACTTAACCTAAAAAATCTAAAACAAAATTGCTAGCCAAAAGCAAAATTCCACAGATTTCAGAAATAAACAGAGATGCTTTTGCAGAAATCTTTTCTCTTCGGCAGCGACTTTGGAGGCAGCGACTTCCACAACTTCTTCTAGAGGGGACGTTTTTTCCAGCAATGGCAGACTGTCAAGAAGTGGCGTCAGTAAACGAATCTTCAAAGGTTCAAATATAGCTCCAAATCGCAAATGGAAGGCAGCAGCATCAATAAACGCTTCACAGTTGCAGAAACAAGTATATGTCAAGGTCGCTTTTAAAACAAATTGAAAGCCAACCCTAGCGGATGTCTAAACCCTAATACGGATTTTCAACTTGACTTTTCAACGAATTTTCTCCAAATTTATTCGTCAAAATTCACAGATTTTCTAGGGTTTCATTAAATTCGACCAAAAATCAAATATCCGAATTTTCCTTGCGAATTTTAACGATTTTTTACTAATTCTTTTAAATTCGCCGAATTTCGAATTTCATGGTTGAAATTCGGCGAACTCTGTGACATAGGTAGTATCAGAGCAATATTTTTTCCAACTTATGGAAGGGAATTAAATAAAAAAGGAATATATATATATAGTAGCTTCAAGAACTTCATGCAAGGTAGTGACAACGAAGTCAAGTACCACCAAAGGGAGAAAAAGAAAGCTACAAAACAGCTAGAAATCATGGGTAATAGAGATCCATAAGATGTACATTTCAACAGGCTTGTGCAGGGACATGAATGTTTAGCAGATATGAGGGCTCAGTTAGTCCACACCACGCAAAACATGAATGTGCAAAGATCTCCAAATGGTGAGGGAATTTCTTCAGGGGTGAACAACAACCAACACACTCAAAAGAAATCACTGGTTCTATTGTTAGGCTCTTCCAGCCTTACTTCTTTCGCAAGGAGGAAGTAGTTCCAGAGGTGTAAATTCAGCCATCTATAACGGATGATATTGCTGCCAACTATGAGAAGTACAGGGTACATCCAGGTGAAATTAAATAGGCTATATCGCTCACCAATTTCATCAATTTGAAGAAAAGTAGGAGTGGAACAAGAGCTAATCCTAGACCACAAGCTAATTAGAGAGATCTACAGCAGGCATTAGGGAAGTTATCACTCCCTACTTTTGACGGCTCTGGTAAGAGTACATCTTGTGCATAGATACAAAAGTTGGATACCTTCTTATCACTCAGGGCAATGATGGAAGAGGAAACCATCAAATTTGCAACCCTTCATCTGGAATGTAGAGCACATGAGTAGTGGTGCCATGGGCTAATCACACAAGGACACAATCTCATCCACACATATGTCGAGTTCAGAGATAGGTTGATAGAGTTGATCCAAAAATTCATTTCCGAGAATTAGCTCAACTCAAATAATTACATTCAGTAAGTGACTATGTACCTGAATTTCGGAAGCTTTCTGTGATGGTACCTAATGTGACAGAGAGAAGATTGGTTGTTTTGTTTGTAGAAGGTTTAACTAAATCTCGTAGGGGTTTAGTGAAAGCATTCATCCCTACCTCTATTCAAGAATCCATCAAAAAGGCTTTGGATTTGGAAATAGTAGCCCCTAAAGGGAATTTTTTTCCTATAGGACAGCAAAGAACTACATTTTTTGAGCAGCCAAGAATAACACCTTTGGTGCAGCTAATGACAATACCTTCCAAGCAGCCAAAAACATCTTATGTGGGGCAGCCAAAAATATCTTCCGAGCTTCAGCATCACTACTAGAGGACGAAAAACCTCATTTACACACAAATCTGAGGACGAAAACCCTCATATCTAAGCTTGACAATTCCATCCAGGGGTTGCAGTGATCATTCATAGTACAAATATTCATCCAATTCAGTTAGGGCATCATATTCAAAGTTGTTTTAGCATCTAGAGCAGCAAAGTACAGCCAAGGATTTCTTCAGACAAACATCGGAGGGAAGATTTCAATCAAACCAATTTGCATTCTCTTATCTTATGTTCATCTTTCCATCTAGATCAATGGTTGTGAGAAAATAATTATATTCAGACATCATAGTATTTTTCATTGAAACTTATTTGAAATAAATAAAAAAAAGTCTATTTTTTTGCATATTGGAGTTTGTTGTTTTTTATAATAAAATCAGTTTATTGTTGTCATAAAAGTTAGTATTTTATACTGCTTCCCTACGGTTTGATAAAATATCCAGATTTGTTACAAAGTTTTTATTAGGGATAGTACATGCATCCCCTATATTCCTAACATCCATGGAAATTCAAGACACCGAGAAATGCCCTATATTTTGTTGAGGGATGATTGGCATATCCAAAACATATGGGGACATTTCAAGAACAGTCACGAGACATTTCCAACCTCCTTTGTATGCCTAGATATAAAACTTATAATTTGTTCTTTTATTTTAAATTTTTTGTTTAAAAGGAAGATATTGAAGGTATGGACCTAAGACTTACTAGTCCAAACCTCATACACCTTAGATATGAGGAGTAATACAGGGTCATTATTCGCATTAGGCTATCACCTTAATTTTATCAAGGTTAACCTCCAAGCATATGTGACTCCAATTTTGTGCAGAAGGATCTAGTTTCTCTTAGAAATGCATAAAGAAGAAATGAAGAGAAACTGGAATGCACACATGTTTATTGTGTGTTCGTTATTTTATTATGTGAGAGATGGTTACAAAATGGCTAAACAAGTTACAACCGTTTATTAGTTAACAATTAACTAATATTGGCTTAACACTAATATATAACCCTTGTATTTTAATACCCCCTCTTGTGGCTTACACTATAGGAAAGAAGATAGAGTTACAATTTTCAGAAGTTCTATTTTGAATAACAGTTCTTGGACCAGGTAGAACACCATAAACTTGCCTCCCTAGCCCTCATAATTGTGTAGTTCCCGAGTTGAATTTCCAAGTTCCTAGATTCCACCTCCCCAAATTTTGGAATTACAGAATCTCCCAAACTGTTAGACAACCCTCCATGTTGAGCTACTACCACAGTGCTGCATCAGGTTGTCTCATGGCCCTCATAAGGGTAAATTCCCAAGATCCATAGACTCCCAAACTATCTGGACAACTATCCATGCCGAGTTTTACCTACACTTGATCCCTTATTGTATTCAAAACACCAACTTCTTAGAGTACGTATTCATCTTCTTCTTCATCAATAAAATCTTCAATGTCTGGTGGATTGTCAACAAAGGCCACATTTGCTTCTTTTGGATTATCTTTGAGTTTTTCTATGAGAAAATCATTAGCTCGAATGCAACAATTTCAAGTTGTATGACCTTTTTTCTTGCAATAATAACACTCAACTTGCCTGGGGTTTTTATCTGATATTCTATGATTATTTCTCATACGGAAGTATAACGCACTTTCATGTGAAGAATTACTTTCTATATCATCCACAATTGTTCTCTTTTCTTCAGCTAGAAGAGCTGAAATCATATCTTCCAGGCTTTGCAAAGGCACTAACTAAGATTAAAATTACATTTCTCTATGAGGAAGGCAAATTGTTTAAAGGAATGGCTTTAGAATCTTCATTATCTACGAGAGCTTTAACCTCTATTAATTGTCTGAAAAGAGATCTCAAATTATTTATATGACTAGACATAGTAGCATAGTTAGTCATCTTAAATCGAAAGAATTGAAGCTTTAAAGACTATTTAGCATTCACAACTTTTGCCCTAAATAACCTACTCAGGTTATCCCAGATTTCTTTGGACGATTTGTCTAAATCTATATGATGGAGTTCAGAATCAGAAAGAGCAATCCTAATTATAGCTTTCGCTTTATTTTTGCGGCATTCCCACTTTAATGATTTGGCAGTATTGGTGGGTTGTGTTTCTTTTCCATTAACTATACCCCACAAATTTTTGTTCATTAATTGCATCTGGGTTTTAACCTTCCAAGTGTGGAAATTGAAACCAGAATATTGATCTATTGGTAAAAAAATTCATCTTTTAAAAGAAATAACTACCTCCATAGGGTTTTCTTTTGCTTGAAGAAATATTTTAGAGAAATCAGAGAGTTTATTTACTTGAAATCGAGGATTGTAATTTTTCCATGCCCTCATTGGTATTATCTTCAAATTCGCAATTGTAAAATGAAGTGCTTTCAATGGTAAAAACTCCCTCTCGTGCCCTAGTTTGTAATCGTTTTCAGTTTTTGTTATGACCTTGTAATGCCCCCTTTTTAGGGACATTATTAATATCTATTTTACATTTGCATTATAATCCCTTGGCATACCTAGTGCTACAAATGGGAGTCTCTTTAGTTAGTTTAATGTACACATAGGTTAGTTACTTTTATTTATTTAATTGAATAAATAAATAAAGTGCACATAGTCTTAGTATTAAATATTTTAATGAGAGTTTATGTTTTCCCTCCAAAGGAAAAAATGTCAGTCATTGGACATTGCACCCCTTAGTTCTATAAAAGGAGGTAGTATTTCCTTTAGAGGGTTATGTTGATTGATCATATGATTTCACTCCATGCTTGGAGTATTGGGGTGTATGCCCTAGTTCTTGTATTGTGCTCTCTCTCATCTGGATCTATTATTGAAGAAGATTGAAGACTCCGTTGTTCTCTCCATTGAGCTCTCTTGTGTTGAATGTGTTTATGCATGATATATTCATTCTTGCATTGGCGACTTGGTCTTGGGTATTGGCGTGTTTATTTGGAGAATAAATCTGCATTTGTGTGAAAGGTTTGTGGTGCTTTGTGACTGTTATTATCGCTGCAATTTATTAGAGTCAAATCGCTTTGGTTTGGGGTTTGATCTATCGTGTTTTGAGGTTGTTTATGCTAGATTTATTTGTTGTTGTGTCTAATTAATTATTTCAGATGCAAGGGCTGATTATTTGAATATTTTGGAAGGGTTTTCTGAGCTGGAAATTATTTAATTAATTTTCCCTAACCCTAGCAACTGGTTTTCAGATTTTGGGAGCTGATTTGAAGGGGTATCAGTGACCTAAAAGTTCAGAATCATAGTTTATTTTAAAGGCCTTGAATTATAAAATAATCTGCATTTTATTTGGTGGAAAAATATTGAGTATTGAATAAGATATGAATTTTTAAAATTTCAGTTGTTCTGGGTGATTTATTAACTAATTAACTACTACTAAAAATCAAATCTGGATGATTTTAGAATTCTAATTAGTTCTCCCATCTAACCCACCACCTTGGCATACTTCAATCCCATTTTGGGTGGTATTTTTGCCAACATTGGATTATTTGAAGTCAAACTATGAAGATCTAATCTTCCTATGATCAATTTGGTTAATTAATTGGGAGAAATAAGCAGGAAGTATTTTAATAATTTTTGGGAATTGATTTGATGCCCTAAAAGTGCTGGTTGACCTACTTTTTAGGGAAAAAATAGGGTTTCATGTTGGCTGTGCAAAATCTGATTTTTGCATATTATTCTTCATATTTTTGTGGCCCACTATCCAAAATTTCAGCTCATTTGGACTTCTCTAGCCAAAGATATGAATTTTGGAAAATTGCAGCGGTTGGGGTTTAAATATTAATTATTTTCCAATAGTGTGTGATCAAATTTATGTTATTTCCTAACTTGTCTTAGAAGGGGACATTACAAGCCTTGTGTTTGCCCTTTTGTGATTGCTTTTATGCCCTTTCGAACAACGTATGAAATCTTCATATGCCCTTTTTGCGACTGCGACTGTAAATTATTTCTTTTCAAACGTGGAAATGTGCCATTTGTTCATGACTACGACTAAATATTATTCCTTTTTGAGCATCTAAAACCCTTCGAAAATTGCCAAATTTGTGATTTTCTTCAATCTTCCACTCACATTTTTTTTCAATCTTCCACTTGTGATTTTGACTGTCAATATTCTTCTTCCCTTCAAGATTATATGATTCACGTTTTTGCCCTAGATAACCCTCAAAATTATTCTGAATGTTCTCCCTCCAGTTTGCAAATCCCTTCGAGCATAAAGGGCCCTAATACCAATGTTGGAAAATGTGCTTAAAGAAGAAATGAAGAGAAACTGGAATGCACACATGTTTATTGTGTGTCCGTCATTTAATTATGTGAGAGATGGTTACAAAATGGTTGAACAAGTTGTTAGGAAATTATTATTGTGCTCACATAATTGTTATATGGTTATAACAATTTCGTTTGTTATTATGTTACCCGTGACTATTCCGGGGTATAC
Organism: Taxus chinensis; assembly: GCA_019776745.2. NCBI lineage: Eukaryota > Viridiplantae > Streptophyta > Pinopsida > Cupressales > Taxaceae > Taxus > Taxus chinensis. Next base: position 722,547,911 of record CM034152.1, read on the forward strand.
GTTCCTATTTACTAGGGAGTTGTTTTGCTATATCCTTGACTATATAATAGCCTATCTATTGTACATTTCAAATATGGAAAATATTGAATATCTTCCTGATTACTTATCCTATGTAGCTCTGTAATTCTAGTGCATAGTTTATATTTGGTATCGGAGTGAATGAATCCAATAATGGGAGTCTTTTCTATGATTGTTTGGTGAACTGATCTTTGTCTACGAATTTTCCTTATTAATTTGTATGCAAGGAAACTCAGAAAATACAACAGTTGTCACACGTCAAAACTCCAAGAGAACGAGTTGCATCATTACATTGATCTGTGTTATAACCTCAACGATCATGTATTGATCTGTGTTGTGAGCACCACGCCATTGCAATATCTGTAATAGACATCTTCTGTTAGATGTTGGCCGTTACCTAGACTTTGTCGAATATCTTTCACTCAGCGTCGACGTCTATTACACATTGAAATTATTAGTGGATTCTGGTCATTAAATTTGCAAGCGATCAGCCATACATGTTGTCTTTTCTTTGCCTTGATTGAGATGCAGCATGCAAAGAATCTATAGAACCATGCGTTATTATTTGAAGTTACATTCAAGGTTACAACCTGTGTAACAACATCTCATCGTTGAATACTACAGTCTGAACATTGACAATCCGTCTGGATAATGTTAAGGATATCTGTGTTCTCTGCTCTTACATTGGACAGTGTATCTTACATTGGACTTTTCTTATTCTCACCTCTGCCACAGATGGAGTGAGTTTGTTATTTTTCTTTCATATCAGTCCGATTTGGATGGGTTTCATACATGTGTTGTCTCCCTACATCTATTCACCATTACAGATTTCATTAGACTATGGTTTATCCATGTAGTTCAGCCAAATGTCTCTTTTTTGATATGCGAGCCTTGTCATTTGTGTTTACATTCCAATAGTTTTGTTTTAACCTTTAGCTATATTAGTCTTTGAATATAAAGGTCTTCATTTAGATTTTATATGATCTCAAAATCTGAGTTTTAAAGTTCAAAAATACCACTTTGTTCAAGGATATATTTCTATGCTCTAAAGTCGACTTGGCTATGCAAACCTTGTCTTTGTCTTTATACAACTAGTCATTATCAAAAATTTAAGTCTTGAGATGTCATTCACGTAGTTGTCATTTTCACTTGTATAATATGTCTGTTTTAAGTCCTCTTATATTCACGTCCACATTCCGAGTTGCATTATATTGATCTCGAGAAATCATCCCATGAAATGTGGGAAAACTTAAATAAGCTATTTGGAGCAAAAGCAATTAATGCCAAGTTTTCTTTAAAACTCCAGTTGTTTAGATTCAAACTGAATGAGGGGGTCACCATGTCTAGTCATATTAATGATTTCAGGTCTCTCACTAGACAATTAGCAGAAGTCAAAGCTCCGGTTGATGATGAAGATGCAAAAGCAATATTGTTAAATAGTTTATCTTCCAAATATAGCAATGTTGTTTTCACTCTTGGACAAATTCCTTCACAATCATTGGAAGATATGATATCAGCTCTTCTAGCCGAGGAAAAAAGGACGAAAGAAGATGTAGAAGAAGAAACTGCATTGTACTTTAAAAAGAAGTACAAAAAAATTCTCCAAAAATAAGGAGGAAATTGAATGTTTTTACAACAAGAAAAAGGGGCATAAAGCTCCATTTTGTAAAATTTGAGCTCGTGATCTTCTAAATGGAACAATCAAAATGGATGAAGCAAATATGGGCATAGACAATGAATCTGCTTATGAGGAAGGAAAAATAGTTGAAGACAACAGTGACAATTATGAAGATTTTCTTTACTAAGTAAAACGGACTGAAGGACGGAAGCAACAGAGGCTGGAGGTCAATCAGCGACCTCTCGTCAGTCACCAACAACGGAGCCACACAAAGTTGTGCTGGCAGTTTGTGGTGTGTATTTTGCTTTCAGTATTTGATTTTCAGTTCTTGCAGTTGTGTGTGGAGTGTTACTGTTGTGCAGTGTTCCTGTTTGAATAAGTGGAAATATCACATTGAGGGGGGGAACATTATCCAATGTTCCATTTCCAGTTTTCAACTTGTGTGTATGAGCAGCAGCATTCTGCAGATTTTCCTATGTTATTCCTTGCAGTAAGATAGTGATGAGAGCCGATGATACTACTGCAACATCATGATATTGTGGTTGTTAGTTATCCACTAGAAAAACTATCCAAAGGTTGTTGGTACTGTCCTCAAAAACCATCTGTTCTGTGGTTGTTGGTTAACCACTTGGAAAACCATCCAGAGGTTGTTGGTATTGTCCTTGAAACCATCCAGATCATGAGCTGGTTATGTAGCAGCACGTTGCAATACAAGGCAAGTTTTCCCCATGTTCGCACTAAGGGGGGGAATATTAGGAAATTATTATTGTGCTCACATAATTGTTATATGGTTATAACAATTTAGTTTGTTATTACGTTACCCGTGACTATTCCGAGATATACATTCTTGTTTGCTAAGGAGTTGTTTTGCTATATCCTTGGCTATATAATAGCCTATCTATTGTACATTTCAAATATGGAAAAAATTGAACATCTTCCTGATTACTTATCCTATGGAGCTCTGTAATTCTGGTGCATAGTTTATACAAGTTACAACTGTTAACACTTAACTAATATTAACTTAACAATCTGCAATGTCCTCTTTTCCAAGTTAGTTCGATTTGGAGACATTGATCCTGTTCCACTTCTCGTGGGCAAGAAGGAAATGAACAAGGGAAGTAATTGTCATGTTTTTCAGTTATTCTCATGAGCATTGCATTCTTCTTTAGTAATTTTTTATATAAAGTCAAGGCGACTGGGTTAAGAAGATGACAAATCCAAATGAAAAATAGAAGAGAAGGATCCCTTATGAAGGGCATTTTAATTGGTTTTGGTGTCACAACAGGGGGTAAGAAGGGGTCGCTTGGCTCATTTGTGGATCATCATCTTGTCTAAAATTAACTATGCATGGTTTTTAGGTTGATTGCTCAACTACTTCCACTTAAGGGCGTGTTGGCTATATTTTCTGCACAACTGAAAACCTAGGCAATCATAAGATAAATCTCCCTCATTTACTGGTGAGGCTCCTGTGTAAGATTTTGTCAATTATATTTTCTAATATCTATCTATTGGTTTTACTTTAACTGCATAGCTCATGCACCATAGCTCGGCAGTTTTGCAGCAAACAGCTGTAAGAAATGAATATATGCATAAGAGGGAAATAATTGAATGCGAGCAGAAAAGAAAGAAGATGCGCAGCCCAACCAATAGTTGACAGAGTTGGTCACATGCACATAGACGAAACAAATAGATCTAGAAATGTAGAATTCAAAGCAAAGAAAAGTTTCAGATCCAGATCTAAGATAACACAAAAGTTTATGCAAAGATTTAAAATGAAATAAGAAACAAATGCACTGTTGACACAAAGTTCTCCGGAAATCTGCCTCGTCTCTATTCTTTAGCTTTCAGAAAATATCACGGGTTTCAACTCAAAGTCTAGAACACAAAAATGTAGATTACAAATTCTCCTTTAACCCATAGGCTCTTCCTCTATTTATAGTGTATAAAGGGGAAATTACAAATAGGAAACTGCAACTGAACTAGAACATGTGGAAGTTGTAAAGGAAACATCTGGCAATCTTTCTCTTAGAATTCCTCTCTAAGTGACATGCATCTAGAGATTAAGCCAAAGTTGTGCACATCTGCCACTTATCTTAGAGAACCTTTACAAATAACTTAAAGTAATGGCATTTAGACCAATAACTTTAATCTTATACTTTCAACCAGGAACATAAGAAATAAGAGAAGAAAGAAGATATGCCAGTTGTAAAACCATACGCTTTCTTTTTGTTCTGATATTGAATATACGTGTCAAACATGTTAATTCAGCATTTTCCCATCTGTCGCCAGCATCCTGCATGTTAATTGCAATCACCATTGGTCATACTGGAATCTTCAAGCAATAATTAATGAATTGTGCATCCAACCTGATTATTGTCTTTCCTGCAGCATCTCGAATTGTTTCGGAAAGAGGATGGTAAGGACCTTGCACACTCCATAACAAATTCATGCACACTCCATAACAAATTTAGATAATTGAGCTGTGACTAGAAACGCCGAAGCTTGAATAATCCCACTACTTTTAATTGCCCACATGAGAGATTTCCTTCCGTCTCTGGATCTATCAATTAAATCAGTGATGGGTTCAGGGCCTCTGTCTGTATCATTGACTTCAGCAAATCTGGAAGTTATGCATGATTCAGCTGATCCTTCTCTTTCATCATGTTTCAACATGGCTGGAACAATCTTTGTTTGAGCTCTTTTTCTGTTAATTCTGCCAAAATCCCTTGTAATTGGATCAACTTGTGCAGATATGGCAAATTTCTTCTGATTCAGAAGAGATATTCAATGTATCTGACATTGATTTGAACTTTCTTTCACTAATATGAGCACCTGTGATGAATACTTACAATTAATTTAGACAAAGATGGAGTCAATGGCATGAATACTTGATTTTTATCACCAAAATCTGCATATAAATTTTCTTGCCTTAAAATTTGAGACTTTGCTTGCATGTAAAGCAAGCAATAATATTATTTAATTCACCTTGGCATTTATACCAACATGCAGACAATCAGAATAACAAAAATCAAGTTATTCCAACCCAAAGCGTCAAAACTGGAAGCTTCCTGATAAAGGAAAACACCCTTTAATGCAAAATCCTCCTTCCCTTGACGTCAAAACCGGTCCGGGCTGCAAACTTCATCAAAAAGAATTAACTGCTTCTTAATTATGGCGTCCCATGCTTATATAGCCATCTGCATGGTATTTTTAATAATTGCCCTTTCCTATTTCTAGCAATTTAATTAATTAAAAGCCATGCCTCTTCATCCAATTTGGGCGCCCAATTCTACATGCTTCTTGTTGCTTTTTAATGAATTTATTTTATTTATTTTTAGCATGCATCCTTGACTTCTCTTTATCTCATCTACTTGCATTGACTTTCTTTCTATTTATGGCGCCAAACGCAACTAGAAATACCATTAATAAATATCATTAATCACATGCATTAATGCCAAGGTGGGTCGCACTTTTTGGCAGGGGTATTTGTTAAAAATAGAGAGTCAAAGTGATGGGAATTTCCAACCTGTATTGTAGCTCCAAAATCTCATCTTTCACTTAAGTGATTTGACTTTCATAATGGGAATTTTCACCCTACGTTGCAGGTAAGAAATTCCCGCAGTGCTTTAAGTGATTTTATTTTATAATGAGAATTTTCATCCTGTATTGCAGGTAAGAAATTCCCGTCTGTCTACCACCTGTGAAATTCCCATTGCAGCGTAAGTGACTTTGACTTGATAGGAAAAAGTAACCTGCTATGCAGGCAAGAAATTGTTGTTTGCCCGCTACTGCCAAAATTCTCACTAGCAACTTAAAGTCTTCCTTACAAAAAGTGTGACTTCAATGAAAGATAGCTCTTTTCCAAAAGTGCGACTTGCATTGTGACTTTTGCATTTAAAATTGCGTAAAAATTCGTCATTGGAGGCAACATGGAAATTGGACGCAGAAGGCAACCTTGAAAATTGTGACTGGCATGAAGCCAACATTTCTTTGCTTTTTTGGATTTTTGGTGAAGAAAACACAAGCATAGAATAACATTTGCCTTTTTTGGAAACGGTCCAGGAAGATGTAGCAGCAAAAACTTGCGCGTGCCATAAATTTCATTCCATGGCTCCGTTTTAGGTGTTGTTTTCTCTAAAAGTGCATATTTTCTCGAGCTCCACGCATTGGTGACAATATTTTTCTTATTTTCATAAAATTAATTTTTGCACCTTTTGGACCAAGCGACTTTTTGCAATCTTCTGAAAGAATCCTAAGCTCTAATCACCTTTTAGACAGATTAGTAATTAAAAATATTGGATAGTTTTTCAAAACCCTAGGCCTGGGAAAAGATCTGGCAAGGAAAATGAATACGCTACAAGAATTGCCGAAGAAAACAAAACCAAAACACAAACAAAAGAAATAAAACAAAACTAAAGAAGCTGCAGGGAATTGCTCGAAAAAATTCTCTAATTAGCTGATCTGCAAAAAAAATTTCCCCCTGGATGAATGTTTTGTGGTAATAATGATGGGATGAAGTGCTTTATATAACCTAAATCCTCCAATTTTAGCTCAATCTATTTTTAAAAGAAATGTATTTATTTAATAAATAAATAAATAAAACACTTGCAGACAAGGTCTGGCAAAGGGATTGAGTGAGCTTTTGCATGTGGGTATTTGACAAATTTGGCTTTTATGACTCTCTAGGGATATCTTAAAGCAATGCAAACAACTGCAAGCAAAACAAACACAAAACGACCCGTTACTCGAAAACAATGAAATTTTTAAAAGGGGTAGTCCCAGATTTCAGTGTGAAATCTCGGGGACACCAGGGCAAAAATCCTTCTGTGGCCAACAAGGAGGAAAAAAATCTTCATTGCTTGATTGAAGAACAAAAACTCTTTCATTCATCGAGGATTCTCCATCCCATGGTTTCCAAAGTGCTTCAAGAAGATTGATTTTGCAGGTTTTCAGTTAGGGTTTTATTCTACAATGATTTTCAGCCCCTCTCCTAGGGGAGCAACCCACTTTGTGGAGGATTTATGGTGTTTCTAGGGCATGGCGAGATCCAACTCATCCATCATTGCATTCCTCATATTTTTATCAACCGGAATCTATATTTCGACTTCATTTTTGCGCTTGGAATCATTCATTCTCAGCCCCTTTTGTAAAGGTGTTCTTTGTTGTCATTTTATTTAATTATACAATTTTCCAACTGGGGTTTGAAGGTTGATTTATTGGTTACTATTGGTTCTAAAATATTTCTAAGTTGCCCTACATGTTTTCAATGGTGTGAATGATGCATTTTTGAAGAGTTATTGTTTTTTCCTTGCTTTTGCTATAAAAATCAGATCGTTGTTCACTGCAGTCATATTTTCAGTTTCCTGTCATAGAATTCAGTTTACTATCTATTGGGGTTTGTGCTATTTTCCTTTGTTTTCAGTTAGAGTCTGGAAAGGGACATTACACACTAATATATGTCTTAGATTCTAATAGTTTCCTGTGTGATTCCTCTTAGTAGAAGATAATGACTTGTGGCATCTACAAAGATAAGGCTGTAGATGAAAACCTCCTTGTGGAGATCTAGGTTGCCAAGAAATAGGCACAGGTACGGGTTCAGGTATGGATTCGAAACGCGGAAACACCAATTTTCAAAAAACCCTTGAGTACGAAACGGCACGAAATCGTCCCTACAATATATTATTAATGTGTGTGTGTGTGCGCGCACGCGCATAATACTCTTTTTTGTTCATAAAAGATAAAACACTTTGTATTCATGAAAGTTCAAAAAATTCAACATGCTTAAATTTTCATATGGACATAATTATAATCTAGATTCTAGAATATATCATTTAGATTTTCCTTAAGTACTGCTGAAACAGAAATAACTAGTTTTTATAGTTTTATTTTTGGCATTCAGAGAACAGAAGCACTGCTGAAATGGTATAGAAAATGCCCCGGGCACAGCATAAAATGGTACAGAAACATCCCCCATACCCAGGACTGTTCTGGAGTTTCGGAAATGTTTCAGGCAAGTACCAGGACAAATACCAGTACCCAGTACGTCAATATGCGGGTACGCTGCCCTGGTTGGCGTTTCCGGGTAACATTGGTGGAGATGACTATCACCAAAGCCATTATGTGGTTTTTGTCTAATCATCTAATCATTAATGGATCCTACCTTTAATATATGACCAACTTCTCAAATAATCTGCTTGGCATGGATGTATGAACATTGAAACGAGATCCATAAACCATATGTTTCACTGTATTTTCGTTTCAGTATTGATGAGAAAATCGACAGATTTCCTAGATTATGATGCAGTTAATTTGTCACTGCATGTTTATTTGTCTTATGCATTGATCACGCATACATATCAACTACATGCAAATTGATAAGTAGTTTTCTATATTTTTAGAGGGAATTTTCTATATTTTGGAGGTTTCTTCTTTCCATTTCTGTCCCCCATTCTTTGAATTTTTGGCAAGATCCTATATCCATCCCTGAAATTCATTCCCTTATCCCACCATTTGCCTGCACTCATATCAGTAACATAGGTAATCAATAATGACTTTTTTGCACGCTATTCGGTTCAGCTTCAAATCCGGTTACTAGCTTTGATACCTGTGTGCAATATTAGTCAAATTTCAATAGTATTTCTGCATCTCTACATAAGTCAGATTGCATATATAGGTATATTTGGTTTTATTATGTCCTGCATAATGAGACTATATTCCACAAATAAAATGAGATCTTAATATGTAAAACCGATCACTCTATTACATAAGTGTATGTTAGAATGGGAATGATAATGAATTTCTGATTGGTAAGTTATTTTTGATCCATATTTGAGATGAACTTGGTATTGAAATTGGATATTGGGATATTTTCTCTCTACTCTCCTCTTTTCCATATTAGAATTGTGACAGGGATTCTTTCAGATGTATCTATTATTATGCCAATTGGTTATGACAATAGGCATTCTACTATGGTACTAAGGAGTAGAGTGTAATGTAGTGAATTGTTCACTTTTATGTTTGACCTTAAATTTGACATCCATTTGGCTGTCATGGAGAAATTTCAACCTTAAATTTGTAATGTCCCCTTTTCTAAAATAAAATAATTAGTAATATTGTAAGTTGGGCTGGGTCAATTCTCCATTTTAAGGGCAAATTAATATTAATATTAATTTAAATATATTTCTAATACTCATTCCTTTTGTCGGCAAAAAGGATAAAAAATAAAAATGAGATGGAATGGGAAAAAGAAAAGAAAAATAAGCTTATATTTTCAAAAGATGTTGGTGTTTGGTGCATGCTTGAAGAGAGAAACATATCGCCCAAGAAGGTCAGTCCTCATGGGGACCATGTTTTAGAGATTTGGACCCACAATGAGAGAGACTTGGTTCATTTGGGCATCATCATCTTGGAAATTATATACTTCTTTTTGGAAATTGGAGCATTGAGCTCTCATTTTCACCCTTTGAGGATGAAAACCCTCATTGGAAACTATTGGGGACGAAAATCCGCAATAGTCACAACACTTGGCGATGAAAACCCTCATTTGTTGCATCACTGGCTTCATTCGGGAGTCACATTTGAGCTTCAAAATTCAGAATTTCAGAACAAGAAGGATTTCCATTAGTGCTAGGGCACAAATTCCAACTAGGGAATGCCTTTTTGGGGCTTCCACATTCATTTCTAGCCTGATCTAGCCATTTGGAGATTTGGAATCGTTTTTCAGTGGGTTACTCTGGTTGAAAAACGATAGTTGCTATTTTTGGGTTATAATTTTATTGGAAACCTGCTATTTTTGTGATTATTTTGAGCTATCATTTGCATTTTTTCTCCAAGCATTTATGAAGATACGAAAATTTGAAGTTTCAGTTGTTTTTGAGCATTAATTAGCTCCAACAGTCTATAATTTATGGTTGAAGCATTTATTTTGAATGACTTCATCAAGGGTTTCATGTTGATGAATTTTTGAAAAATTGTGTGAATTTACCCTAGGTCGCTTAGGGTTTGGTGGACCTAAAACAGGTCATTGCCATAGTTCTTGCATAAAATCATATTATTGTCATAAAAATCAGATTCTCTACATTTAGTTTTCATCATTTCCGGCAATGTTCCATTAGGTTTTGGGAAAATCTAAATTCCTCAAATTTGAGGCCGAAAGGGACATTACAATGGTATCAGAGCAGTGATCTTCCCAGCCTAAAGGGTATTCATTAAGAAGGAGAAGATAAAATGACAAACATAAATTTTGTTGATGTTAGGGTTGACAGGTTTTCCCGAGGGCAAAAAAGATTGGCAAATAAGATGGCACAGTTGATCCATGCCATGCAAAATCTAAATGGTGAAGGAAGCTCTTCCAGGGCAAGCAATAATATTCAGCCACCAAAGCCACCAAGAATCATGAGTGATTCTTCATCTAGGTCATTCTGTCCTACCTTCCTCCCAAGAAAAGAAGTCATTCTGGTGGTTGAAACACGACATTTAGTGGGTCATAACATTGCAGACAACTACGAGGAGTATAGGGCTCTTCCAAAGAAGATTTGTGATGCCGTATCACTTGTTGAGTTCATAGGGTTTAAGAAAGGTAGAGTGGGGTCTAAACCCTGAGCTATCTCAAGGAAAATGGGAAATATGTTCCTAGGGATGAGCCATTAACTGATTTTCAGGACCAAAGTGTGAAGGAGCATGTGTTTGATGAAGAAACCATGGAGAATGAGCCCAAGAAAGAAGGGAAATATGATGTGCCAAATTATGGAGGGGAATTGGTGGCCATTAACTGATTTTCAGGACCAAAGTGTGAAGGAGCATGTGTTTGATGAAGAAACCATGGAGAATGAGCCCAAGAAAGAAGGGAAATATGATGTGCCAAATTATGGAGGGGAATTGGTGGTTGAAGCCCAATATTTAGGTAATAATGAGAATACTTAAGTTGTTGGAATTTTCAAAACAGCAGCTCATAAGAGACAAGTTGATGGTGTTCATGACTTTGGCATGAAGAGGCTCCATGCATGTGCCAACAAAATATGGATGAAGTCAAGGTGGGAAGAGCTTCACTTGTTGAATATGAAGAGATCTCAACCAAGCTTCATTTGGAAAAAAATATGAACAAGCTGAAGATAGCCCAAAGTATGAGAGTGAAAATCACATTTCGGTTCTTCAGTCTCCTCCTATGTTGCTGCCATACTTGTGTCATCATGGGCAACTTGTTGAAAAGAATGAGCCTATGTCAAGTTTGATGCTTCATAGTATAATTGGTGGTCATCATGGACAACATAGTGGAAATGGTGATAAAGTGAAGAACACTCTAAGTGACAAAGGGTACATAGATCCTTTCCGTTAGGAAAAAGATGAAATCCTCAATGGAGGCCTCAGGCTGATGTAGTTCTCCCATAAGCTAGGGAAGAATATGATGAGGTAGAGGAATGGCTTGGTAGGTTTTAGGCATGATTGATTCTATGTCATAGGCATGGTTGAGTCTAGGTCATAGGCACGGTTGAGTATTAGGTGAAAGTGGAGATCTGTAAAATGTAGTTGTCGATGGTCTGGTCTTGTATAGGAGAATCAATAGGTGATGAAGGAAGAAGGTAGAACGGTAATAGGTGAAAAAAAGAGCTACCTAATTGTCAAGAACCATAACAAGGCTACCATACCAAAGATTGGCTTCTAAACATAAGACCCTAAAAATCGTGCATGATTGACTATGATAAGGGTGAAGAAAGTCACATGATCATGAAATTTCGTTTTTACGGCAAGTCCCTTGAGAAGATAGGAAATTAGGGTGAAAAGGTAATGAGGTGAAAATGGTTGGTTTTAGCGTAACTTAGTGTAAGACGGCATGTTTACCTAACAAGAAATCCATGATCAAAATAGGCATGTCCATGATGAAAAATTTATCATTTTCGCTTTGTGCTTTTGTGTTTGACAGACTGATTGATGCGGGAAGTCTACGTGGAATGATTATATTATATCCTTGAGGTCTTTGTGATTTAGCTGATCGATGTGGGAAGCTTTTGTATATTTTGTCTTTGCAAGGATAGTCCCTTTTTATGATAGACTATGTGCAGTTTGGCTAGTTTTGTATAGTTGTCCTTCAAGGGAGCAGTCTATTTATAGCAGCGAGATAGAGGGAAGAGATGTCCCTTTTGAGGGAGTCATCTCTTTGCTGGAAGTTTGACTCAAGGAGTTCAATCCCATATTTCTTTTTAAATTATTTTGTTTTTTGGACGTTTGAAGTCATGGACAAGACTATAGTGGAAGATTAGGCTCTTGTTTAGAAGACAAAAACCATAGCACATAGAGGTTAACTATGAAAGAGATGGTTTCAAATGATAAACGACCATGGGCTTCCCTCTTGAAAAATATGAAAAGTATCCATGATAATCATGCCATGAGTAGAGCCGTGGTACTCATATTGAAGATGAGGCTGAAAGGTGACGTGGTAATCACATGATTTTTGTTTAGTTGTTGACCGTAAGAATAGTTGATATGAAAGGTGAAGGGTGCTCAAGGGACAAGCTTAAAATAGATAGAAAGTGATATAGGATTTGATTCAACAATAGAACGGTCAAAGATGCAAAGTGTTAAGGGGCTTTTTGGTTTGGGTTTACCTTTGAGTGAAGACAAGCGATAAGCACCTGATCCATAGGTATGAGTAACGATATAGGGTCCAAGCCAATTAGGATAAAAAATTTCCCGTTTACCTTTCTCTTATTTGGTTACATGTTGATTTTCTCTTCAGGATGATTCTGTCGACCTGGAAGGTTCGCTCATGGACATGTTTATCATAGGCATGTTTGATACGTTTTTTGGTAGATTTGGAAATGATCAAGAGCATTGAGAAGACGCTCATATAATAACTCAAGTTGTGCTAAATGATCCTGGCGAAAGTCATCATCATTGAGCATGTCTTGGAGTGAGATGCAGAGAGATGGAATTTGGACTTTGAGGGGCAAGACAACCTCAGTACCATAGACCAGAGAGAAAGGTGTGGCAGCAGTCTTCATTTTGTGCATAGGGTTAGAAAGAAATTTTATGAGAAATCATATGGAATTTGTTGTGCATTCGAACTCCCTTGTGAAGGATGAGATGCTACAAGATGGCCTCATCATCCCTTGCACCCAGAGGTTCCAACAACTCAAGCTTACCTTGGGCAAGTACATGGTAAGTGGTGATTTCTATGTGAATCGTAATGAAGATACGAATTTGGTAATTGGACTGCCATGGCTACACTCTTTGGGTAAATTTACCTAAGATTGCCAAACCATGGAGTAGAAGTTCAAGCTTGATGGCCAAGAGGTTGTGCTTCCAAGCATGACAAATGGGATTCCTCAAGTTGCTACAACCAAGAGGAGGGGAAGAACTTTTGAAAGAAGGCAAGACATATGGGCAACACATAATGAGGTAGAACTTACAATTTTATTTTCAAAACAACAATCATGTTATAAGGATTTTGAATTCCTAATTGATAAGAAGGCTCTTGGAGGGAGTGCTCCAATAGAAGTAAAAATTGAGCTCATGAATTTTGTGTTTTAAATTGAGCAGGATGCTTGTTATCTTGTTGTTTCCAACATTGTAACTCAATTGGGATTTGGAGATATGATTGGAAGTAGGAGTCTTGATTTGTGAGATTTCAAGCATGTTGTCATGAGTTTTTGTGTTATTGTCATAGGCATTTCCAACCTTCTTTCCATGTCGTCAATTTGTAGGAGAGTTTTCAGCCACTATCATCTTGATTTTAAGGAAATGCATGGATACAACTGTGTTTGGGATAACATGGTTGGATTTTTGGGATTCCATCACTTGAATGAAAATCATGAGGAGAATGCACAAGCCGTGGAAGAGAGCTAGCTTCCATACCTTTAAGGCATGAAGAAATGATATTGGGAACTCTTGTTTCTTTTAATGTGTTTGTTCTTTTTGTAGGCACAATAATAAAGAAGAACAACTGAATTTCTTATCCACTCGAGCATATGGTGAAGAATATGGGACTATAGCTGAAGATGAAGATGCCATAATGGGGAATGACAAGTTTGTGATTGCAAAAGGTTTCATTTTGCATATAAATAGAGTACCTCCAAGGCTTTGAGGAAGATACAACCCAACCTAGGACAATAGGAAGAGGGCAACCTAGACCACCTTTCCACTACAACAAGGTAACTCTAGGTGTTTGACTTTGGATCAGTTTTGCACGATGGTCAAGTTTGTCTTTCCGAGTTTTCCGTTGAGTGAAGAATGTAATCAAGAGTTGGGGAATGAGGTGTTATCTACTCTAAGTGAGAAAGGAAGTGTTTTTATGGCAGCCATGAGCCAAAATGCCATCATTGATGTTGTTGTCATCATTTCTGGCAGCCCCACCTAATTTCAGTTGCATTTGTATTTGGGAGTATGGATTGTTCTTCCTCCTTAGTTGACAGAGATGAAACAGAGATTGAGGATGCCACATTAGGACATGGATTAGCTTGTCAAGTTTTTGATTATTCATCAATTTCTTGCTCTATGACTGAGATTACAATAGTTTGGAAGGTTTTTTATACAACTGAGTATGCAAAGGAAGAAGTTATTACTATTTTTGAAGTTGATGAAGAGGACTTCAATGAAGAAAGGGGCAACGGGTGTCTGAGTTTGTTTGGGCAAAAGCTCCTTCATCTAGCAGGCACGAGATCCAAATTATGGGAGCACTTTAACATGTTCCTTCACCTTGGTATGATGGCACTTGGACACGAGAGCTTACAATTGCTTGAGGGAAAGAAATTTTCGGAGGGGAGGATAGTAATGTCCCCTTTTCTAAAATAACATAATTAATAATATTTTAAATTGGGCCGGTCAATTCTTTTAGGGTAACTTAATATTATTATTAATATAAAAGTTTTTTTTAATACTCATTCCTTTTGTCGGCAAAAAGGATTAAAAAAATAAAAAGGAGATGGAATGGGAAAAAGAAAAGAAAAAGAAACTTATAGTTTTCATAAAGAGGTCGGTCTTTGGAGTGCATGCTTGAAGATAAAGGAGAAACATATTTCCTAAGGAGGTTGGTCCTCATAGGGATCATGTTTTAGAGATTTGGCACCACATATGAGCTATATAAGTGTTGGAAATATTGTCATTGATGTCAAAAGAGGTGTTGAACTAGTGAATGGAAGTCCGTGAGAAAATAACGGAATTATTAACGGAATTGTGAGTATGTCGACGGAAATAACCAGCAACATATAGAGCAGCAAAAATAGCAAAAATCAAATACTTATATATGTGAAAAAGGATCGTCTTTATAGAAGAAATACAGCAGCATCTGTGTAAAAACAAACATCATTCAAGAAAGAGGAAGATAACCATGATGAAAAAAAAGCAGCGTTTTTTCATGAAGGGCCGTGATTTATCCTTAGAGGCCCACGATTTAGACAAAAGAGGGCCCACGAATTGCCTAGAGAGCAGCGCCCGAGTCTTAAGGGGCAGCATTGAATGTTTAGGTGATAATTAAATTATTTGGGGCAGTCTTTATGTGTGCATTAATTAATTCAAAGGGGGCAGCGATGTGTTTAGAAAGAATAAATTAAATAAAGGCCGACTAATGTTAGTGAAAGGGTGTGATGGTTTAAGGTGTAATGCCCTTTCGAAAATGTACGAAAGGCTATATAAGAAGATTCATATGAGACTTATCAAGCATGGATTCAAGTTGAATATCTTAAGGAAGAAGAAGAAGAAAAGGAAGCATAAGGGCAGAATTTTAGTACAGCAAATTTGAAAGTAAGAAGAAGAATTTTCCATTATTCGTTGAGGAAGCAACAAGTTCAAAAGTGGAAAGCAAATTTCGTAAGGAAGGTTGGTGCCTTCATATTCGAAGAGATCGGTGTCTCTTGCTGAGCTGGTGCTTAGCAAAAGGGGTTGGTGCTCCTGTAGGTTGGTGCCTACAAAATTGTAGTGTCTCCAGTAGGTTGGTGCCTACAAACATATGAGAAATATAGTAAGGAAGATTTTCTCCGTGGTTTTCTCCCAAAAGGGTTTCCGCATTAATTTGTGTCTATTTACATTGTGTTGATTTGCATTGTATTCTTTGATCACTTTAATATATTAATTGCATAACAGAGTAATTACGATTTCAGATCTAAGATTAAATATTAAAATTAAGAAAAGATCTTATACCGATTCACCCCCCTCTCAGTGTAAGTTTGTGCGTAACAATAAGGGGTTCTCACTTGGCTTGGAGAAGATTATGCATTTTTGGGATCTTGATATTTCTAGGAGTTGGAGCACGCTTTGCCTCTTTCTATCATCCATTCAGGACGGAAAACCCTCATTGGATCCTATTGGGGGCGAAAACCCTCAATAGTTACAACACTTGGGAACGAAAACCCTCATTTGTTGCATTGATGGCTTTATCCGAGAGTCACATTTGCTCTTCAAAATTCAGAGTTTTAGAACAGCAAGAGTTTCCATCAGTGCTAGGGCACAAATTCCAACTAGGGAATGCCTTTTTAGGGCTACCACATTCATTTCCAGCTTGATCATACCCATTTGGAGATTTTGGAATCACTTTTCAGTGTATTTTTATCAATGTTACGCGAGGACACGTCCCCCCCCAAATCCCAGGGATCCCGGACGTTTCGGGGACACCAAAATGTGGAGGAAACATAATGTTTCCAAACTTCTGTGTTGCAAGGGAAACGTCTCAGGGGCGTTTGACAAATGCAGGAAATATCCTGGGGACGTTTGGGATGGGAGGGGGGACATTGGGGACGTCTTTATGTCCCCGCAATGGTTGAGGGACGGTCCCGGGGATGTCCATACATCCCCGACATCAACACCAACTTTTAAAACACTTTTTTCTTTTATAAAAATAACTTTATTCGTTTTTTTTTATTTTTTAAATTAATTTCTTTATTGTTGTCTCTTTAAAAACATTTGTTGGCTAACCATTACCCCAACTGCATTGTATTACAAAGACATATTAAAGAATCAAGAGTGATATATGAATATAGAAATTTTCGAGCACAAATGCACATGGTGGACTGTCACAACATACTATGAAAACTAGCAGCATACATGTTAATATTAAAAATTATATGAACACATAACATTAGTATAGTTGTCTGTATGTTGCTGAGTTTTTACTTTTTAATATGAATGTCTGGATGTGGACTGTATGCACATGGTGGACTGATATATAAAAAAGAGTTGTTATTCATAAAATTTCTAAAATTTATCTGTATATTTTCAATATTTGTAATTTTATATATTATTTTAATAGTCGTCCCCCCTGCCGTCTCCCCGCCGTCCTAAAATTTTGGAAAAATTTTGTCGTCCCGGAAACTCTGTCCCCACATCCCGTCATCCTTGAGTCTTAGGTAACACTAGTTTTTAGGGTTAGAAAAATCTTATTCTAATTTCATTTGATAGTTGTCATTTTTATGGTCATTTAGAGCTATCATTTTGCATTTTTTCTCCAAGTATTTATGAAATTAACATAAGTTTGAAGTTTCAGTTGTTTTTGAGCATTAATATATTCCAGCAGTCTGCAATTTATGGTTTAAGGAATTATTTTGCATGATTTCATCAAGGGTTTCATGTTGTTGATGTATTTCTAAAAATGTGTGTGGAGAAGGCAAAAATCTGAATTTACCCTAGGTTGCTTAGGGTTTGGTGGACCTAAAACAGGTCACTGCCCTAGTTCTTGAATTTTATGCAGTTTACTATCAATTGGGGTTTGTGCTATTTCCTTGTTTTTCAATTTCAGTCTAGAAAGGGACATTAGCCATACAGTGGAGTTTGGGGCCTACTTTTGTTTTTCTAGGAAGATTGTTTCAAGCCCAACACATTGATGTAGCTATATGGATGCCATTTGTAACCACTCGGTGGGGAATTGGTATAGATATTAATGGAGTTATTAATCAATGTTGTATGTGAAAAATCCAAGATAAGAACCTCGAGATTGATATCTCTTGGCATCTTTCAGACACATGTATTTAAGTTATTTGTACTAGTTTATGCGCACCATGATGTGTAAAAGATTGAGCATATGACATTGTATTTTATTCTCAGTCTTGATATCCAATGAGGAAAGGACTACGAGGATCAACAAATATGTTGTACAAGTATCCATTTTGGAAATTCAAACACTTGCAAAAAATAAAATCCTACGTTCAAACCATCAAAGTAAAACTCTGCAAGCAAGAATGAAATATTTCTACAGTTTTACCCACAGCCCAATAATGGGGGAAACCATAAACTTATATCAGTAGGAGACATGAGTATAGAGCATGACCTACTAAAATTTCAGGGATCTTTAAACACTTCAAAGCTCATTCATATTATAAGCAGTATCCAATATGATAAACAAGAATACTGTCTCCCAATTTCCAAACCTGCATTTATTGCTGCCATCTGTTTGAATTGCTCCTAGGATGGGCCTCCCAATCGGAGAAGGTATTTCCCGTCTGAGTCCACTCACCACCTGCATAACAAATTTGTTATGAAATAACATTCACACTCTAGCTAAGAAGGCATTCCATTCCTGTGACCAGAAAAATGAGTTACAAACAAGTATCTAAAAGATGAAAATATAATCAGTTTCTTCAGATATGAAGGTCTAGATAGACAGCATTTCATCAAATTTATGGAATCCCTTTATGCTCTCTCCCCTTGAATTTTTTAGTGATGTTCCTGAAAAAATGACCAAAAGTCCATTGCCAGAATTATCTGCCTGTAAGAATCTTACAGTACATCTTACCCAGGAAAGACTGAATTCTTGTAACACAATACCATCTATAGGCAAGATACAGCTCAGAGAAGCATACAATACTACAGGTTTATTGTTCTATTATAAGATGCTCAGAAAAGTGGACGGAAAGAAAAAGAGATTGAATAAAAAAAATGAAGAATCCCAATCTTAACATAACCAAACTTTATACTTAGACAAAAGGAACTCAGGCAACCCATACAAGAATAGATTTGAAGTAAACAATAAAATTTGATTCTGAATTTCAATGCATAACATATGAGGGAGACAGTTATGAAATAAAGGGGCAATAGAAATGGCCAGCAACCAGATCTACAATCACATCAAAACCATTGGAACACACAATCACACAAATATAATCATATAACTTATTATAAGCCATCATAGATCACATGAATTCGTTTCATCTCATGTTATTCTATAGGTATAGACATGTTTTAATTGGTATTTGACCACTTAGATTTAAAATTATTTGACCACGAGAACACCAATCAACTTCCAAATGCCTAGCTTCTTCGAACACCATGTATTTCTTTGATTGAGAGAATGACGGCTTTAGGATGATGTTATGTAGAGGTTATTCATATATTTCAGAGTATATAAACCAAACAATGGGTCATTATTCCTCTTTTTTGTTAAATTAGTACTTTCTCTTGTTCAATCACCTATGTAATCCGCATAAGGACAAGTGATTCAGATCCCAGGAGATATCCAGTGGAGGACACTTTAAACTGCTAAAATTCAAATGTGTTACAGGCAGAACCTAATCACAATACAGAAATCAGAACCAATAATAACATTTATCTATAAAGCAGAAAGGGGACAAATATCTGAAAATAGAGTTTCATTAATCTGAAAGTTCTACACATGACATTTCCTTGAAGGAGATGAATGACCATCTAACTTCTCTATCTAACTTGGTGTAAGTATATATATATATATATATATATATATATATATATATATATATATATCGATATTTATGATGAAGGTCCATAAGGAAAAGGAACCATCATGAAAGGTGAAATGGTTTCTAGCCTGCGTGGAGTAACCTGATTATGGTTCAAGACACTTGGGAACGTCGATGTTGGCATCTGTTAGTACAGTTGGACTAATGACACATATTGAGCTCTTTTGACACTTACTTTCCCCTTCGAATTACCTTTACATCATCCTCCTCATCTGTCTGCGCCAAATTTACACACTCAGGGCCACTTATAGTTTGCTCAAAGTCATCCTTACACCTTTGCAGACATTTCCCCTTTTCAATGTTCCTATAGTTTCAACCCCCAAGACAAGAATCAAATGCTTGGACAGGAACGGTACTGTTCCTATCTAACCCTTCCAGTCCTATCATTAACATGGGAAATTCGCACTTCTCAAATTTTGGCACTTTCTTTAGGTCGGGTTACACTTGATTCTCGGGTCAACTTGCTCCAGAAATTAACGAAGAGATATATATATGCAAATGACCCTTAAGGTCATTATTATCTCTCACCACTTAAGGCACCTTGGAGATCACTGCATAAAAGGCCTATACGCATTCTAAATCTCTGAAGAGCAGTCCAAGAGCATAATTCTAAATCTGAAGCACTTCTAATCCAAAGTTGCATGCCTGCTAAGTGTCTTGTGCCAAATGAAGGATCTAAGCAAATTCATATGGTTGCATTTAATTACACTATGATCAAGAGTGAGCATGACACGCTTGAATTGGGAAAATGAAGTCAACCCAGTTTTCTCCTAAGATTTTGGATACGTAGTGCAGTGCTTGCATGCAATGGATGCATGTTGAGGACATTTTCAGCTTAGTCTACGGCCACTAACTATTGAGTTCAAGTGAGTTTGTTAGTGTTTGAAAAAGGAGAAGCCAATTCTGTATCATCACACATCATCACAGATTTCCAAAGACACATTCTCGTAGAGCAGAGATGGGCAAACATCCACCAGAAGTTTGAGGGAGTACAAAGCCGTACAGGACAAGAAAGATGGCCCCAGGCAGGAAAGGTATCAGTAATGTCCTCCCCTATCGGTCCTGTCCTAGAGTGCATTTAAGGCGGCCAAATTTACTAGGTCATTTGACAACATCCTTCTGAGTTGATTTCCAATCTGTGTCTTCTGTGGAGTCATCCTTCAGGCAGATATAGGTTGATCTGTTCCTTTTTCATGTTCTAGCTTTCTAAATTCTCTTTCTTCGTTTCTCCTTCTAAACTATTTTAATCAACCCCATTCAAGTTTTGATTGTTTCACTCTACTGTTATATTAATATAATCTGAATTAGGTTGAGTTTCAATTATTTTTGGCCCGTAAGATCTATAATAATCAAGACATGCATATGTCTCTTAATCTACCAGCAGTTACTAATGAGTGGCATCAAACGGTAACAATCAGTATTAGCCTGCAGGACATCTCAGGAAAGGATAACACCCGCTAAGGAGGGGGAAAGATTGATGCCTAAGAGATCCAATACCAACGTCATAGAACACTAGAGAAAATGTAGGTGTTGAAGATAAAGTTAGATTGAATAGGCGACAATCCAGTAGGGACTGGGTCTATTGTTGACGCCTACGTGGTTTTGGGCTAAGTCACCGCATTCGAATTCGTGTTCGAATTCGTCGGGTACAAAATTCATCAGAAATTCGATACAAAAAAATTGAGATAAAATTCGTGATTAAATTTGACTAAAGGATTTAGTAATTTATTATTATTACTATTATTATTGTTAACTAATTTAATTCATTAATTTAATATTATTAACTAATTTAATTTATTAATTTATTATACTAATTCACTTACTATT
Source organism: Taxus chinensis (assembly GCA_019776745.2). Lineage (NCBI taxonomy): Eukaryota > Viridiplantae > Streptophyta > Pinopsida > Cupressales > Taxaceae > Taxus > Taxus chinensis. Next base: position 722,569,067 of record CM034152.1, read on the forward strand.
CTATATTTACTAATATTATTATAACAATTATTATTTACTAATTTATTATGAATATATACTTACTATTATATATTTATTATTGAATATTACTAATAAATACCAATATATTATATTATATAAGTGACAATTTATATGAGACCTAACTTATAAAGTTATATGTATTCGTGACTATTACGGTAATACATAAATTGTTGACCACTAAGACGTAATAATATAACCAAAACAAATAAATGCTCGACGATTCCAGATATTTCTGCACATTCGACACTGAACAATTCCGGATATTTCTGTGCAATGAGCATTCAACAGTCCATTTTGAAGGGAAAACTTGAACGCTCCCAGATCTGAATGGCCGTCACTGTAATTTCTGCTTCAGATCGCACCACTTCACATAGCTGTCACAGCTTCAAATCTCACCACTTCTTCCCATCAGAAAACTCCCACAAAGTGATTTATAAAGCCTTAAAACCCACACAATTTGATTGGCACGAATTTAATCATGAATTCAAACGAATTTTTTGGTCTGCGTGCTGGTTCGACGAATTTCGAATTAAATATATATTGTTCGCCGAATGCGGTGACTTAGGATTTGGGTCTACTATTGACGCCAATCGTGGATTTGGAGCTACCTCCTAGATAAACAAGCATGTGTTTTTGTTAATAAACGAGTGAATAGGAGGAGACAAATTATATGCCCGACTACATTGAATGTTGATGAAAATGTTGACATTGAAGATGACACAAGGCTAAGAAGATCGCGACCGAGTAGAAGATTGGATCTAGTGTTTACGCCAACCATGGAATTATAGCTGCCACCTAGATAAACTAGAACAAGATCTTATAGTAAAAGAGTGAATACTATAATATTGTCTAAGACTGCAAAAAACTAAAAATGACTCTTCTTTTTATATGTCAAGGTTATGCCTTAACCACCCACTTAACTCCCTATTAGCAAGTTTGTGCATGCGACCACTTACAAGATGAATGTTAAATTCTTAAAACACACCTTGACACAAAAACATCACGCAGTATTATAGATACTCCCTCGATAAAGAGTTAGAAATGGCAAAAACTTAGACCACTTTACAATGCATAAATATTAAAATCTATAGACTAAATGCCTAGATCTAGAACACTGTGCCATCAGATCTCCATAAAGTTGGACCCAATCACTTCAACAAGCTATCATCACCCGTCTGTGCTGTAAAGGGAGAGTTCTATCAATTCCTTTTGACTCTCCTAGACAACTGTCCAAGATGACAATAAACCATTAGGCTACAAAAAAATGCGCAGCCACATACATTTCTCCTTTGTACACCTGCAGCACCCCTCGGAGCACGCACACAAGTCGCACAGTTTCCTTATGCATGCTCACAGCACCACGCAGCACTTGCCTTCCGCAAAGACCCTCCTGAGCCTAGAAGAACCTCCATGGCATCTTGCGCCTTGCGCAAAGCTTGCCTCACTTTAGAACCATGTGTGATCTTTGTGGCACAATCTTGTATCTGAATTGTTCGAAGCAACTTTACACAACATCCACATGGCAATTCTTTGCTTTTGCATGGCTTACCAAGAAGGCACTTTCCAGTTATGTGGCACGTTAGAACATCTCTCCAAGTAACGATCTAAACGGGAAGGTCAACTGCCATGCACTAGAAGTTATTAGAATATAAGGCTCATCTTTTATTATTAAGTCACTATTACTTATGTATTAACTAATGTTCAGTTGTAACCACCTCGTTCCCAGATTTCACCCTGAAATCTAGGACTACCCATTTAAAACAAAAAATCGTTCTTTTAAAATAACGGGTCTTTTTGTGTTTTTATTGCCAGAAGATGTCTATATTATGTTAGGATATTCCCAGTGAATCATATGAGCCAATTTCGACAAATACCCAGATGTCCAAACTCATTTTATCCCTCTCGCCAAGTTTTGTCTGTAGGAAATTTTTATTTAATTATTTATTGAATAAATAATGCCCCGTTTGAAGTAAATTGTGCTCCGGTTGAATCCTGTTGAAGTTTTGCATGCCAGTATTCACTCATCTCATTAGGGTTTTCACTAGGATGAATTCAGGGCATTGTCTGCAACTTCTGGCAACATTTTTCACTTTTATTTATTTCTTTTGTGTTTTTCTCCGGTTTTTCTCCTCAGTTTCTCTGTGAAATTCCCCTAGGTCAATTCTTTCGCTAGTATAGTATGTTTAATTGCCTGAAGCATCTGGAGATCATCTACTGACACAGCACCAGAAGGAATCAGCCTCAAAATGCAAGCTTCTGACCAAAAAAGATGAAGTCATGCACAAAAAGCCTCTCCCAAGCAAGTCGCATTTTCTGGAATTAATGAGTGTAAGCTGCAATGGAATTTTTGGTAGCTGCAGGCAATCAAGAATTTCTTACCTGCCTTGCAGGGTACTTTTTCCCATGAAGTAAAAGTCACTTAAGCTGCGATGGGAAAATTAGAGATGGCAGGCAGGCGAGAATTTCTTACCTGCCTTGCAGGGTAAAAATTCCCATTATACAATAAAGAAAAATCACTTAAAACACCAGTGGGAATTTTCTGCCTGCCTAGCAGGCTAACTTTTCCCACCAAAGGTTTTATTCACCCATACAAGTCGCACTTTATCAAAAAAAAATTATTTTAATGCAAGTCACACTTTTTGGGAGAGTCACTTAATTGCAATAATGGAAATTTTGGAGGTGGCAGGCAGGTGGGAATTTCTTACCTGCCTTGCAGGGTAAAAATTCCCATTATAAAAGTCAAATAACTTAAGTGGAAAGAAGGGATTTTTGGAGCTGCAGTGCAGGGTAAAAATTCCCATCAGAAGTTGACTTCTTATTTTTAGAAATCACCTTGCCAAAAAGTGCGACCCATTTGGGCATTAAACAATGCTTTTAATGGTATTTATTAATAGTTTTTTTGCCTAATTTTGGCGCCATGGATGAAGGAAAAGTCAAAGCATGAAGATCAAGCCAAAGAGAACTGAAGGATGCATGCTAAAAATAAATAAAATAAATTTATTTAATGGCAGCCAGCAACATGCAAAATTGGGCGCCCAATTTGGGTGAATAAACATGTTTGTTTATTAATTAATTGTCAGGAATAGGATGGACAATTATTAGAAATAGAATGTTGAGGGTTATATAAGCATGGGCTGCCATAATGAAGAAGCAATTAATTCTTTTTGCTAAGGATTGCAGCCTGGACAGTTTTGGCGCCAAAGAAAGGAGGATTTGTGCATCTGGAGGTGTTTTTCATTGCCGGGAAGCTTCAAGGTTTGGCGCCTAGGGTTGGAATAGCTTGATTTATGCTATGATAATTATCTGCATGTTGCTATAAGTGCCCAGGTGAATTTAAAAATATTTATGCTTTGCTTTGCATGCAAGCAAAGCCTCAAATTTTAGGGCAGCGGGCTTCATATGCAGATTTTTGGTGACAGAAATCAAGTATTCATGCTTTGGACTTCATCTTTGTCTTAAATAATTGCAGGTATTCATTACAGGTGTTCATACAGGTGAAAGGGAGTTCAAATCAATGTCAGGTACATTGAATATATCTTCCGAATCTGAAGAAATTGCTAGATCTGCACGAATTGATCCAGTTATAAAGAATTCCGGCAGGATTAAAAGAAAAAGAACACAGACAAAGATTGCTCAAACAAAGATTGCTCCAGCCATGATGAAGCGTGATGAAAGAGAAGGGATCAGCAGAATCATGCATAGCTTCCAGATTTGTTGATATCAATGACACAGACATAGGCCCGGAACCCATCTCCGAAATAATTGACAGATCCAGGGCTGGAAAGACATTTCTCATGCGGGCAATGAAAAGCAGTGGAATTATTCAAGCATCAACATTCCCATCACAGCTCAGTTGCCCGAATTTGTCATGGAGTGTGCAAGATCATATCATCCTCTTTCCAGAACAATCCGGGATGTTGCAGGAAAGACAATTATTAGGCTGGATGCACAGTTTATTAATTATTGTCTAAAGATTCCGACACGAACAGTGGTGATTGCAATTAGCATGCTAGATGCAGGTAACAGATGGGAGAAACACAAAGCAGATTGCGTGGGCATAATGAACAACCGATATATGAAGAAGCCCAGGTCTCCATCAAAGTTCCTGAGGACTCTTCTGCGATCCAACTTGGTGCAGGAGGTGGATGATATCACTAAATTGCTTTGCAGGATAAGTGGAGAAGCCAATACTCACAACTTTCGCTCATGGATGTATGCTTTCGTGAGGACTATCGAGATCAACAGAGCTGATTCGATAATCAATTGGTTAGAGATCATCAGTGACAACATCGGTGAGCAACTTCGGAGTGTGAGGCGGACTTACAGCTTCAAAATGACTTCATACCTGGTATATGCAGCAGCCTCGCAGGGTATATTTTCCAAGCTGGATAGACGGGCATACTGGCGAAAGATCCTATCTTTGATTGCTATCCACAATTGACAGTTCTTGAGTGCCACAAAGATTACAAAGCGGTCAATGATGGGTTCTTCTATGAATTCATCTGCAAACTAAATAGTGATCTGAAGACCAAACAGGGTAAGCAAAGAAGCTTGGGAAGTTGTATCTCAGCATGGCTGCATTTTCATCCAGTTTGCAGACTTCACCTATCTTAGGGTGACTGGATTTTCGGGAGAACCAGTAAAGTTGCCGAGGTATCCAAACGACAAGTGGGTCATCATGGAGTTGTGCAGACAGCTCGTGGAGATGCATGACTTACAATCAAAGCGGCACAAGTCTATAGGTTTCTTTCCAGTCACAGTGGGTTACTACAGCTGCCAGAGCATCCACAAAGCTAGAGGAGTCGAAGCTGAAATGTTTTCTGAGTATGAGCCTGAGTTCTTCCCAGCACGGCTAAACTTTGACCCATATGGAGTAGCGAAGAAGACAATCTCCCAGGAATACTCACATGTGCCTTCGTTGGAGGACTTCTGGATGAAGTGCAGGAACGAGTATGAAGTCAGAAAGAAAGACTTCAGCAGGTTATCGGCGCAACAAGTGTCTGATTATGGTTTGGCACGGATACCTGCAAATCTCGCAGATGATGGGCATGTGATACTTGACTCGTATCATCAGATGGGAGGAGATAGAGCTGCTCTTCAGGAAAACATTGGTGGCTGCCAGACGATTGAAGAAAGATCTTCCGCAGTTCTGGTTAACACTTCAAACTGGTTGCTGACAAAGGGGTATTGCCTGGATGAAGCTTTGATGAATCAGATCACAGGCAACTTTACCACGGGAGACTCCAGCAAAAGAAAGCACGAAGGTGAAAGCAGCAGAAGGCCGGAAAAGCTTAAAGTTCACAAGAAGTCTCACATACATGAGAAGGCCAAATCTACAGCTATCGTGTCAGTTCCAGCTTCTCCAACATCAACTCATAGCACTTCAGCAGCCCCAGAACCTCAGAGAGATCTTGTTGTTCCTCCTTTGAATCCAGCGTCATTTGTATTTTCTCCTCGACCACTCAGGTCTTCACCTATCCATGCGGAGAAGTTGAAAGCACAGATGGCGGAGTTTGAAAAGGCATTATCTTTGGACAATTCAGAGGGTAGCAGTCATAACACGGTGGCAAATTCTGATAGAGCAGAATCAGAGCATGAGATGGTGGTGCACTCGGCGGCTTCTCATTCCCCAAGAAGCAACTTTTCATCATGGTTAGCTTTGCAGACAATCCCAGAAGCCAGAGAGGAGATCAACCTGGAAGAGCACGACTTTCAGCTGCTCCTGAGTTTGGGAGGAAGAGATAGAAGACCTAAAGTTGCCAAAATGACTTCTAGGTTGATTATTGAGGAATCGGGACAGAAGTTCGCTGAGTTATCTGTTCCAGCAGAAGGAAAGCACAAGGGAGAGCTCACGGCATAGCTGATATAGCAGTGACCAAAGTGCCAATAGGTCAAACTACCACAGAAGGATTAAAGCAGGATACGCAAGACGCTAATGAACGCTTTATTCCTTAAGCTTGACAAAGAGAAGGCTGAGAGATCCAAGCTTCAAAAGAAGGTGTTCCAGCTGTGCAAGATCATTGCTAAGGTTGCCAAACCTTCCTCTCAGCCCATTTTAGCACATGAGCAGGTGAGTGATCATCTGATGCAGGAGGTAGAAGATGCAGGGGACCAGGTCAAAGCTATTGCCCACTGGAAGGAACAAATCATTCACCAAGCTTCAGAGCAATTCGAACCAATACCGGCTGAATTAGAGAACATGCACAGGGCAGTGTCTCAGCTAAAGGATTTGATGACACAGATAAAAGATGAGAACATAGTGGTTGAAAGTCATCTGGATACTTTGGCTAAGATACACTCGTTGCCAAAGGATGTGTTGATTGCAGAGCAGATTGTGCCTGGTGGGATTGGTGGAAAAGGGGAAGCAGTTAGAAATTTCAGTTTCCTTCCGCGTAGAGATCCTCAAGCTCATGTTGAAGAGGATGCAGTTGCTGGAGAGTAAGATGGGAGAAGTGTCGGAGAGCATCCCAGATGAATTACCTGCTTCCCATGAGGAATTTATGCTGGTTGTGCGGAAAGAAGTTGATGAAGCCACCATACCTTTCACGATGGATTCGATTGGTAGACTCATAAAGCTTCAGGCAGATGTTGAGGGATATGGGCCTGGTTTAGAGAAAGTGAAGGCTAACGTTGTTGCTTTGTCTAGAGGGTTGTTACAGTTCAGAACCGAGAGAGATGTTATTGTTAAAACAGATGGGAAGATGTTGAATTACATGTTTGACAAGTATATTCAATATCAGAACAAGAATAAAGTATAAGTGTTACAGCTGGCAGATCTTCTTTCTTCTCTTCTTCCTTCTCTTATTTCTTATGTTCCCGGATGAAAATGTAAAATTAAAGTTATTGGTTGAAAAAACCATTACTTTAAGTTATGTGGGAAGATTCTTTAAGATAGGTGACAGATGTGCACAATTTTGACTTAGACTCCTGATGCATGTCACTAAGAGAGGAATTTTAGGAAGATGACTGCCAAATGTTCCCTTTACTACTTCTTCATGTTCTAGTTCAGTTGCAGTTTCCCATTTGTAATTTCCCCTCTACACACTATAAGTAGAGGAAGAACCTACGGGTTAAAGGATTGAATTTGTAATCAACATTCTTGTGTTCCAGACTTTGAGCTGAAACCCTTGATAGCTTTCTGCAAGCAGAGGAATAGAGAAGAGATTTCTGGAGAACTTTGTGTCAATGGTGCATTCGTCTCGTATTTATTTCTAGATCTATTCATAAACTTTGTGTTATTCTAGATCTAGATCTGAAAGTTTCCTTTGCTTTGAATTCTGTATTTCATGATCTATTTGTTTAAATCTATGTGCATGCGATCAACTCTGTAAACTATTGATTGGGTTGCACATCTTCTCTCCTTTCTTCCCATTTCCTATTATTTTCCTCTTCTGTAGATTTTTCCTTTCTTTTACAGCTGCTTACTTGCTGCAAAACTGTCTAGCTATGGTTCATGAGCTACATAGTTAAAGTAATACCAACAAATAGATACTAGAAAATATAACTGACAAAATCTTACACGGGAGCCTCACCGGTAAATGAGGGAGTTTTATCTCATGACTGCCTAGGTTTTCAGCTGTGCAGAAAATCTAGCCAACAGTTTTTGGCGACTCCGCTGGGGAACGAACAATCTTTTGCAGACCAGAGCTTATAGCGCTAGTTCCCACTGAACTTTCAACCTGGCTGAACGCCCGTTCACCCGATCTGTCAAGGCTCAAGGAAGGACTGATCATTTCTACAGATTGCAAGAGCAATTCAATTTCAATCATCCTCCTCAAGTTAGAAGCCGCAGATCTAGTCTTTCGCCAGGAAGAAGAGTTCAAACATCTCCAGATCCGGATCAGCTTCAACATAATCCGGCGGCTGGAATTATCTATCAAGTCTACTCCCGGAGGAGACGTGTTCCATTCATCATGCTGAACTAGAACCAACCTGTCCCATGGGGTGCAACTTTTGGGCCACTGAACCTAACTCCACCTATGCACGAATTGCCTAAAGGGTCAAGAAAGAATTTCTCGAAATTCTTTGGAGATGGCAAGCAAAATCCAGATGATCACTTGGCAGCATTCTTCATATCTTGTGGTGTGCTTGCAGTGGAGCATGAAGATGTCTCGGTCAGACTTTTCATTGAGACTCTACATGATTTGGCTGGAGAATGGTTCTATCGGTTAGCCCCTAGAACTATAACAAATTGGGCGTCCATGCGAGAGCAATTTCTGAAAAGATTCAAACCTGCAGAAGACGCTAGCACGCTGATCACTCAGTTGACGCAGTTAAAGAAGGAACCAAATGAGAACATGCGGGACTTTATTGCAAGGTTCCAAAGGATTTTATATAAAATCCCCACTTCTGTTGCGCTTAGCGATGAAAATCAAAAGACGTTTTTTATAAACGCTCTGTTGCCCGAAGTTGGATATCAGCTGCGGAGGGCAAGACCTGTGAATCTACTAGAAGCACAAAATGTTGTTGTAGAGGTTGAAGATGACTTGATCATGGCTGGAAAAATCAGACAATCACCCCACAAAGGTGATGGAGCTTCTTCAAGTACTTCCGACCCTTTGCTACAAAGGTTGGCTAACGACATGCTGCAAATCAAGAAGCAGATATCTCAAGGAGGAAATGTGACTCCTTCAAGAACAAGCTCCTACTCGGACCTTTAACGGTCAAAATCAAAATTGAAATAGACTTACTGCTGCACCACAACGGTTGGCAATTGAAGCTGCTCCAAGGAACAACTTGGAAACTAATGAAGAAGATCTTGGCATTGGTGAATCATTTGATGAAGAAGACTTTGTAGATCCCGCTGGCGACTCCAACATTGGTTACCTGGACTATGAATCTGATGAGGGCTATTATGAATCTTTTGAAGATTCTGATGGTCACACATTTGCGGTGTTCACAAGGTCCCAAACACGCCAAAGTGTTGAAGCATCCTCAAGTGGCCAAAGAAGAGAAAGAGAAGATCCTGGGCCAGATGTTACCATCCTAAAAAGAGGCAGTACACTACCTTCTTCATTAGCTCCCAGAGATAAGCATGCAGGTTCTTTCAATCCGCAGCAAAGGGCCAATGTGCAACCGGCTGAAGTAAGTCAAGCTTTCGACATTATTGATCACATTAAAAAGACCAAAATTCAGATGTCAGAAGCTGAGTATTTGAGGGCATTTCCTGATCAGTTAAATAGGTTGGTAAAATATGTGCAAAGTAATGGTCCCAATACTCCAACAAATAGTGTTTCACGTGGTATCTTGTCTAGTCCGAAGATTACTCCTCCTTCGAATAATGTCGCTGCAAGCTCTTCTCCTTCTACTTCTTCTCCCGCTACATCGGAAAGGATCGAGCCATTTTATGTGTCATTACTTATTAACGGTTATAAATTAAGTAATTGCATTTTAGATTCTGGAGCTTCCGACAATGTGATGCCTGCCAAAGTTGTTGATGCTCTGGGTCTCACATTGACAAAAACCATTGGAAGATGTTATTCAATGGAAAGACAAGTACCTCTGGTTGGGCAAATCAAAGATGCACAAGCAGTACTTGCTTCATTCCCAGACAAAAGATTAAAGTTGACTATCCTTGTAGCGGATATCCCAGTATCTTATGGCATGCTGTTGAGCAGGAACTTCTGTAAAGAATTGGGCGGAGAAGTCAAGATGGATTGGTCTTGTGTGCACATACCAATCAAGGGAGTTAATCAGAAGTTAGAACCTGAGAAGAAATCCAAGTACACAGTATCAAAATCTGAGGATCCTAGATCTCAGATCTTGTTTCAAGAATCCGATCACGGAGTCTATTATCTAGAACTGGATAAAGAAGAAATTCAACCTGTGATCCAAGAGCCACATCAACTGGATAATAAGGTTTGGTCTCTGGAATTTGATGGCAACTGCTGTTCATTTGGATCCGGTGCAGGTGTTTTCTTATTTCTCCTGAGGGAAAGGTGCATGCACATTCCTTCAAGTTAATGTTTGAAAATACTAACAACACGACGGAATATGAAGCACTGTTGTTAGGTATGGAGCAGGCAAGAACAATGGGAATCAAGCTCTTACACGCAAAGGGGGATGCCGAGTTGATTGTTAAGCAGATACGAGGTCTCTACCAAGTCAAAAAGGACAAACTTCGGCATTATAGAGACCGGGTCTATTCTGCTATCCTAGATTTTGTGGCTTTCTCAGTATCCTATATTCCGAGAGAGCAAAATTCTAGAGCTGATTCACTTGCGGTAACTGCAGCTTTATTAAATCCAGATCAGCCACCCACATTCTTCAGACAGGGGGATTACAAAGTTGAGATGGTCTTCCGTCCGAAGGTTCCTGATAACGTCCAACAATGGCAGGTTTTTAATGATGACAAGCAGATTGTTGCATTTCTCCAACAAAAGGACAACTTCGAAGAGATCTACTATGAGGGAAGCAACTCACCTCCAAGACAAACTACTGTGGGAGAAACTGATGCAAAGGTTTCAGGAAGTCAAGAGATTATCCAGCTGAAGGGAAATAAAATTCCTAAAGGCTTAGTATCTCTTGAGGAAATGTTCGACAAGCATGATCAGATGCTTAAAAAGAATGAAGAAAGTGAGGAAGGTTCTTCCTCCGATACACAATTATTAAATTTGGGAGCAAGTAATGATCCCAAATTAGTAAATTTGGGTAAGTGTTGTTCAGAGGCAGAAAGAGAAGCTTTTACAAAGCTTCTTAAGAAATATATGGATGTTTTTGCTTGGTCTTACCAGGATCTAAAGACCTATCAGCCTGTAGAAGTACAACACTATATCCCATTAAAGCAAGAACAAAGCCTTTCAAGCAGAAGTTGCGGCGGCATAACCCTACTATTTCAGGGACTATCTTTGCAGAAATCCAGAAGTTGTTAGATGCAAAGATAATTTATCCCATACATCACTCTGAATGGTTAGCCAATATAGTTCCTGTGAGAAAGAAGAGTGGTGAGATTAGGTTGTGCGTTGATTTTCGCAACCTCAATCAAGCCTCATTGAAAGACAATTACCCCATCCCCATCATGGACCACACTCTGCAGGTCGTTACTGGATCTGAAATATTATCCATGCTTGATGGTTTTTCAGGCTACAATCAGGTCAAGGTGGCTGAGGAGGATCAATATAAAACGACATTCATTACACCTTGGGGAACTTTTGCTTATCAGAAAATGCCTTTCGGTTTGATCAATGTTGGAGCTACGTTTCAAAGAGCTATGGATTTGGCATTTGCTCATCTCAAGGATAAAAGCATAGTAGTATACCTCGATGATCTGACAGTCTTTTCCAAGGAAAGAAGCAAGCACATCTCAGATCTGGAAGAGGTCTTCATCCAATGCCGCAAACATGGTATTTCTCTGAACCCTAAGAAATCTATTTTTGTTGTAACAGAAGGGAAGCTACTAGGGCATATTGTCTCAAAGGAAGGAACCAAGATAGATCCCGAGCGTGTCAAATCTATTCAGACTTTACCATTGCCAACATCCAAAAAGGGAGTTCACTCTTTCTTTGGTAAAGTAAATTTTCTCAGAAGATTCATTCCTGACTTTGCTGAATTAACCCGTCATATCTCAAATATGATGAAGAAGACACAAGATTTCAAATGGAGCAGCGAAGGGAAGGAAGCATTTGAGAAAATTAAAGAGGCCTTGTCAAAAGCTCCAGTCTTGGTTTCACCAGACTTTAGTAAAGAATTCATTCTTTACTGTTATTCCTTCGAACACACCATGTCAGCAATCTTGATGCAGAAAAATCAAGAGGATGTAGAAGCCCCGATTGCTTTCATGAGCATGCCTTTAAAAGCTTACGAGTTGAAATATACTCCCATGGAAAAACATGCTTATTCAGTGGTAAAAGCATGTAAGGCATTCAGGTACTATATTCTTGCCTCACATACTGTGGTCCTGGTTCCAGATACTGCAGTAAAATCTATTCTCACCCAACAGGAGCTAGGGTTACTAAGAGGAACGTGGGTGACAAAGGTGCAGGAATATGACTTGGATATAAAACCCACAAAGTTAGTTCGAGGGAGGGGTTTGTGTGAATTAATGACTGAGTTGAAGACAACAAATTCAGAAGAGGGTGAAAGTTTTCCCATGGTTCTTTTCATAGATCTGGTAAATGAATGGTACAGTAATATTGCCTTTTTCTTAACTTATGGGGAATGCCCAGATCACCTTTCTCGCAAGGAGAAACGTACTATTAAACTGAAGTCCAGGGACTTTGTTCTTTGGGATAATGGTTTATATAAGAGAGGAATTGACGGGGTATTTCTCAGATGTGTGGATAAAGCTCAACAGGATCAGCTTTTAAAACAGTTTCATAATTTGGCTTGCGGTGGTCATTTCTCAGCCCGAGTCACAGCTCACAAGATCCTTCGAGCAAGGTATTACTGGCCCACACTTTTCCAGGATACTGCAGAGTGGGTATCTAGATGTCAAGCGTGCCAACACTTTGTCGGACGCATAAAATTGCCCGCATTACCATTAAAACCAGTTGTAATTGAGGAGCCCTTCCAACAGTGGGGCATGGATTTTATTGGTATGCTCAACCCGGCTTCCAGTGTCGGTCATCATTACATCCTGACAACTACTGATTATTTCAGTAAGTGGGTAGAAGCCATTCCTGTTAAGAACGCCACTTCCGCGGAGGTGTGTAGTTTTATAAAGGAAAATATTGTTATTAGGTTTGGCGTGCCCAAGTAAAATAGTAGCAGATAACGCTCCTAATTTGTCTTCTGAGGAGCTGGTCGAGTTTTGCTACACTCATGGAATTCAGCTGGTACATTCTTCCAATTATTACCCACAAGGGAATGGCCAGGCTGAATCAAGCAATAAGAATCTGGTGACTATCATGCCAAAATTAGTGACTGAAAATCAAAGGACTTGGCACAAAAAGTTGTTTGATGCACTATGGGCAGATAGGATTACACCAAAGAAAGCTATAGGCATGTCCCCTTTCCAGTTGTTATATGGGAGAGACGCAGAATTGCCTCTTACCTTGGAATTGCCTGCTTTACAACTTTCTAAAGCTCTGGAGGATGCCACATTCACCGATGCCATTGACAAAAGAATAATGTATCTGACTGAATTACGAGAAGTACAAGTTCAAGTAGCCGACAGATTGTCAGAACATCAAAGGAAGGTGAAGGTGATCTTCGACAAAAAGGCCAAGAGAAAGAAAGTTTGAGATCGGTGACTGGGTCCTTTTATGGGACAAAAGACGAGAAACAAAAGGCATGCACGGGAAGTTTGATTCACTTTGGAAAGGGCCTTTTGTGATCAAGAAGATTGTCGGGACAGATAGCTTCATCCTTGCTCATCAGGATGGGATTGAACTGTCGTTGCCTTTCAACGGGCAACATTTGAAGCTTTTCCGGATCTAAAAAGTGCAGGGTAAAACCTGTATGTATATAAATAAACTTTTTTGTTTTTCTTTTTTTTTCGGTGTTGTGTTGTTTTTGTTTGCCTGACCTCGAGCCCAATGGACAAGATACGAAACCAGAGATGTTGGGATCTCATCTTTACTCCTGTCTTTTTGACAGGGGCAAAGATGTCCACAGACGGAGCCGACTGGTGTCCCCAGATTTCACCCTCAAATCTGGGACTACCCATTTTTAAAAAAAATTGTTCTTTTAAAATAACGGGTCTTTTTGTGTTTTTATTGCCAGAAGATGTCTGTATTATGTTAGGATATTCCCAGTGAATCATATGAGCCAATTTCGACAAATACCCAGATGCCCAAACTCATTTTATCCCTTCGCCAAGTTTTGTCTGCAGGAAATTTTTATTTAATTATTTATTGAATAAATAATGCCCCGTTTGAAGTAAATTGTGCTCCAGTCGAATCCTGTTGAAGTTTTGCATGTCAGTATTCACTCATCTCATTAGGGTTTTCACCAAGAATGAATTCAAGGCATTATCTGCAACTTCTGGCAACGTTTTTCGCTTTTATTTATTTCTTTTGCATTTTTTGAGTAAAAATCGGGTTATAATACTTATTGTTGCATTTATTTCCGTGCCTAAAGTGAGATATTAAAAATATAGAATGTAACTTTCATTCTTGTTGCATTAATTTACGTATCTATAATTAAATAGTGTTTAAAATGGATGACGAAGTGACTTTGTCTAGCCACATAACCAATATGAGGTATCTAATCAGGCAGCAAGCAAAAGTCAATGCTATGGTCGATGACGAAGATGTCAAAGCTATTTTGTTAAACATTCTTCTTTCTAAATATAGCAAAGGAAAGTTCAAAGACAAACCAAATGGGTGAATGAAAAACACGTATTTTAAGAAGCCCACAATTTGAAGACAGGAAGGTATCTAGTGTAGATGAAGCTCAACATGGATGGCTGCCCAGTTAGTTCAGGAGTTTGTGGATCGTGAGAATTATACTCTTACGAGGGTTATGAGATAACTTGATGGAGCACTGTGGATGTAGATCAACATGTACGGTTGTCCAATACTTTGGGAGTTTAGGGAGGCAGAATCCGAGAACTTGGGAATTCAGCTAGAAAGTTGCACCTTTACAAAGTTTACGAGTTAGCTTGATGTAGTTCTACGTGGTCAAAGAATTGTTTTCAAAGAGAAAAATTCTAAAGAATCCATATGGCTCTGGTTGGTTTTATTGTTTCAACTTTTTGTCAATGTGTTGTTTTTTCGCTTTATGTAGTGTAAACCTTTAGAGGAGTATTATATATAAGGCTTACCTTTTAATGTTAAGTCACTATTAGTTATGTATTAACCAGTATTTGGTTGTAACCTCTTCGACGACTTTATAACTATCCCTTGCATGATAAAATGATGGACACACAATCTACGATGTGTGCATTCCGGTTTTCTCTTCATTCTTTCATTGTTCACATCTTCTAACAAAAGAAGTTCAACAATCACACAGTTGGAGTATGAAATGACTTGCAACTATATTCAATTGTAATTGCCTTCTTGTATATATAGTATAAATATGTAAATACTCATCTACCCAAGGGTCAACAACCTTGAGAAATGAACCAAACAAAAAGTGATTATTGTCATGCCCTATGTATCAAATATTTCTCATATGCATATGCATGTGCAAGTTCGGTCTAGGTAAATTAGAACACAAAATGACGTAAGCGGCAGGTCAGAGTAAAATACTGTAAAAAGTAAATGCTAGTTGCAAAGTCATTTCTTAAGGTCACAATTTTACAGTCGCATTTTTTTACTGTTAAAAAAGAAATAAAAGTATAAACATGAGGGCACGGATGTTTTTTAAGGAGAAGATGCATTTTTCAAAAACCTACGAGGACATGACAGTTGAAATACGAGACCAAACCAGAATGTACCCCTTTTAATTTCATGCAGTGATATTTTGGTTTGTAGGTAAGAAAGCAGTAATTAGAAATCATAATATAAATTGTGTATTTATACTATGCAATTTCCGAGTAAGAATCAGGTTACGTACTATTGCATTTATTACCATGCCTAAAGTGAAAAATTCAGAATATAGATTATAACTTCCATTTTTGCTACATTTATTTATGGATCTATAATCAAATAGTGTGTAAAATGGATGACCAAGTCACTATATCTAGCCTCATAAACTCATCACACAACTAGCAAAAGTTAATGCTACAGTAGGTGACAAAGATACCAAAGCTATTTTGTTAAACAGTCTGCCTTCTAAATACAGCAAGGGAAAGCTCAAAGACAAACCAAATGGATGAAAAATTCAGTGATGAAGAATACGTAATTTAAGAAGCCCACGATTTGAAGACAGGAAAGGATCTAGTGTAGATGAAGCTTAACATGGATGGCTGCCCAGTTAGTTTGGGAGTCTGTGGATCTTGAGAATTATACTCTTACGAGGGTCATGAGACAACTTGATGGAGCACTGTGGCTGTATATCAACATGTATGGTTGTCCAATAAGTCAGGAGGTTCATACTTCGGGAGTTTAGGGAGGCGGAATCCAGGAATTTGGGAATTCAACTAGAAAGCTACACCTTTACAAAGGTTGCGAGGAAACTTGATGGAGTTCTACCTGGTCAAAGAATTGCTTTCAAAAAGAAAGCTTTTGAAGAATGCATGGCTTTGTTTGGTTCTATTGTTTCAATTTTTTGTCATTGTGTTTATTTATGCTTTTTGTAGTTAAAGCCTTTAGAGGGGAATTAGATATAAGGCTTACCTTTTATTATTAAGTCACTATTAGTTAAATAATAACTATTGTTTGGTCGTAACCTCCTCAACCACTTTAAGACTATTGTTGCATAATAAAATGACGGACACAAAATCTACAATGTGTGCATTCTGGTTTTCTCTTCATTCTTTCTATGTTCACGTCTTCTAATAAAAGAAGTTCAACCATCATACAGTTGGAGGATGAAACGACTTGCAACCGTATCCAGTCGTGATTGCCTCCTTGTATTTCTAGCATAAATATGCAAATACTAATCTACCCAAGGGTCGACAGCCTTGAGATCCAAACCAAACTAATAGTGATTTGTGTAACAAATATTCCTATTATGCATATGTATTCGCAAAGTTTGCTCTAGGTAAATCAGAGGAAGTGTTTCCCCTTGTGTTCATAGGGGCTTACTCTCCCAGCCTTGTTGTAACATTGTGCCCCATTTTACTTATTCCCTATTCTCTATTAATAAATAGAAGTTGTATTTCCTGCAAATAAACTTTCACTTGATCATTGTGTGTTTGGTTTACTTTTGTAAGTTAACCTCTACACACTCTCTATAACTTCTACTGCTATTTCTAGTGCAGGGTTGTCCCTGCACATGGTCCTGGGCTCTGTGGTGTGGATTAACACTGCTCCATATTCAGGTTTTTCATCATTAAACATTCTAAATTATATGTTATTTGGAACAATTTATGCTCCTCTCATATGTTGATCAAATGTCCCTTTTGCGACTTCAGATTCGTTTGCTCTACCGTGATATTTTCCTACCTATAGATTTCTCTATTACTAGTTGTGCAAATAACGTACAAGTCAAAGCAGCAAGTGACTAATTTATTCCTCGAATAATGGGAGAGCATTCGGCCGATAAGCCAAGAAGGTTGAGGGCCTGTAGACACTGAATCAGCATTAGGGCCTTTAAGCACACAATCGAAAATAGGGCCTTGAGGCACGTAGAGGATAAGACGAGGAGACTAAGGTTCAGTCTCAACGATAGATCCAAGTCACATTTGACCACTAAGGCTCAACCACGAAAGAGCACTCAGTCAACAAATCGACAAATAACCGTTAGGGCATTTTTGCCAATACTGAATTGGTTTGCTAAAGACAATTGAGTTCCTCTCCCTCCTCATCCTTATTTATGTTTTTGTTGCACGATACAAGAAAGGACTCCCTCCACATATGAGCAATGCATTTGTCTACCCTATATGAGAAAGGGCTTCGTCCTCAAATGTCTCATACAAGCATGTATGCCTAGAAAATTCCACTCTGCTACAATTAGCCATTGATACTCTCGTGTGACAAAGTCTTTTGGTGTCCCCAAATTTCACCCTGATATCTGAGACTACCCCATGTAAAAAAAAAAATCATACTTTTAAAATAACGGGTCATTGTGTTTTTATTGCCAAAAGATGTATGTATTGCGTTTAGATATTCTCAGTGAATCATAGGAGTCAATTTTGACAAATACCCAAGTGCCAAAAATTGTTTTATCCCTTCATCGAGTTTTATCTGTGGGAAAATTTTATTTAATTATTTTGGGCCCCGTTTGAAATAAATTGTGCTCCGGTTTAGCCCTGTTGAAATTTTGCATGTCAATATTCACATATACCAATAGGGTTTTCATCAGGAATGGATCCTGGGCTTTATCTGTGACTTCTGGCAACGTTTTGCGTTTTGTTATTTTTCTCTGTATTTTTCTCTATGAAATTCCCCTAGGTCAATTCCTTCACCAGTACAGTCTATTTTCTTGCCTGGAGTATCTGGAGATCATCTACGACTGCCATGCCAGAAGGAATCAGCCTCTGGAAGTCAGATTCTCTTTAAAAAGACAAAGTTGTGCACAAAAGAGCTTCTTCTAGACAGGTCGCATTTTTGGGAATGGATGGATTTAAGCTGCAGTGGGATTTTTGGTCGCAGCAGGCAGGTGGGATTTTTGTACCTACCTTGCAGGGTACTTTTTCCCATGAAGGCAAAGTCACTTAAGTCATGATGGGAAAATTAGAGGCAACAGGTACACGGGAATTTCTTACCTGCCTTACAAGATGAAAATTCCCATTGTGAAATAAAGAAAAATCACTTAAGGCATTGATGGGAATTTCTTACCTGCCTTGCAGGGTAAAAAATCCCATTGTGGAAGTCAAACAGCTTAAGTGGATAATGGGATTTTTGGAATTGCCATGCAGGGTGAATAATCCCATCAAAATTTGACTTTTAAAAATAGAAATCAGCCTTTACCAAAAAGTGCGACCCCTTTGGAGCATTAATTAATTTATTTAATGGCATTTATTAATAGTCTCTCTTCCAATTTTGGCGCCCAAGGATGAGGAAAAGTCAATGCATAAAGGGAAGTCAAAGAAGACTGGAAGTAGAATGCTAAAAATAAATTAAATTAATTTATTTAATGGCAGCCCTAGAGCATGCTAAAAAGTGCGACCCATTTGGAGGAGAAATAATACTTTTTGAAGTATTAATTAATAGTTTTTTATTCCTATTTTTGGCGCATGGAGAAATAGAAGGTCAAAGCATGATGTTAAGTGAAAGTAGAGGGCTAAAAATAAATTAAATTTATTTATTTAATGGCAGCCATGAGCATGCACAAAATAGGCGCCCAAATTGAAGAGAAAAACATGTTTATTAATTAATTAATTGTCAGGAATAGGAGAGGCAATTATTAATTATAGAATAATGAAGTTATATAAGCATGGGCTGCCATAATGATGAACTAATTAATTCTTCTAGCAAAGGAGTGCAGCCCGGACAGTTTTGGCGCCCAAAGGAGGAGGATTTTTGCTCAAAGAAGTGTTTTTCACTGCCGGAAAGCTTCAAGGTTTGGTGCCTAGGATTGGAGGAGCTTGTTTTAGGCTTGGTTAATTATCTGCATAGTGGTATAGGTGCTCAGGTGAAGTTGAAAATATTATGCTTTGCTTTGCATGCAAGCAAAGCCTCAAATTTTAGGGCAGCGGGCTTTATATATGCAGATTTTTTTATGATAAAAATCAAGTGTTCATGTTCGGATTGACGTCTTTGTCTGAATTAATTGCAGGTATTCATTACAGGTGTTTATATAATTGAAAGGGAGCTTAAATCAATGTCAGATACATTGAATATATCCTCCGAATCTAAAGAAATTCCCAGATCTGCACCAGTTGTAAAGAATTCCAGCCGAATAAAGAGAAAAAGAGTTGCTCAGACAAAGATAGACCCAGCCATGGCAAAGCGGGATGAAAGAGAAAGCTCAGCAGAATCATGCATTACTTCCAGGTTTGCTGACATCGAAGACACAGATCTAGGTCCAGAACCTCTTTCCGAATTGATTGACAGATCCAGAGCTGGAAAGACTTCTCTCATGCATGCAGTCAAAAGCAGTGGAATCATTCAAGCTTCAGCATTCCCATTCACAGCCCAGTTGCCAGAATTCGTCATGGAGTGTGCAAGG
The DNA here is from genome assembly GCA_019776745.2 of Taxus chinensis. NCBI lineage: Eukaryota > Viridiplantae > Streptophyta > Pinopsida > Cupressales > Taxaceae > Taxus > Taxus chinensis. The sequence goes on from CM034152.1 coordinate 722,588,687, forward strand.
TCGTACCACCCACTATCCAAATCAGTCTGAGATGTTGCGGGGAAGACAATAATCCGGCTAGATGCACAGTTCATCAATTATTGTCTGAAGATTCCAACACGACTAGTGGTGACTACTATCAGCATGCTGGACGCCAGCAACAGATGGGAGAAGCATAAAGTCGACTATGTGGGCATAATGAACAACAGATATATGAAGAAGCCCAGATCTCCATCCAAGTTCCCGAGGACTCTTCCATGATCCAATCTGGTGCAGGAGGTGGATGACATTACCAAATTGCTATGTAGGATAAATGGCGAAGCTAACGCTCACAACTTCCGCTCATGGATGTATGCCTTCATCAGGACCATTGAAATCAACAAAGCAGATTCTATAATTAATTGGTCGGAAATCATCAGTGACAACATCGGTGAGCAGCTCTGGAATGTGAGGCGGACTTACAGCTTCAAGATGACTTCATATTTGGTATATGCAGCAGCCTCGCAGGGTATCTTCTCCAAGCTGGATAGACGTGGTGTACTCTCTAAGGATCCTATTTTTGAGTGCTATCCGCAGCTTACTGTGCCACATGCAATAAAGATTATAAGGTGGTCAACGATGGATTCTTCTACAGATTCATTTGCAGGCTGAACAGTGATCTGAAGACCAACAAGGTAAGCAAGGAAGCTTGGGAAGCTGTGTCCCAGATTGGCAGTATCTTCATCCAATTTGCGGACTTTACATACCTCAGGGTCACCGGCTTTTCGGGAGAACCAGTCAAGTTGCCCAAATATCCAAGTGACAGATTGGTCATCATGGAGTTGAGCAGACGTCTCGTGCAGATGCATGACCTACAATCGAAGCGGCACAAGTCTACAGGCTTCTTCCCGATCACAGTGGGCTATTATAGCTGTCAGAGCATTCACAAAGCCAGAGGAATTGAAGCGGAGATGTTCTCTGAGTACGAGCATGAGTTCTTCCCAGCACGGCTGAACTTCGATCCATATGGGGTGGCAAGGAAGACAATCTCCCAGGAATACGCACATGTGCCTTCGTTAGAAGATTTCTGGATGAAGTGCAGAAGCGAGTACAAAGTTAGGAAGAAAGACTTCAGCAGGTTATCAGTGCGACAAGTGATTGCTTATGGATTAGCACGGATACCTGCGGATCTTAAAGATGATGTACCTGTGTTACTTGACGCATATCATCAGATGGGAGGATATAGAGTTGTACTTCAAGAGAACATTGGTGGCTACCATACGATCGAGGAAAGGTCTGCCGTTGTTCTGGTCAATACTTCAAACTGGTTGCTGACAAAGGGATATTGCCTTGATAAAGCTTTGATGAATTAGATCACAGGCAACCTCAGCACAGGAGATTCCCTCAAAAGGAAGCACGAGGGAGAAAGCAACAGAAGGCCTAAAAAGATTAAAGTGCACAAGAAGTCTCATTCAAGGGAAAAGATCACTTCTATGGCTATGGTGTTAGTTCTGACTTCTCCAGCATCAAGTACTTCACCAACTGTTGCACCTCAGCAAGATACTGTCATTCCTCCGTTGAATCCGGCAACATTTGTATTTTCTCCTCAGCCACTCTAGTCAACACCTCTTGCTTAAGAAACGTTGAAGTTGCAAGATGGCAGAATTTGAAAGAGCTTTGTCTTTGGACAATACAGAGGACGGTAGCCACGACATTATAGCAGTTTCAGATGGAGAGGAACCAGAGCACGAGATGGTGGTACACTCGGCAATTTCTCATTCTCCGAGAAGCAATTTCTCAAAGTGGTTGGCTTCAAAGTCGGTCCTAAAGGCTAGAGAGGAGATCAACTTGGAGGAACATGACTTGCAGTTGCTCCTGAGTTTGGGCAGAAAAGACAGAAAACCTAAAGTTGCTAAGATGACTTCGAGGTTGATTATTGAGGAGTCAGGGCAGAAGTTCGCTGAGGTATCAGTTCCAGCAGAAGAAAGAAGAAGGATGAGCTCACGGCAGCGGATATAACAGTGACCAAAGTACCCATAGGTCAAGCCACTACTAAAGGATTGAAGTAAGACACGCAAACATTGATAAATGCTTTATTCCTTAGGCTTGATAAAGAAAAGGCGAAAAAAGTTGAACTTCAAAAGCAGGTGTCTCAGTTGTGCGAGATTATTGCCAAAGTTGTCCAATCTTCCACTCAGCCAATTTCAGCACATAAGTAGGTGAGTGATCTTCTGATGCAAGAAGTGGAAGATGTAGGTAACCAGGTTAAAGCTATCAACGAATGGAAGAGTCTAATCATTCGCCAAGCTTCTGTACAACTTAGGGAGGTGCCGGCCCGTCTAAAGGTTATGAAGGATGCATCGGTTCAGTTGAAACAATTAGTGACAAGCACGATGGACATAAACACAGTAGCTGAAAGTAACCTGAGTACTTTGGTTGAGAGAAATAACCTGCCGAGGGAGGTTTTGACTGCAGAACGAATTGTGCCTGATAGATCAGTTGAGAAGGGGAAGCAGCTTGAGTTTGTAGTATCTTTCCGCTTCGAAATCTTCAGAATCATGCTGAAAAGGATGCGGGCACTTGAAAGTATGGCATCATCACTACCAGACAATGTCATTGCTTTCACCAAAGAGGAAGTGGTCGGGAACTTTTTTTATACAAAATGACCATTCCTAGCAAAGTGCATGATTCCCTGGAAGGATCTCTTCTGATGGTGCAAGAGAGGATTGATGGAGTTGTTAGGCCTTTCACGATGGATTCCATCAGTTAGTTGGTAACACTACAGTCAAATATTAAGAGGTTCGGACCTAGCTTGAAAGATGTTAAAGCGTGCATCGAGGTTTTGAACGAAGGCTTGCTGCAATTCAAGACGGAAAAAGAAGCTATGGCTAAAACAGATGGGAAGTTGTTGAATCACATGTTCGACAAGTATATTCAGTATTAAAACAAAAAGAAGATGTAGATGTTACAGCTGGCGGATCTTTCTTCTACTCTTTCTTCTTCTATTTCTACGTTCCCGGATGTAATTGTAAATCTTTAAAGTTATTGGTTTGAAAACAATTACTTTAAGTTATGTGGAATGATTCTGTAAGTTAAGTGACAGATGTGTATGATTTTGACTATAGATCCAGATGCATGTCACTTGGAGAGGAATTAAGGGAAGATGATTGTCAGATGTTATTTTTACTTCTTGTTTATGTTCTAGTTCAGTTAAGTTTTCCATTTGTAATTTCCCTTCTACATTCTATAAGTAGAGGAAGAACCTTTGGGTTAATGATCAGAATTTGTAAGCAGCATTCTTATGTTCCAGACTTGGTGCTGAAACCACTGATAGCTATTTAAAGCAAAGGAATAGAAAGGAGTAGATTTCTAGAGAACTTTGTGTCACGATGCATTTTGTTTCTACCTTTTGTCTTAGATCTACTTATAAACTTTGTGTTATTCTAGATCTGGATCTGAAAGCTGCCTTTGCTTATAATTTTGTGTGTTAATATCTATTCGTTCTGTTTATGTGCATGCAATCAACTTTGTAATCTATTGATTGGGTTGCACATCTTCCCTCTTTCTTTCCTGTGTTTTTATTAGTTCCTTCTTCATCAGATATTTCCTTTCTTTAACAGTTGTTTACTTGCTGCAAAACTATACAGCTATGGTTCATGAGCTGCATAGTTAAAGTAATACCCAAAAATAGATACTAGCATATTTAATTGACAAATCTTACACGGGAGCCTCACCGGTAAAATGAGGGAGATTTATCTCATGACTGCCTAAGTTTTCAGCTATGCAGAAAATCTAGCCAGCATCTTTATTAGTTGTCTTCCACCTTTCCTAGCATCTCATCAAGACAATTTCAACCCTTCTCCTGTAATAGGACAATGGTGTTCATTTTTCTCCCATCTCTCACAAATGGTTGATTGTAATGTCTCTTTTCGTGCTCTAACTGAAAAACAAGGAAATAGCACAAACCCCAATTGATAGTAAACTAAATTTTATGCAAGAATTAGGGCAGCGACCTATTTACGTCAACCAAAGCCTAAGCGATCTAGGGTAAATTCATATTTTTGCCTTCTCCACGCACATTTTTTTAGAAATAAATCCAACAACATGAAACCATTGATGAAATCATGCAAAATAATTGCTTCGACCATAAATTGCAAATTGTTGGAATTAATTAATGCTCAAAAACAGTTGAAACTTCAAAATTCCATAACTTCATAAATACTTGGAGAAAAAATGCAATAATGCCTCTAAATAACCATAAAATGGCAGCTGTCAAATAAAATTATAATACAATTTTTCTAACCATCGAAACCCACTGAAAAGTGATCCCGAAATCTCCAAATGGGTACATAGGGCTGAAAATGAATGTGGCAGCCCCAAAAAAGCATGCCCTAGTTGGAATTTGTACCCAACCATTGGTAGAAACCCTTTTCATTCTAAAATTCTGAATTTTGAAGCTCAAATGTGACTCTTGGATGAAGCCACCAATGGAACAAATCAGGGTTTTTCGTCCCCGTGTTGTAACTACCAAAAGTTTTCATTCCCAATAGGATCCAATGGGGGTTTATGTTCTCAATGGACGAGAGAAAGAGGCAAAGGGTGCTCCAACTCCAGGAAAGTATCAAGATCCCAAAAATGCATAATCATCTCCAAGCCAAGTGAATCCCTTAAATAGATCATATGCGGTGCCAAATCTCTAAAACATGATCCCCATGAGGACCGACCTCCTTAGGAGATATGTTTCTCCTTTATCTTCAAGCATGCACTCCAAAGACCAATATAATACAAGTTTCTTTTTGTAATGTCCCTCTCTAGGGCTCAAACCCTTACGGTCTTGGCTCAAACCCAAATGACAACTTCTAATTTTTATTACAGCCACCAGGTCAATCACTTTAATCTTAGAAGAACAAACTGAAAATGGCATTAGCAACAAAGAGAAATCTGAATATTTATGACAGCAAAAAAATTCATATGGCATCCAACAATATCACTACTTAGCCTTAGAGATGAACCTGATTTTTTATTTCCTAGGGCAGCGAACTGTATGGGCTTTTCAAGACACTACTCTCATGCAACATAGATTGAAAATCAATATAGAAATATCCCAAACACTTCATAAGTACAGAAAGATGAAATATGGAGAAAATACATATTTTATAATTTTAATTCAAGTGTGAACACAACTGAAACCTCAAAAATTCATAACTCTGTCAATACTTGGAGTTTCAGTAGAAACAAATGCTCAAAATGATCTCAGAGAGACCAACTATCAAATAAAAGTGAAATCACAATTTTCCAACCACAGAAACCCCTCCAAAAGTGATCCTGAACTTCCCAAGTGGGTAGATCAAGTGGAGGAAGGGTGCCAACACCCTTGAAAGTGCCCTAGATGGAATATAAGTGCCCTATGCACGGATAAACACCTTTTTGTTCCAAAAATTTTCCAATGAAGTCCACTTGTGACTCTCAAATGAATCCACCAATGCGCACAAGAGGGTTTCAATCCCCAAGTGTGATCCTATTGAAAGTTTTCATCCTCAATAGGTAACCAAAGAAGGGGTTTCATCCTTCAATGGCAAGAAGAGAAGTTACACTACCTCCAAATCCAAGTAAATGTCAAATGATGAATAATAATAATATCCTCCTCCATTCAAACCTCCATAAGTGCACCTCTTTCGCACCAAGGATGAATTAGAAGATCAACTCTCATGGCCGACCTCTTAATGAAGAGGAAGTGTACTTTTTAATCTTCACTTGGTCCTCCAAGAAGACCGACCTCATGTGGAGAAGATAGAAGTTCCTTGTTGCTCTATCATTTACCTATCACCTAGCCGAATCACTCCAAGCCATGATTAGTAGTCAAATAAATAAGGAAAATATAATCACTTACAATTATGGCAATGTTCACCTCCCTTTCTTTCCTTCCTTGAAGCCCATGGAAGGTGGAATGGGCCCAAGGCCTTCATAGTGACTAGCTTGGAAAAGGGGACATTACAGTCCTCTCTTCCCAAATTTGTTTTCCCTCAAGCAAATGCAAACTCATATGCCCAAGTATCATCATATCAAAGCAGAGGAACATGTTGTAGTGCTCCCATAATCTGGAGCCCGTGTTTGCTAAATGAAGGAGCTTCAATCCAAACAAACGCATACATCAGCTGTCACTATCTTGATTGAAGTCTTCTTTATCTTCCACTTCAAAAACAAAAGTGAGATCTCTTTCCTTTGCATTTTCAATTGTACCAAAAACCCTTCAAACTGTTGTAGTTTCTGTCATGGAGCAAGGAATTGATGAAAAATCAGTTTGACCAGCTATCCCTCTTATTACAAGATGCAAATCAGATTGTGGAGTCGCTGGAAACAAGTTACAACCATAAAATACTTGAGAGCTCATCCAAATCAAGGATATTGGGTTTGATTTATTTGTTTCTTCCAGTTGTAACCTTCTTTCCATGTTATCCCATGATGAAATCCTTCCTAAAAGAGCATGCTTGCTGCTGCCCATGACTACTAATGGCAGTCCCAAGATCTAATTCTTCCATGTTCAGCCATATGAAAATGGCATAACAACTACCAAACTGAAATCTTATGAAAAAAATCAAATTCATTAATAGTGTAGGGATTGAAAATTGTCTTACATCAGCTTAAAAATTAAGAACAGCAGATCTACAATTGAAAATTGGATATACATTGGCCCTTACTTCAAGATTCTTACAGCCCACACTTACCCCAACTTGGCATAGATGATGGCTTTCAACAAGAAAGCTCCATTTTGCACATAATTCTTTGAGTGTCCCCCACAAGGAAGTAATAATGTGCATGCCCAAAACTAACCAAAAATTATCACCATGAAGTACCTAACCTAAGAGTAGACCTTTGCTTGTCTTTATGTCTTGAGTTCTTTGAACATATGCATCTTCCTTCTTCATGATAGCCACGCTTGGAACTCCATCCATTCTACCTTGAAGTATTGTTTTCTTCCTTTTATCCTCGAGTTCCAACATAAGATGTAAACAATATATACCAATACTTACGCTCAGCTCTTCTTGATTGATGTTACCTTGCTGATTTTGGATTCCAAATAATGCATCCAAGCTGCCCCACTGAATTTTCTTCACAAATTGGTTTGGATCAGACCATAGGAGTGCGGATGAGTGGGTGTAATAGCTATGTACAACTCTAAATTTCTTCCCAAGCAATGCCAAAGATGTTGGGATGTTGGCTTTGCTTGATCTCAATGAGTGAACACTCTTACATATCATATTAAGTGGAGAGAATGTCTCCAAACCTGCCCATCTCTTGCTGTCCATGGAAGATATGCACAACTCCATACATAAATTTGGGAAGAACAGCCCATCATGGCTGTAACATAGCATTTCCAGCTCAAAAATCTTGGATATTAGTAACATAGGAAGAGTGCAACAACTGCAATACTTGAAATCCCTTTCAAACATCATATTAAACCCAAAGAGCTTCATCATAAATGTCAACCTACAGTTTTCCGAGGAGAGTGCTCTCCATCCAAAATATGAATTCAAAAAGAACATCTTACCATTTTTCCCATACAAAGCTTCTTGTTGCGGCAACTCTGATTATCTTGATAACCTTGCCTTAGAATGTAAAACTTGGCTTCAAAAAACACTATAAGAGTAAATCCTTCACAACTTTGTTAGGATACATAACAAGTTCAAAACATTCCTTCATAAAATTTATTTTTAACCATATGCATAGAGTAGCAATATTGAATTTAACAAGGGCTTCATCTTTCTTATAACTCAAAGGATCAACCAGAACCCAAACCTTTATGTTCACATAATCTTGAACTCGCATGGAAAGATGTAATGACCCTTTCAAGGGTTTAGACCAAAGAAAAAGAATTTAGCCAAACACCAAAATAATGTAGATCTGATTTTTAATTGCAGCAGACTGAAAATGTAAAAATCGGCGAACTGTACTCTTCACAAAATATGCCAAAACACCGTAAACACTTCAAATTCACTTGCCACAATTTATATATATATATATATATTATATATATATATATATATATATATTATGCAACCACAAGAGCCAAAATCTATGAAAATATTGAATAAACAATCTACTGAAAATTAATTATGTCCAGTTAATTGCAGCCACAAGAAAAATGTGAATTTAGGGCCTAGAAACCCCCAAAAATCATGAAACTTGAGATTTCGGCCTTAGAAATTATGATAATTCAGATTATCAACCAAAAATGTAAATATAAATTCTCCAAACCACTTAAAACCCACTCAAAGTATGTCGCTCCATTAGAAAGAAGTCAATATTAAATCTGAAAATGATAGATCTCTCCTTAAATCAGCCTTACACACCAATTCCCAAGTCAAATTGAAGAGTTTTCGTCCTTCACTCAACCTCTAGAAGGGTTTTCGTCCTTCCAGACAAACACGCATAAAGGTTTTCGTCCCCAAGTGCAAGAACAAGGAGCTACTAGCTCACAATGCCCAAATAAGATAAAATGCGCCAAGATAGATCTCAAATGAATCCTCTAATCTTCTTTTATAACCTCCTTTTGGCACCAAGGCTTGGAATAGCAAGACCGACCTCTTACAGATATTATTTTCCTTCATTAGCTTCCATTAATTAATTTAAACCCAACCGACCTGTCATAAGAGACGAAACACAAAAAAAAAAAAAAAAATTAGTAAAAACATATCAAATGAAAGCTCAATGTTCTCCTCCATCTTCATCACTTTTTGCCATGGAGAAGGAATGGCAAAAAGACCAAATAATAGCTCTCGAGTGGGAAAAAGGGACATTACAATCCTCCCTTCCCAAAATTGTTTGTCCACAAGCAATTGCAAACCCAATGTATTTGCTGACCTGAACTCTTCATCCCCTTTACTTTGAAGTTCCACACCCTCTAATGAAGTAGGAAGTGGCATCCTTGCTAAAGCATCCATAACCACACTAGGCTTTCCCTTAATTTCAATAGTGTCATCCCTAAAAGAGCTGTAACCATGCATTGTTCCTTCAAAAATCAGAATGTTCAAATCTGAAAATATCATACCATAATCTGATTTTATTCCTCCATTCAACTGAAATCTTCCTTCTTCATTATTCCATGAGGGAATGCACTCAAAAAATGAAAATAGACCATTGTTCATGTCTGTTAGTGGCATCCCCAAATCTGATTTTTGCAAATTCAATCCTCTAATCATGGTATAATAACTACCAAACTGAATTTTCACAAGGAAAGGCAACTCCATGAATAAAGTAAGGATTGAAATTTGATTTACATATGTTGAAAACTTAGGGACAGCAAGCGTACAAATAAAATCAGCAGTCATCTTGGCTTTAAATTTGAGAAAATCAGCGTCCCTAGCATACCCATAAATTCTAATTTTATCATTTTTCAAGTGGAGCTCATACTCCATGTGACTTTTGAGGGCAAGCTCCTCTAAATTTTGGATCTCTAGATACCCCCAAACATTGTGTGACTCAGCTGAAATGAAAACAAGGTAGTCTAAGCAAAATCCATACCTCATCACGGGGTCATGAAACTGAAAGATAGAACCATCATTCTCCACTTTGGTGACCATGTGAACAGCTGCAAGTTTATCATAATTGTTTCCCTTTGCCCTTACTTCTTTTGGTTCTCCCATGGAACCATGGGTTAACAATCCATAGAGAGGAAAATTCAGAATTCCCTTCAAACTTATGCTTCCTTGAACATGTCATATTAGCATCCTCTTTCATCAAATTCCTTAAGCAAGGGAGAAAAACTGAAATTTTTACCTTCACCCTTGTTTTGTCTCATGAAGTGGCCCAGATGATCAGCCCATGGAGTATCATGAACAGCCCTCAAAATCTTGTTCTTTACCCTTGATTCGAGTACCAAATAGACTCGGTTTTGGTAAAGGATAAGCCCATCAATCACCTTGTATTTTTCCTTACTTATTTCTCCTTCAAACACACCATTAGCAAACTTGTTCTTTACATACTCAACTGAAATTAGTGACTTCCAATCCGCTGTAATTTTAAATAAAGAACAGAAATGTGACTCCCATGAAATGGTATCTTCCACCAAATAACAAATTTAGAGTGTTTCCGAAAGCATACCTTGCAAAGAGATCTTCTTACCTTTGTCCATGAAGCTTATCTTCATGCGTTGATAGTTGAGAGTGATCTCTCCCAACAAATGCCACCATTGAACTCCAAGCACAATACCCAAATCAGCAATCACATAGAAATCAACACATACCTTTCATGGTTCCAATGCAATTTTGAGTTGAAGACACATCTTGGTATGTTGCATAAAGTGACCATCAGCTAACTTCACAATGAGTCCTTTAAAGTCTTCAACCTTCAATCCCACTTGTGTCACCAAGCACTCATTAATAGAACCATGAGTGTCTTCACCATTAATCAAACTCGTGGCTCCTTGTCCTTGGAAGGTAGAATCCTTCATAACCTTGTTAGCATACATAACGATTTCAAAATAATCCTTCATCAAGATTTCTTTTAACCATGTGCATGGGGTAAGAATATCATAGACTTCCTTTCTACAATGCAAGAGGTCAACCGGAACCATGTACCCTTGCAAGGAGATATCTAAATGCCATGTGTCATCCCACAAGTTCTTCATATCATCATCAAAACTTGGCATGCGATCTTTAACAACTTTCCCAAAAAGACATAAGTATGGCAGCAATATAAAAGAAGATAAAGTGTGGTTTCCATCATACCTTGGGTTGTTCATCACATATCTACCTTCCCATGTCGGATGAGGAGTGATCAAAACATCCTCCATATTCCCAATCTTGTGACTCAAAATTTTTGAGTTGGAATCAACCTTCTTTTTCTCCTTAGATTCAACAAATGAAACTCTTTTCGCCTTGTCTTCAACAATATTTTGCTGACACTTACATGGGACACCTTCATGGTTCTTGCCAGAGTCATGTATACCATTAAATTGCCCTTTATTGACTGTTGATCTGAAAATTCCAGCAAGCTCTTCATTACCATAACTATGCAAATAGAATTCTTCTTTCCTTGATCCCATCTTTAGAATGCCCTGAAGATGGATGGGGGCTTCTTGGAAAAAATTATTTTTTTCTTTACTACCCTTCATCCTCTCATTTTTATAAGAATAATGCTTATGATGATCAAACTCTTGTAAACACATCGTGAGAGTGATAAAATAAATTAAATTGCTTACCATTTGACACTGATTTGTAAATTCCAGCAAACTGAAAAACTCTCATAAGTATCAAGTGAGACCTCTTTTTGAAGGGCATGCCTCTCAACTGGAACATTCTGATTCTTAGCCTCGAGAACCTCTTGTAGATCTAATTTTATTTCATCAACTTGCTGCCACATGCAATCATTAGAAACCAAAAAAATATCATTTATTTTCAAAGAATCTTTAACTTCATGTTGAATATCAGTCTTCCCTTGTTCTCGTTCTTTGAGTTCTTCTTGCTCCGCCATTTCAATTTGGAAGCTCTTTTCCTCTTCCTCTCTCTCGGCATGTTGAAAGTTCCTTTGACGTGTTTGAGACCTAGGTCCATGCCTAGTTCTTCCTTTGTTCACTCCTATGAACTCAACAAGTGAAATAGCCTCCTGAATCTCCCTTGGTAAGGGCATGTATTCCTCATTACTCGCAGCAATATTCCGTCCACCTGTTGGCCTTGCTTCTTTCTCCAAAATTACCTCCTCTCTAGGAAGGAAAGTGGGTATCAAAATCAAACCTTGGGTTGATCCCATAGGTCGCTTGGCAATATTTTCTCTATTCGATCTTCCTTCACCACTTTGAACCCTAGATTTAATCATCTTCTGGAGAGATAAGGCAAGAAAATTCATGGTGTGTGCAAGTCTTTCTTGGCCAGCAATTAATTTATCCTTTGAAACCCTAGGCCCTTGAGAATTCGTGCTCTGATACCACTGTAATGACTCTTTCAAGGGTTTAGACCAAACAAAAAGAATTTAGCCAAACACCCAAATAATACAAATCCTATTTTTAATTCCAGCAAACTAAAAATGCAAAAATCAGCGAACTGTACTCTTCACAAAATATGTCAAAATAATGCAAAACACCATGAACACTTCAAATTCACTTGCCACAAATTTTATATATATTTTATGCAACCACAAGAGCCAAAATCTATAAAAATACTGAATAAACAAATTGCTGAAAATTAATTATGTCCAGTTAATTGTAGCTTTAAGAAAAATGTAGATTTAGGGCCTAGAAAACCCCAAAAATCATGAAACTTGAGATTTTGGCCTTAGAGATTATGATATTTGAGATGATCAACCGAAAATGTAAATATAAATTCTCCATACCACTTAAACCCCACTCAAGGTAGGTCACTCCACTAAAATGAAGTCAATATTCAATTTAAAAATGATAGACCTCTCCTTAAATCAGCCTCACACACTAATTCCCAAGTCAATTTGAAGGGTTTTCGTCCTTTTAGGAAAACACACGTGAGGGTTTTCGTCCCCAAGTGCAAAAACAAGGAGCTACTAGCTCACAATGCCCAAAGAAGATAAAATGTGCCAAGATAGATCTCAAATGAACCCTTTAATCTTCTTTTATAACCTCCTTTTGGCGCCAAGGCTTGGAATAGCAAGACCAACCTCTTAAAGATGTTATTTTCCTTCATTAGCTTCCATTAATAAATTAAAACCCAGCCGACCTGTCATCAGACACAAAACACTAAAAGAAAATAATAAAAATTAGTAAAAAACATATCAAATGGAAGCTCAATGTTCTCCTCCATCTTCTTCGTTTCTTTGACATGGAGAAGGAATGGCAAGAAGACCAAATAATAGCTCTCAAGTGGAAAAAAAGGACATTACAAAAGATCTATGTGCCCTGTGTTACTTCTTCACATTACCACAAAATAATATTACGAGGCATCAAACATGACATATGATCATTCTTTTCAACAAGTTGCACATGGAGACACAAGTATGGCAGCAACATAGGAGGCAAAATGTGATCATTTCTATTATACCTTGGGCTGCCAACAAAGAGCTCACCGTTATTTTGTTGGTCCTTGTTTGGAACATCTTCAGAACTCTCTTCAAGGTTATGAACTCCCTCAATTTGCCCATCATTGACTGTTGTTTGAGAAATGTCAACGAATTGAAAGTAATCATGAAGAACTAGAAGTGCCCTTCCTTCATGGACATACCCTTCTATGTCATCCTCATATACTTCATGCAAATCTGATTTTTCTTCTCCATTTTTCTGCAGCATGCCATCATTAGAAATCAATCAATCATCATTAAACATCAAAAAACATTACCTTCCAACTCGTGCTTCATGATTTCCTTCTCTTCCCTAGGCTCGTGCTTCAAGATTTCATCAAACCCTTGGCCCTTCATACTACTGTTATGAAAATAAATCAAGGGTGTCCTTGGGGAAAATGATAGATACTTCTACCTCTTTCTTTGGAGATTCTGATGCATCAAAAACTCTTTTTCGTTCTTTATCTAGCAACACCTCTCCATGTCCTTCAACATGGTTTTCTAAGGACTCCACCTCAAAACCCTCTCATAGATGTGATTTTTCTTTTTCTTTCAAAAGAAACCCCTTTGGATTTGGCTCTTTGGCACATTCTTGAGATCTAGGATTTAACCCTATCATCTTCATCCATGCTCCAGTTGTCCCCTTGTTGGAACCATCAAATGTGGAGAGCGTCACCTTCCCCAAGGCATGTTGGAGATCTAGGCTTGGACCTTGACCTACCCCTTATTTACCCCTAAAAATTCGGCAAGCGAAATAGCATCATGGATTTCATTCAGAAGAGCCCTATATTCTTCATAGATAGCCACAATGTTGTGACCCACTGAATGTCATGTTTCCACCCTCCAGAATGACTTCTTTCTTTGGTAAGAATCTAGGTCACCAATCCATGTTTGTATTATTTGTTGTCGTATTGCATGAATACCCTCAGGCTAGGAAAAATCGATGCTCTAATGCCACTGTAATGTCCCTTTCTAGGGTTGAGACTAAAAATAAGAGTTTTGGCTCAAACCCAAACGACAACTTCTGATTTTTATTACAGCAACCGGCCAATCACTTTAACCTTAAGAGGAACAAACTGAAAATGGCATTAGCAACAAAGAGAAATCTGAATATTTATGACAGCAAAGGAAGTCATATGGCAGCCAACAATATCACCACTTAGCCCTAATGATGAACCTGATTTTCTATTTTCTAGTGCAGCGAACTTTATGGGCTTTTCAAGACAATAATCTCATGCAATATAGACTGAAAATCAATATAGAAATCTCCCAAACACTTCATATGTCAAGAAAGATGAAATCTGGAGCAAATATATATTTTATAATTTTAATTTAAGTGCAAACACAGCTGAAACTTCGAAAATTCATTACTCCATCAATACTTGGAGTTTCAACACAAACAAATGCTCAAAATAATCTCAGAGAGACCAGCTATCAAATAAAATTGAAATCACAATTTTCCAACCACGGTTACCCCTCCAGAAGTGATCCCGAACTTCCCAGGTGGGTAGATCAAGTGGAGGAAGTGTGCCAACACCCTTGAAAGTGCCCTAGATGGAATAGAAGTGCCCTATGCACGGATAAACACCTTTTTGTTCTAGAAATTTTCCAATGAAGTCCACTTGTGACTCTCAAATGAAACCACCAATGCACACAAGAGGGTTTCCGTCCCCAAGTGTGATCCTATTGAAGCTTTTCGTCCTCAATAGGTAACCAAGGAAGGGGTTTCATCCTTCAATGGCAAGAAGAGAAGCTATACTAGCTCCAAATCCAAGTAAATGTCAAATGATGAATGATAATGATATCCTCCTCTATTTGAACCTCCTTAAGTACCCCTCTTTGGCACCAAGGATGAATTAGAAGATCAACTCTCATGGCTGACCTCTTAATGAGGGGGAAGTGTACTTTTTAAGGGAAAGCAATTTCGAGAGGGGAGGACTATAATCTCCCCTTTTTAAAATTAAAGCAAAACGAAGACCCTTAGCCTATTTTATTGTTTCCCATAGGCTAATGGGATGAAGGAAAGATAAATATGGTAAGATTAAAACTAAGTGAGCCACAAAAGTAACTTTATGTCGGCCACTTATGTTTTAATTTCAAAATAAGAGTATTTTTCTAATTTAAGTGGGTCAACACTTAATTAGAAATTAAAAGAAAGGGAAGGATATAAAAGAAGATGGACGGGTTAATTAGTGGACATCTATCATCTATCTATCATCTTTAATTTATGAAGTGGTGCACTTGTGCTTCTACTATCAGCTATCGAGGACGGAAAGCCTCTTAGCATCCATCACTTGAGGACGAAAACACTCATTGTGTTCAAAAATTGGGGACGAAAACCCTCAATTTCTCCTTGGTGATCTCACACAAAGATCACATTAGAGCTAAAGATCGGATTTTCAGAGTCAAAGGCTAGATTTTCAAAACTAGGGCACAGCTTCAGGATTGCAAAGATTGACAACTACGACATCATATGCACATCATATTTTTAATGTTTTCTACAGTAGAGCAACCACCTATCATCTAGAATCGAATTTGGGAAGGTCTTTGGAGACGTTTTTGCAGCTATTTCTAGAGTTATTTACACCTTTTGGGGTTTTCGACCTGCATTTAGAGCATCATTCATGGGCAGATTTCTTTAATCCTGAGTTGCATACACATTTGGCCTCTTCATGCCATCTAGGGTGTCATTAGAAAAATTGTTGTAATCAAACGCGGACATTTTTGGTGTTTTTTTTAGACGAAGGATATTCGCGGTTCAATTGGTCCCTAAACTTACCGAAATCGGTTGCATACAGAAGAGTTGGACGAGACCGTTCTGACACCTTTTAAACAAGGTAAAATGGATACCGTATGGGGAAGATACAATCCACTGAATTTTCTCTCCAACTGGCAAAATCTAAAGCACAGGTTGCACAACGTTGATGTGGCATGGTAGAACAAGACAAGTGGACAAATGTGAGCGTGACAAGTGGCAAAGTCTACCCGAGCAAAAATTTGGTTTGCAGCCTACCGACTGGGGGCCCAACAGCTAGTGGGGTCCACTCTTTTGCAGGAAGAGGTCCTTGCCTTCTATTGACTTTACATAGCTATGTATATGTTTTCATATTAATACATTATTGAAGTTCATATTTTGGTGCATGCGGGACAAATTTTTCAATGTTGCCAAATATTCACACAACTCGGGCGAGTCACCTAATCGAGTCGGCAAGCTACCAAGCTTTGCATACAACTCAGCAACCAACCACATTGCCAAGTGTTATTGCTAGCTCGTCACAGCCGACACGGGGAAACCAACTCATCATTGCATAGTTATACGACGAGCCACATACCAAGCAAGCCAATAACAAATCCAACTCACATCACAATCTGAAAATACTTTAATATAATGTGCATGTCCCTTACCTTGGCAGCAATGACCAGGTGTCCACGGATCTTTGCAAGTAAAGCACGAGTTCCTCCTTAATTCATTCCAAAATCCTCCTTTACTTGTTTGGTGCAACTCCTTTTGTATATTAGAACCTTGTTGGGCTGGCTTTTTTGTTGATCCAAAGATGTTGCTTTGGGTTACACAAATGGTGCTCTTTTTTGTTCATTTGCTATTGTCCTTGGTTGCCCACTCCTCAATGTTGCTTTAGGCTGCAAAGTTGTCCTTGAGACTGAACTTTCCAAGTCCAAGGATTTTTTTACTGCCTCTTGAAGAGACAAAGGGTCAAATGTTCTTACCAAACCCTTGTGGGGTTCAATCAATCCCTCAACGAACAAAACTATGAGTCTTCTTTCAGATACACCAGGAATCATTACGGAAAGCATCTACAATTCAGCCACATAGTCCTCCATTTTGCTTTCTTGCTTCAATTGAACTAGTTCACGAAAATGAACCTCTGGATTAGTCATATCAAACTTCTCAATGAATATTTCACAAAATTCATTGTATGTATGGATGAGGTTGTACCCTTGTGTAACCAACCCATGGTACCACCATTCATGTGCAATTCCTTCAAGATGAAAGGTTATAAACTTGATGGCTTCTTCCTCGGTCATAGACCTCAAAGGTAAGTATCTAGCATATGAATCCATGCATGGGTTGTCCCTTTATTAGAGCCATCGAAGGTGGAAAGTGTCAACTTCCCCAAGGCATACTGAATATCCCTTTGTGGTGCTTGTGCCCTAGGTTCATGCCTCGTTCTACCTTTGTTCACTCCTATGAACTCTGCAAGTGATATGGCATCACGAATCTTGTTCGGAAGAGCCCTATACTCCTCATAGCTGGCAGCAAAGTTGTGACCCATTGAATGCCTTGTTTCTACCACTGGAGCGACCTCTTCCTTTGGAAGGAAGCTGGGCTGAAAGGGCCCAATAGTTGTTTCCTTATGAGGTTGCCTATTAGGCAACCTAGCTCCATGAAGATTTTGCAAGGTTAGGGCTAGAAAATCCATCCAAGCTTCCCTTCTTTTGTAACCACCTTGGAACCCTTTGATTGTTGTCCTGAAATATTCTTCTCCCTTCTCTTATTCCTTGTCACTGCCTTACATGTTTACCCAACAAGTTGAGAGGATTATGCTTTCATACCACTATAATGTCCCTTTTGGGCTAAAAATGAACACCAAAGGAACTTACACAAATCCAAATAATAAACTAAAACAAAACTGAAATTAAATTTTCAAACCCTAGCAGCAAGTTGTAAACATATTTTTATATGATAGCAATCTGCCACAAACTTGCTAGAAATAATATAAAAACCCTTCAAAATATTATTCTTCAAAGCTAGAAATGATTGCAAGAGAAAAGCACCGGAAAATATATCTTTTTTTATATTTTAATATCAGCTAGAAATAATTAACAGCAGTGAATACCCTTTACAAATATGGTTGGAACTAAGCATTTCCAAGCCCAAACATAAGTAAAAATAGAAAATCCAACTGCTAAAAAGATGGAGAGCACAATGGTGCAAGAATCGAAACCATCGTGCCCTAGAACACCACGAACTTCACCTTAAGGCAGGTCGCCACCCTTGGGAAGGGATGGAAATGACTGCAAACTGATTTTAGCACAATGTAACCTCCATGTTAGATCACCCTTTTGCATGTTTAAGGGGTTTCACTCTCAAACTAGCCACTATTGAGGGGTTGTGTCCTCAATAGGTCTTCCACGAGGGTTTTCGTCCTCTATGGAGAGAAAGAAAGAGCAAGAGTGCTCTAACTCCAAGAAAGAAAATTATCAAAGGATCAAGTGTCTTCCTCCACCCCAAACGACCCCTTTTATAATGAAAAATAGTGCCACAATTCAAAAACATTCCCCAATGAGGACCAACCTCCTTTGGGGGAATTATATTCTTTTTATTTTTAATACATATATTTTCTTTTTGTCTTTCCAAGTTGGCGCTAGGCATTCCCCACCAACTTTATTTTATAATGTCACAATTGGAAAGTTGCCTAGATTTTAATAAGTGAATACAATTAGCAACTTATAATTATGAAATTAATGACTTCCCTTGTTGTTTCCTTGGGCCCACGGGAAGTGGAATGGGCCAAAGGTCTTCTGTGGAACTAACCGGGAGAAAGGGACATTAGCCTTCTTCAATACTACAATTAACATAAATATGTAGGAAGGAGCCAATGTGCAATTTATATATTTCTATAAGAATCTGTCATTGGAGTTTTGACTAAGGATATAAGTAAATCTTGTCTTTATACCATAAAGTATCTCACTTCCATGAGAGTGCTTAGAAGTGGCTTGCCTTGATTACAAATCCTGTATCATCCATCATCTAGAAGCAAGATTTTCTCGACATTCTTTCCTTGCTTCATCTATCTATAAAGCAATTAATGAATTGATGGAAAGTGAAAAAGGATCCAAAAAATCGCTATCAATAGACACTTAACTAATACGAACAATTTTACTTTTTATGTTATCATCTTTGGAAAATATAATTGATAAATATAGTTTCTGATTGCTTTTCAAAGGTGCTATCATTGACCAAAATTCATGAAATACATACATCAAGTCCATTCTTTGAGAACTTTAAACACCCCAAGATTTGCTTTTAAAGAAAATAAATTGTGTTTCGAAAAACTAAACCACTAAAAGAAATGACTTAGATACAAACCCTTCTTACCAGACCTTGCTTCTTCCCTGATTTGAAACAACAGAAGCACAAAAAAATGATAACCATTCATCTTTGATAGCCACCATTAGGAAACCCTAGCAGAAAGGCTCGAGGACATTAGTTGTTCTTCACTCTGTTTATGAATCTTGATGTCAAAGCATGATATTTGAAATAGTTTAGATTTCAATAGTTTTTAGA
Organism: Taxus chinensis; assembly: GCA_019776745.2. Taxonomy (NCBI): domain Eukaryota; kingdom Viridiplantae; phylum Streptophyta; class Pinopsida; order Cupressales; family Taxaceae; genus Taxus; species Taxus chinensis. Next base: position 722,607,972 of record CM034152.1, read on the forward strand.
GAAATCAACACTTCAGCGCCTACAATTTTGAGATGAGCAAGAGGCTGTTAAGATGTAATATAATGTCCCCTTCTAGGACAAGTTAGGAATTCATACAAATCTGATCACACAGATGTAAATAATTAATTTTTCAAACCCCAACTACTGCAATTTTTAAAAATTCATATTTTTGGCTAGGGAAGTCCAAATGAGCTGAAGTTTTGAATAATGGACCACAAAAATATGAAGAACAATATGCAAAAATTAGATTTCGCACAGCCAACCTGAAACCCTAATTTTGACCTAAAACGTAGGTCGCCCAGCACATTTAGGGCATCAAATCCACTCCAAAAATTATGAAAACATCTTCTCCTAATTTCTCCTAGTTTCTACAATCATATGCAATATTAAATCAACCCCAAACTGCAGATCTGATATAAATATCAATTTTCCATACCCAGAAAAGCCTACAGACAGCTAAAATATTCAAAAATGAATAACTCCTTCAATATCCCATATTTTCCCCTCAAATGAAATGCAAATAATTCTATAAATCAAGATATTTCCAAACTAAAGATCTGAATTTTATGACAACTAGAAACCCTGCAAAACAACCCCCAAAAGTCCCAATCTAGTCGCTAGGGTTAGATGGAATGACATAAATTATTTTCAGTTGTTTCTACACTCCAAAAACCCTCCAAATAACAGTCCTACACTTGGAAAATTATACCAACATAGAGCAAATTATATTTTACTTTGTTCACTCACAAAACATGCCAAAACAAGTCCCATATCAAGTCGCCATTGTTAGCAAGTATGAATCATAAAAAGAACATACTTCAACACAAGAGAACTCAACAAATGGAGCAAGAGAGAATACTTCAATTGATCAAAACCAGCTCACTAACTTTCCACGCAAGAGAGAGAGAGAGAAAGCATCAATTGGCATACATCCCAACTCCAAGCATGGAGCATAAAATAAATATCATCATAACATAAGTCTAACAATGATCCTAACACTCCTTTTATAAGGAGGCACAAAATTCAAAATCCCTAGGAGAGGGAAATTATTAAATAAAAGCAGTTTATTTTCCCTAGGTGTGGCGTCCCCTTTTTAAAAGAGTGATTTTAATATTTAAAAGCCACCTAAATATTATTTAATTAATTCCCCTTTTTAATTTGCATTTTGGGAATTTAATTAAATAATTACTTGCTCCATAAATATTAAATAATTAAATAAATATTGCTTTATAATGTCAAATGATAAAAATCACTCTCCAAGCAATATTATAAAATTATTTAAAATAATTTTCCCCTTGCAACATCCCTAAAGCCCATGGAGAATGATAGGCTAAGGGTCTTCAAAAATGGGGACATTACATGTAAAGGCTGCTCAATCTTGTTAATTTAAAGCATAATCTGTTTAACATCTCAGCCAACGATAGAGATGGGATTACATAATGCATATTGTTTTCACGAACTTCCACATGCTTCGGATCCCTGATGGATTAGACATAAGCTGATCTCACCACTAACGCTATGCATTATAAAATCCCAATTTGTTTTTAACCCATAATAATCAAATAAGAGAAAGGGTTAAAGATTCCTACAAACATATCTATATATGTATTTTGAACAATGGACATATATACATCTCTCTTTTTTTGAATAGAAAAATAAACATGTTTTCTTATAAGATGGTTATGCTAAGATATTTCTTTCTAATTTATGAAGATAGATAGCGGGATACCCCTGACGTCAGAGTGTGATCATATCCATAAGGATTCCCAATGGCAAAGCAGCTCTGTCCTACTCGTAAACTTTGGGAGGTACCAATGCTTGCTGGGTTAAGAGAGCTCTCTGGAACATCAACCTTCAAATCCATAATTATATGAGAGGAACGTTAAAATATAGCATTTCAAAATAACAAAGGGAATGATAATCAAATAAAGGGAAGCGAGTTCAGTGTTGCATACCTTCAAAACAGCTAAGTCATGTGCAGCATCAACACCAATTAGTTGCCCTCCCTTCACAATTACTTTACCATCTGTATCCAGAAGTGATACCTGTCCATACCACAAAGAAAGAAAATTAAAAAAGAACTATGCTGAGAATAATATTAGAGGTAAACCATTTAGGGCTGTGTGGCCTGATATATTTGTAAATGATATGAGAAGAAGGTAGCTGTAATCGAACTTGATATTAATAAACAACTTTTATGGCTTGAAATGAATAATGGTTGAGACAATTTGGATAGCTGCTTCCTACTTTGCTCCTCTTCAATTTCCATTGCATAAAACATCAAACACGCCCCCTGACGATCCTATTTTGTATTTAGCAGTAGATATTTCAGAATTCTTACAAGTTGGAGAAGTAATTTTAGTTGGAGATTTTAGTAATTTCATAGAGCGTAGAGATCTTATATGGATGGAAGAACTTGATAAGGAGGACATCTGAGGGAAGGTTTGGTACAGGATTTCGGCTGATATAGGGGACACCACATTGATGGGTAAGCATTTACTATCATTATGCAGCTTCTTTGATATTTTGATTTGTAGATAGTAAATCACATTTTATTGGGACAGTAGGATATATTTGCCAAATCAAACAAGAGGAGAGTATAGTGGACTATTTAATAGCACAAGAAATAAACAATTTATATCAGATTGAGGACTTTAAAATTGAGATGAGGCTTTGAAAATCCCCTCATATGCCCATTTTCTTTTCACTAAAAGCAGTGGCTAAAGATGAGATGAAAAGCGAGAAATTGAAAAACTTGTATGGAGGCTAAACAACCAAAAGCAGAATTCTTTGCCCAGCAGGTAGAAAGAATAATCAAGAATGTTGCATGGCCTATCTATTTAATGGAAAGAGCAATATTTTTTAAGAACTTTTGTTATACATGAATGAGGAATATCTTCAGATTGGTAAGATCAGAAAACCCAGTTAGACGCCTTCTAATGGAAGGTAAGATGAAAAATGCAAATCTGCTCGAATAATATCGCCAAGTGGTGAGGGGAAACACAAGATGCGTGAATATAAGAAACTTCTATGTAGGAAAAATGAGCTTTTCTCAGGAAAAAGCAGCAAAAGCTTATTGACATCTTAACACATCCCTCAAACCATGGAGACAATTACATTCACAAAAATATTGGTCACGTGATATAAAGGAAAAAGAGAAGATTGTACATATGTATGTATGTATGCTTGTGTGAATGTTTGTGTGAATGTTTGTGTGTGTCTGTGTCTGTGTCTGTGTCTGTGTTTGTGTCTGTCTGTCTGTGTACGTCTATGTCTGCGCATGTGTGCGTGTGCGTGTCTGTGTCTGTGTCTGTATGCCTGTATGTATGCATGTATGGATGCATGTATGTATGCATGCATATGTGTATGTATGCATGCATGTATGAATGTATGTATGCATGGATGTAAGCATTGCACGTATGTATGTATGTATGCATGCATGCATGTATGCATGGATGTATAAATGTATGTATGCATGTATGTATGTACTATGTATGCATAGATGCATGCATGCATAGACGTATGTATGCATGTACTATTTATGCATGGATGCATGCATGCATAGACGTATGTATGCATGCATAGATGTATGTATGCATGCATGCATGGATGTATGTATGGATGCATGCATGGATGTATATATGGATGCATGCATGGATGTATGTATGTATGGATGTATGGATGTATGTATGTATATGAACTTTACGAGAACGAAAAATAAGTATTGCGGACACCCAAGTCTCATCTTCTATAGTCATGGGTCTAAACAAGAGGATAATTTCCTTCCTTGGGGGACTCTGATTAATCAAAGACATCTATTCTGTAGCAAGATTGATTTTCAACGCATAGAAGAGTTCATATGACGTTAATACATAAAGCTTATTACAGATTTGTGACTTCTAGGCACTGATCTGCAACTCTGAGCACAAATCTGTAATTTTTTAGCACTGATTTTGAATTTTTAGTAAAAATCTGCAACGTTTGGGCACCGATCTGCAATGTGTGCTCATTGATGCAACTATTGGGCACAGATCTGCTATTTTTGGGCATTATATCTGCAACTTCTACACAGTGATCTGGGCACATATCTGCATTTTTATCTACATAACACGACACCGTCAACTGCTGCTGTTCCTAGCTCTTTCACACATGGCCTCCTCTGCTACATACTCTCCCCAAAAGTCCTGAGCACTAAATCTGCAGTTTCGCCTGAAATTCCTGTAATAGGTGATGCAATTGCAGTTAGGGTGTCCAACGAAGGACTAGGTTAGACCACACAGCCCACAGTACTTACGTGCCACTGCACAGAATTGGTATACAAACAAGAGATAGTATGCAATGCAAAACACAAAGAACAAAGTTTACTTTATTCAACAAGGAAATTCAGTTACGGGCAAAGAATGTGGCTTTGTTACTGCAGTCCTTAAAATTAAAGGTTGCAATGACCTGAATGGGATATTCAAACAAAATACTTCTATCCTAGACTTAGGAGCTTTGCAAGACTTTGCTCGAACCAAGAATGGTTCCTCCTTCACACTCACATCACAGCAACTCGTAGTCTCCAGACTTGGCCCTGTATATTCTTACTCTAGCTGCAACCCCTTCAATGAATTCAACCAACATATTTATAGGCACTGGAAGTAGTTACAGAAGTGGAACATTTAACCTTCCACTGCATGCGCCACAGTAAGATACTTGCTTTTCCACAAGGCTGCACAAGACTTCCGTTTGCACCCCTCTTATCCAATAGCACAAATGTTTTCTTTGCACCCTGCTTCAACACCTTTGCGCAAGCACTCAACATTCACACCAGATAAAACTCCTTGTTCAAAGCATTAATCATTAGTCTTTTTGGGTGATGTGGATCACTTGTATGCGCAGATGCTCCTACATCATACAACCCCGGATGAGAGAAATGAACCACAAGCTCCTTCTCATGCACATTCCATGAGGTCTTCAACAAATCTTCCATTCCTAGCAATTTCTGATGCACTCAATCACGTCACATCTTCAACTTCTTGGCCCTTCCACTTGACCAGATATTCTTCGTACTCCTTTCAGTTTGTTATCTCAACTTTGGTGTCAATCACCTGTTCAATCTCCTCACCCACTTTCTCAAGTGATTGTTGTCTCCAACCAGCTCTCCACAATGCGTGTTGTCATTCTCTAACCTTTTCTGCCCCTCAATGTAGGGATACAAAATCTGCAGCATTGAAAATCCCCTCAGGAAATTCTATCTCATATGCGTTGGTTCGCAAATTTCGCTTAGCACCTTACATGGCTTGATTTTCTTCCACTTCAATTTGTCATTTGTTCCTTGAGGGAACCTTTCTTTTTGCAAGTGTAACAAGACCATGTCTCCCACTTGGTACCCTGCTTCTCTCCTCTTCATGTCTACATGTTGCACGTACTACACATTGTTTTTTTCCAATTGGTTATACACACTGTTCCTGAACATGGCGCACATATATACTCTGCAAACTCTTTCCACTTCTGCACTCCTCACTATCTTTCCTTCTATGATATCACAATTCTGCAACACCTCTGCGAAACTTTTCTCGTAAACATTTTGAAATGGGAGTCTTTCCAGTACTTCTATTTATTAAATTATTGGTATGTAAATTCCTGTTGTGCACCAAGACTAAGTCCCAAAGTCTAGGCTTTTCTCCCACTAGGCATCCTCAGCAGATTACCCGAGCTTCAATTCACCACTTCTATTTGCCCATCCATCCAAGGATGATATGATAAACTGAACTACAGCTTAATGTTCAACTTCTTCCAAAATGTTCTCCAGAAGTGTCCCACAAACTTTAGTATATATGTCAAACACAATGTTGCGCGGCAATCCATACAACCTCACCACTTCCTTGAAAAACAGATTAGCTACATGCATCGCATCATTTGATCTTTTTGCAAGCCATAAAATGAGTCCGTTCTAAAAATCCATCTACCACCACAAAGACAGAATCATTGCCTTTTTGTGTTCTCGATGCAGACCAAGAACAAAATCCACACTCAAATGCTCCCACGGTCTTCTTAGGTACAAAGCTAGTGGTTGACACAACCCTGCGTTCTAACTTCTCCATTTTGCCAATTGGCAAAGTCTATATCCTTGCACATATTTGTGTACATCCATAGCTATCTGCACAGCCAGAAATACACCTTAACTTAATTGCACCAAGGTTTTATCAACACCAAAGTAAGTCCAGCCAATCAACTCCACAATGCTTCTTTTTGATTAAATTGTCGCACGCATAGATTCCCTTGACTATGCGCAGTTGCGCTCCTTTGAACAAGCAATCCCTCACTGCAAAAAATAATCCAACCAGGCCTTTCTATCTACACGTCACTAGTTCTGCACTATGCCTTCCATGCATCCTTGAAATCCTCATCCTACACATACAATTCTTTCAACGGAATCAAATCCCATGACCTCCACATGCATCTCAATGAATAAGATGCATCTCCTACTTAGAGCATTTGCAACTCTGTAAGATTTTCCGCTCCTATATTTTAAGACAAATGACTAACTTATTCCACATATTTTATGTCTTTGATCCAACTTACCTTGACTGTTTATAAATTACAGAGCTTGGTAATGCATGTACAATACGATTTCTTCTAACAATATATAGTGCCTCCCCTTCTTCAATGCTTGTCCAATAGCATAGGGTGTAATGTCCCTTTCTAGGGCCGAAACTGAAAATAAGGGTTTTGGCTCAAACCCAAAAGACAACTTCTGATTTTTATTACAACCACTGGTCAATCACTTTAACCTTTGAGGAACAAACTGAAAATGGCATTAGCAACAAAGAGAAATCTGAATATTTATGACAGCGAAGGAATTTCATATGGCAGCCAACAATATCACCACTTAGCCCTAGCGATGAACCTGATTTTCTATTTCCTAGGGCAGTGAACTGTATGGGCTTTTAAAGACAATATTCTCGTGCAATATAAATAGAAAATCAATATAGAAATATCCCAAAGACCTCATAAGTCCAGCAGGATGAAATCTGGAGCAGATATATATTTTATAATTTTAATTCAAGAGCAAACACAGCTGAAACTTCAAAAATTCATAACTCCATCAATACTTGGAGTTTCAACAGAAACAAATGCTCAAAATGATCTCAGAGAGACCAGCTATCAAATAAAAGTGAAATCACAATTTTTCAACCACCGAAACCCCTCCAAAAGTGATCCCGAGCTTTCCAGGTGGGTAGATCAAGTGGAGGAAGGGTGCCAACAACCTTGAAACTGCCCTAGCTGGAGTAGAAGTTCCCTATGCACGGATAAACACCTTGTTGTTCTAGAAATTTGCCAATGAAGTCCACTTGTGACTCCCGAATGAAGACACCAATGCACACAAGAGGGTTTCCGTCCCCAAGTGTGATCCTATTGAAGGTTTTCATCCTCAATAGGTAACCAAGGAAGAGGTTTCATCCTTCAATGGCAAGAAGAGAACCTACACTAGCTCCAAATCCAAGTAAATGTCAAATGATAAATGATAATGATCCCCCTCCTCCATTTAAAACTCCTTAAGTACCCTTCTTTGGAGCCAAGGATGAATTAGAAGATCAATCTTCATGGCCAACCTCTTAGTGGAGGAAGTGCACTTTTAATCTTCACTTAAGAAGACTGACCTCATAAAAAGAGAAAGGGAATTCATCTTCATTGTAGCTCTTAAAAAGTCCAACCTTAATGAAGGAGAAGATAGAAGTTCCTTTTTGCTTTGTCATACATCCTATAACCTAATCGAATCACTCCAAGCCATAATTAGTAATCAAATAAATAAGGAAAATGCAATCACTTACAATTATGGCAATGTTCATCTCCCTTGCTTTCCTTCCTTGAAGCCCATGGAAGGTGGAATGGGCCCAAGGCCTTCATAGTGACTAACATGGAAAAGGGGAGATTACATAGGGCACCTCATCATAAACTAAATTACTTTTCCTTGTGTCATTCAATTTCTCATTGAAGTAAGCAATAGGCTTACCTTCTTGACTCATAACAAACTCTAATGGCTATGCCACTTGCATCACAATCTACCTGAAACACATTGTTGAACACCAAGCAATGTCGACACTAGTTGTTCTGTCACCTCCTTCGAAATTCTAGAAACAATAATTCGCATCTATAGTCCAAAAACAATCCATCCTATCACCCTTCACTGCCTTCATGATAGGTGCACAAATCCCATTGAATTCTCTTCTAAACTTCCTATAGAAGCTCGTTATTCCATAGAAATTATATGCTTCAAAGGTTCTCAACAGTGATTTCCATTCCGCAATAGTTCTCAACTTCTCTAGATCCATCTTCAATCCTTCTTGAGATACCACAAATCACAAGCTCTTCCTTCATGAAGCTGAATTTCTTCAAATTTAGAAGTATTTCTCCTCGCACAAGCACTGCAACACTTGTCTCAAGTACGCCAAGTGCTCCTCCTTGGTCCTTCTAAATATCAAAATGTCACCCACATAAATAGTGACATAATTGTCAAAAAGGCTTTAGTACCTCATTCGTGAGTCTTATGAATGTGCTTGATGCATTAGTCCAACCAAATGGCATAACCAACCACTCCTACAAACCATCGGGCATTTTGATGCAGTCTTCCATTCATCTCCCTCTTTAATCCTAATATAATGAAAGCAACTCTTCAAATCAATTTTTGTGAAGTATTTTGATCCACTCATGAAATCCTTCAAATGATCCATGAACGGTAAGGGAAATTTGTACTTGATTATCTTACTGGTGGCCCTGGAATCAATGCACATTCTCCATTCTCCTCCTTTCTTTGGTACTAGCACTGGAAGTACTTGCACACGAGCTAAAACTCTCGTGAATCAGCCCTTTCTCAAGAAGCTCTCACACTTGCTTCGTCAACTCCTCATTCTCTTGTGGCATATTTTGTGCACAACTTTGTTCGGTTAACTCAAATCTAGTATTAAGTCCATTCAATGACATATTGTGCATGGGCAACAACCCATCTGGCAAATTATTAGAAATGATCTCTTCAAACTCCAACATCTCTTTCACTCCCCACAGAAGTGTTTCTCCTTGTCTTATGCACTTATCCTTTGCGGGATTCGGTGTGAGTGTAAAACACGTGTTCCTTCTTTGTGTCCCTCAGGAATTTCTTTGTTGATTCCAAGCTTGATTTTATCTTTATCCCTTCTCTATCTCAGTCCGCACATGACCGCACCACAAGGATGCATGTCCTTTCTAATTTGTGCATGTAAACCAAACCTTTTTGGGGTCTTCTATAAATTTGTAACCAAAGTACTTGTCCAAGTCTATGATCCAATCTCCCAAATCCACAGGGCATAAGCTTCCAAAATTGTGGATGTTCATATGCGACTTGCATCCTATTCTAGCAATGGCCTTTATCAATTTATCTTTTGGTTCAACATAAAACTCGTCTATGTTCACTTCAGGCTTCTCATCATCACTTGAATTCAGTGATCTATTTTCTTTTCCTCTGAGAGGAACTCCTCTATTTGCCATTTCTTTTCCTCCAAACAACTACTACAACTACAATCTCTACACCTTCTACACAAATTTTGTGTTGGAAGATGTCTTCAACTGTTTCTAGCCAAACTTTGCAAATGTGGAAAACAAAATTCACACGTCAAATAGAACATGTTTTGGTACAAAATGATGTAGTCATGATTAGGGGGACCAATGAAGGACTACCTTAGACCACATAAACCACAATAATTATGCGCCTCTACCTATAACGGATATGCAAAACAAGAGATCCTACCCAGAGCAAAACGCAAAGAACAAACTTTTTTTATTAAATGGAGAAAATTCAGTTTTAGAAACAAGAATATGGTTTATTAAAATTGCTTAAAATTACAGGTTCACAATGATCCCAAATGGGATATTCAAGAAAAATGTTTCTATTCTAGACTTGCAAGGCTTTATAAGACTCTACTTGAACTAAGAATGGTTCCTTCATCACACTTAGGTCACAGCAACTCGCAGTATTCTTCTAGAATCGGTTGTGCATATTCCTACTTTGGGCTGTCAAGCCCTTCATTTGACTTTGACCAACATATTTATAGGCATTGGAAGTAGTTATGGAAGTTGGAACACTTCACCCTTCCTTGTCAACGAATTGTCTACATGTGGCTTGTCATCCTCCAACCATTATGCATTCTCAATTGTCGTGGTCTTCTATGTGTGACACATGGGCATTCCCATCGACGTAGAATCCAACTAACATGTGCATGTCACTTCAACACTTCCTTGCACAAGTGTGTGCAAGAAACCAAGATTGCACACAAGCCTTCCAATCCCACTACATTGCAAGTAACATGTTATTGGGCAAGGCTAAATAAGACTTTTGTTTGCGTAAAATATGTGTTTGCGCCCCTTTTATCCAATAGCAAAAAATGTTTCCTTTGTGCCTTGCTTCCACACCTTTGTACCTAGCACATAAGCGTTCAACCTTCACAAAGATCAAACTCCTTATTCAAAACGCTTGTCCCTACTTAGTCTTTTTGGGCTATGCCGATTACTTGTGCACCCAAATGCTCCTGCATCAATAGGCAAAGAAAAACTCCAATAATTTTCTACAATACCATGCTCCTTGTACCATCACAAGGCCCTCCTTTCCAGCCCAGAATGGTTGTTACCTCAAAAAGGATGAGCCCTCAAAGGTCTCTTTCTCCTTAGATGACAAGGAAAACTGCCTCTAGCTCCTCACAAAAAAATTTCTCTGTCAACAAATTCATATGAGCTTTTCCAAAACCCAAATCCCTCAACATCTGGGTTCAAGCTAACTAGAAACCATCAAGGACTATGGAAATTCTTATGATGCCCAGGGGTTACTTCATGGCCATTTGTAACACCACACAGGAGCAAGATTAGCCTTTCAAGGAGGGACCATGCTTTTACAATAAATCAAGACTATTTATGAAACATCGGTCCCCTGTCTTTAATCGTGTGATACCTATATGGGTTAGGCCCGTGTAATGTCCCCTTCTCAACGCTAGTCCTCTTAGAAGACTTTGAGGTCCAATCCACTTCTCGTGGGCAAAAAAAGGAAATGAGCAAGGGGAGTTAATGTCATGTTTTTTTCAGTTGTTTTCGTGAGCATTGCATTTTTTTTTAGTAGATTTCTCAGTATAGTCAAGTCGGCTAGGCAAACAAGACAAAGACAGATGAAAAATAGAAGAGAAAAGGAACTAGTATGAGGTCAGTCATCTTTGGAGGCATTCTAATTGATATTTAGCGCCACATCAAGCTATAAAAAGGGGTTCGCTATACTTTTTGGAAATTGTTTTTATTGGAGTTGGAGCATGTTTGTTTTCTCTTTCTTCTATTGAGGACGAAAACCCTCTTGGAAAACCTATTAAGAACAAAAACCTCTCAATAGTGGGCTGGTTTGAGGACGAAACCCCTCAAGCTTGAAACAAGATGATCTCATAAGGAGTTGCATTCAGTTTTGAAGGGATTCCCAGACCTCTCCTAGGGTGGCAACTTGTCCTATGGTGGTGTTTGGGGTCTTCTAGGGCGCAGCAACTACAAATCCAACCACCATTGTAATTCTCCTATTTTTAGCAGCTGGAATCTACATTTTATACTTCATTTTGGGGCTTAGAAATCGTCATTTCCAACTATATTTGTAAGGTTGCTCACTGCTGTTATTATATTTAATTAAATAAATTCCAACTAGTGTTTGAAGGTTTATATTTGTTCTAAAATATTTCTAAGGTTCCCTACATGCTTTAGATGGTGTAAGTGATGCATTTTTTGAGAGATATTGCATTTTCCTTGCTGCTGTTATAAAAAACCAGACTGTTGTACCTTGCTGTCATAAATTTTAGTTTACTATCTATTGGGGTTTTTTGCAATTTCCCTTTTGTTTCAGTTAGAGCCCGGAAAGGGGCATTACAGGCCACCATTGTTACCAAGTGAATACTGGGATGAATTCCGTCTACACAAGATTGGATCTGCCCTGAAAGAATACATCACAACATTAGAGTTCACTAAGAATCCAAGAGTCCTTATCTATGCTCAAATTTTTTAATGTCCCCTTTTCCCAATCGAAGACCTTTGGCCCATTTTGTCAACCCAACGGGTTAAGGAAAAATATAAGGGTGACTTAAGTCACAATGAATTATTATAAGTGCCTAAAAAAAATAAAATATTTATTAAAGCGCTTATAATTATTTATTTGGCTTAATAAAAGGATGCACTTATAAATTAAGTTGTAATATCTACAAAAGTGCAAAGGGGAGGGGGGAGGGTCTAATATTAATTTTGTATCCTTCCTAGGGAGTTTGGCGACTTACCTAGAGAAGGAATATTAGCCAATTGGGTAGTATAAGGCCCATGATAAGTTTGTATCCTCCCTAAGAGGAAAATGCGACTTGGAGAGATGAGAGTTTTGGTACTTATGTTTAGAAATAATCACCAATTTTGATTGGTGATTATGAAGGTTCTTTTAAGTCAATTTTCCCTTTAAAAAGAAAGGTCGACTTAGAGGAGAGGCATCTCTCATACTCATTTTATCAAATCTGAATTTTATCTTAAGCCTGGTGTTTTTGTATAAAAATATTCTAAGGACGAAAACCCTTAGTTTATACCTCTTGAGGACGAAAACCCTCTTAGAGTTTTGGGGGAATTTTTACATAGGATTTTCCATGGTTTTTGCAAAGTTTTCTACTATTTGCCAGCAGTGTTTATTATAGTTTGCAGCTATTAATAAAGTAGATTGGTAGAAGGTCTGTGGATCTTGTTGCAACAGTTATTTGTTAATATTTCTCATGTTGGAGCGACCCACTCATTTCCAAATCTGAGTTGTCTTGAGGTACTCCAGGTCTGTTTTGTATTGCTCCATTATAATCTGATTTTTGTGAGTCTAAATAGCTTGTTTGCAAAACTTTTGAAGGGTGTTGGTGCTCAAATTAGTCTCGCCCCGTTTGTCATTAAAATCCCTCAATTTGTGGCCTCTGTCACAGTTTTTTATCTCCCCGTGTTGGTGCTTGAAAACTCTGTCCTCCATTTGATTGTCCATGATCAATTCCTAACTCGGTTGAAGATCACTTAAAGATCCATAATTTTTTTTTTGTTTCTCTGTCCATCTGAAGGTGTCTGAAAATTGGGCGTAAAACTCGGGTTGTTCCTTTCCTTCCATTTTCCGCAGTCGTGTGTTGTTTTCCATGTTACCTTTTGTCCCAAATACCTGAAGAAACATGAATGGATGTAGCTAGGAGGATCATGTTTGAACCTTATAACATTTCCAAATTCTCTGTCCTTAAAGAAAATTTAATCTCCGGGCTCAAATGGTGGTTAACCTACATTTTTACGGTTTGACGAGTGTGTTTTTCCTGTCAAAGTTACATCTTTGCATCAGTGGAAACATGGCCCTTTTTGGTTGGATGCAGCTCGGCGGGGCACTCTAAAAACTTTGTGGATCGTTTCAACCCAAAACTTGTCCACGTGGAGGAACGAGCACGTGTTTGAAGACTCACCTTTTGGTTTGGCCTTGGAGTTGCACTGGGGGGACACGTGGAGGATTCCACTGCTTTTCCTGGACTTAGACAAATATGTCATGCAGCCGGTATGGTTTTGGAAAGCCATGGACATGTGGTGGGCTGGCACTCATTTGAGGATCTGCCTCAAGGTCCCACTTTAAAAATTATGACAGAAGGACAGGTGGAGGCTTCCACCGGCTCCGCTATGTACTTAAAACTTTTAAAATAAATTTTCTAAAGGCTTGGGACACATGGTGAGCCCATGCTCATTTATGGTATCTGCTCTTGGGGACCATCTTGAAGTTGCGCCATGAAGATGCGTGGAGGTTTCTGTCGGGCCTTCCTTTGCTTAGAATTTTCAAGCAACTTCCTAAGGTGCCTAAGACATGTGGAGGGACCGCGCATGATTAGGGACTGGCCCCTGAGTTTTATTTTAAAGAAGCGTCGGGAGGACACTTGGAGGCTTCCATTTACTCTGCCTTCTCGCTTGGAATTTTCAACGGCTGAAGAAGATTGTCTCGGACCTTAGACACATAACGCCTTCCACTGAACCTTCAAAATTTTAACAGACTTTGCTAGATTGAGACATGTGTTGAGCCCGCGCTTGTTTGTGGTCTCTGCTTTTGGGGACCATCTTAAAATGTGCCATTGAGATGTGTGGAAGTTTGAAAAGTCAAAAGGTGGGGAGGCGGGCCATTGGAGGAAACTTTTATTTTTTACCTCTTATTGTCAAAAATATTAGAGTCATCAAAATGACCCGCAAGCCTGACAGAGAATAGTCAAAATTTTTTTTGAAAGGTCAACGGCAGAGGTGCATACTTTTGGGGGAAATTTGGAAAAATTTCCTTTTATGAAAAAAGGGGTTAAAGTGTAAAAAGGAAGTGTACGATTCCGTTGGGACCCACATCAGAAGGTAAAGGTGGAAGGGCAAGGCTGCGGAGGAAAATTTGGAAAATTTTCCTTTTTTCCAAAAATACAGGTAAAATAGGAGAATCAAGCCGCGGTTCCGCTGGGACCCACATTGGGACACGTGTCAAGCTCATTTTTCAAAGGGGGAGGGGCGGAGCATAATGAGAAATTTTGCATTTTTTCCCAAAAGTTGTAAAAGGTGAAAAAGGAACCCCCAAGCCCGTCTTAACTCGGATCTCCCATGTGGATGGTCCAAATTCAAAAGGGAAATTGACGACAACCATGCATCTGTATCTGATTTTCTACCATTTTTGCTCCAAAGCTCCTGGGGATGCAAATTTTTATAGGTTTTTATCATTTCTTGGTGTCTCCTACACGTCAAATGAAGAGGAGAATTAATTTGATATCTTGATTTGGTGGGGAAGATCTAAAAATGTCTTTTACCATTAAGATGTGTTTTGACTATTAGACTTGATCTGATTTTCTAATCTTTCCTTCCTTGGCACCCAAGAAACCAGTTGATATCTTGATTTGGTGGGGAAGATTTGAAAACGTCTTTTACCATTAAGATGTGATCTGACTATTGGATTTGATCTGATTTTCAAATCTTTCTTTCCTTGGCATGCAAGAAACTAGATTCGACAGATTAGAGGAGGAAGTAGTTGGTGCGTGAGATGAAGAGTGATTTACCATATGAAAGAATTGAATTCTGGAAATATTTGAAGATATTTTCCCTCTGAAGCACCTGATAACTTTTTTTGCAAATCTGATTCTAGGAATCATGATCAAAATTGTAACAAGAAATGGTGCTTTGAATGTTTTTTTTTTGTTTTGGGGGGGAAAAATATGTTGTAGATGAAATGTTATAAATTGCATGAATTTGT
This sequence comes from Taxus chinensis, assembly GCA_019776745.2. Lineage (NCBI taxonomy): Eukaryota > Viridiplantae > Streptophyta > Pinopsida > Cupressales > Taxaceae > Taxus > Taxus chinensis. Next base: position 722,623,255 of record CM034152.1, read on the forward strand.
CATGTAAATGGTTGGAGTGTTAGAGGTCATGATTTAATTCCTAAGAGAGAAGTTTGACAGAGCCCATCTTTCTAAGAAATGATCTAAGGAACCTGTTTATTTTTTTTGTGTTAAATTTGATCATGTCAAGGTGGTTACAAGTGTATAACCATTGACAAGCTCTGAGATTATTATAGAAAGTTTCTTCTACTGATGAAGTTTAATCAAATTTGAGTTAATCTATGTTGATTTTGAGCAAAATTGTGTCTGCTTCATTTCTGAATGTATGCAAATAATTTTTCTTGTTCTCATTGCAATCTTACATTGAAATCTTTGTGAATCACACAAGATCTTATCCTTGTGATATTTTGGTGGCATTTGTAATTTCATTTATCAGAATAGCTTTCATTTGATAGTGAAATAAAAAAATTTAAAATCACTTTACTCCTAGCATGATGATAATATTGTTTATTAGCCTTTGAGGGTATCTTAGGCGTGATAAAACAAAGATTGATAATGTTCAATTAATTTTTTTGATTTGAGCCTTCAATTTAGATTCTTAAAGTTTGTGTGAAAAAGTACTGATCTCGAGCCTTCATTGAAGCACACCTTCTAGTTAAAGGATCATTTTAGCTATTCTGAAGCATTCTCTCAATCAAGCCTTCCATTTTTTGTAAAATCTCTCAAAGATCTGGCGAATCATGTTCATTCTACCTCACCTCCCACCAAAATTCATTTAAAAACAACCAATCCTATCCATACTACCCCTGTTTGTCCTGCGTGTGTACAAATGCATAATTTCTATTACGAAAACATGTAGAAGCAATCAGATTTTCATTGTTTTTAGTAGCCTAAACCTTGCATAGAAAATATCTCCATTATCTAGGGTGACAACTCATGAGAGTTAGATTTTTGTTGTATTGATCATATTTTCTTCAAGGTCTTCTTAATAACTTTGCAAAGAAGGACATCTCCATCTCCTCCACAAATAGCAGGCTACAAAAGGGTCCTCTAACCCTGGTTGAAAGGCACAACCATAATGTAGTGAGGATAGATCAAATCCTCTTGAGGGTGCTATCCATTTCTCCACATCTAAGTAACAAAGAGCAAGCTTCATTTATTCCCCGAATACAAAACGACACACAACATGATTTGCTTGTCTCTAAGCTTCCTGTCAAATTTGTGATGCTGCTCAACTTCTGAGGAAGAATCAATTTGGGTACCAACAAAGGGTTAAAAAGTGCTATTCTCAGCCATGCAAATCCGCAGAATTCTGAGTACTGGTTCAGCCTTATTTCTCTCCAAAATTTGAGTTTTATTGCATATATGGACTGATAAAAATTGGGAGATTAGTATGGATTGGAAAAACATATTTTTAAGTGTTGTGTGGAGTTATTGCAATAGATACTAGTCGCAATTTCTGGATTAAAATTGCAGCAGTCAACAAACTGAAATTTGTATGGTCTTTTACATCAATCATGATCTGATTAGGGTTCATAAAATCTATAAGATGCTTAGGAGTGGGTAAGAATTAAGTGTGGGCTGTTTAGTATAAGTTAACGTAGCTATTCAAGTCGAAAATTCATGATAAAGTTCAGGTCTGCATACTAAAAATCTGATATATATGATTTCGATTTGCATTTGGGTGTTGGGATTTGCCTAAAACCCATCTTAGGGCAAAAATATCCATTTGGGGATATTTCAAATTTGCTTCGACCTTGATCTCAAACAAACTCTTTTTGATCAAATCATTTTGGATATGGATGGAATTGAATGGGATCAACCTTTGGATTATGAAAATATTCCCTTCCGCATTAGGATTTGTCACGAACATGGGCAATTTGCTCATGTTTTTCCCAAACATGAGGCTTTAGGCCCCTTCCACCATCCAAAAACCTAGAATCAAGAGCAGCCACCGCCTTAGACAAATCAACAAGCATATTCCTCAATTTTCTCCTCCACATACGATCTTCGATATTTTTTTTCACCAATAGAACTTTATATTATGTAAAACTCAAAATTACAAATTCGTTTGTGCCAAGCCTGAAAGCTATTGGTCCAAGCTTGAGCATTATAAAACAAAAAAGTAGAGGAAATAATCATGACAAAGAATCAAGATTAAGAATATATTCGATATCCTCCTAAAGCTTGTTGGACCACCATGGAGGGGACATGCCATAGCAAAACAGGTCCTTGTTGTCCAGAGCCCAATTAGCCAATCCATCAGCAACTTTGTTCCTTTCACGAGGAATGTGATTGAATTGGACCTCTTGAACTTTTTCCCTTAGTTGTTTTATCTTCCACACCTCTTCGGCAATACGCCAATCGAGAGGGGAGTCCAATCTATTATCAAAAAGCAAGTGGATAATGATTTGGGAATCCAACTCAACCTGGATCTTATGCCATCCAATTTTCAAGGCCGTTTGCATGTCTTTGTAGATAGCTTTCACCTCAGCAAGATTGGTGGTAGTAGAGCCAAGATTCTCAGCAAAAAAGAATTGCACCCCACACTCAACATCCCTACCAATGGCTCCCATAGCAGCTTTCCCTGGATTTCCTCTGGAAGCCCCATCCGTATTCAACTTACCATATCCTGGTTATTACTCCCACTCTTCCACTCACCAAAATTTAGGTTGCATACACCTACAAAGGAAAACCATTGTCTAGTATCGAAACCCCTCTTCCCTTCATAGCCAATTTGAGGATGTGACGTACCATGTATCTCAAGAGCTGCAAACTCTCACCAGATTGTTTTTTTGATAGGTGATTTGAGGGGTCTATTGCAGCCCTCACCCATGATAATAGTTAATAGATACATATAACCTGCAGATAATGAAGAGAGAGGAATGTGTGGGAATAGTTCCCTATGGTGTGGAAGAAGGGAGGAAGAGACAATCAACAAGAAGAGGAAGAAGCTTAGAGCACTCCACATCCAAACCAAAAGGTGGAACGAAAACAATTACGTATAGATCATATATAAGAAAAGAAATGAGTTTACAAAAGAGAGAGGGAACGATCAAACAGCAACCCCCAAAGCCTGATCCAGTGAGTCTTCTTTGACATGCCAAGTTGGTGCAAATGGTGGCAGAGCATACTTGGAGAGGAGGCCTTCCTTGCATTCCAAGAACACCTGGAAGTTCCCACGTGCACCCATTGTGAATGCTACTTCGTGTGCTAACATGGCTAACATCCCCATTTCACATAGCTCCGAGAGGAATCACATTGGGCCAACCAGTATAGCTTCGAGATGCATGTTATCTTTCATAGAACACATTCATTCCTAGCCAGAGAGACTGCTCTTGAAGAATGGTCGACGACCTCTAGGTTTTGTAGTGCCCAATTTCGATTGTTGGACTGCTTTTGGAGTGCAAAGAAGCTCCTTTTTTTAGGACTTCTCCTCTTCCTTCCTCGGCGTTGTGGGTTACACACCATTCTTCAAGCAGCTCGACCCAACGAGCCAGCACAATAATAGATGGTTGTTTAGCTTTTGGAGATGTGGGGGGTTTGGTCAGGACCCCAAAATGGGATCGCTTCAGCCAATCCTTCATCCAAGAGGAAAGAAAGGTTTAAATCGAGAGCATGAATGTTGAGCTTTAGCTTAAAAATTTCCAAGTTGATTTCAATTCCCCCTTTGCAGGCTGTGAGCAGGGTGAAACACATGATGAACAATAAATTGAAGCATATAGAAAAAAGGGCAGACAAGCCTCGTGTGGGCAATAAAGGATTGTTGGATTGCGTCCACCGTCATTTCCTCCGCCTTGAATTGGTCATCAAACTCGACAAGGCCAGCTATGTTAAGGATATGGCGAAGAAAATCATTGCTATGATCATCAGCCCGAAAGCAAGCATTAAAGAGAAGTTGGGGCAACTGCTTGAAAGTTAGTGCGAATTGAGGACGGGATTTTAGTGCCATTAAAGCAACAAGAATGAAGCAGGGGAGATAAAGGAAGTGTTTGGAATGAGACCTACAAGACGCGTCAAAAGAGATACATTCCCCAATTCAAAATGGAAGGGATGGTTTTGAAATGACAAGTGAAGAATGTGAAGATCAAATGAGATCTTCAAGAAAGGAAACATGATGCAAAGTTTGTGGGAGGGACACGGGATTAGGCATGAAGCATGCTAACAGTCAAAATTATAAATGAATGATATGGTGGCTTCAATTTGTGGCTTCTGATGCAATTATGACATGGAGCCCAGACCAATCCGTCATGTCCGAGTTGGAGAACAAGGAGAAGGAGGGTAGCTCTGTTCCATAGTTCGCGAGCAAGTCGGCCGGCACATTGGAAGATCTTCAGTTGTGTTGAATTTGTAATTGATCAAACTCTTCCAATGTCTTATAGGTCGGGCCAAAGATGTAATGGAGCTTCCAACAGGGGGTGTTTCTTTTTTTTAATGCATTTATTATAATCTATGAATCTCCTTCAATTTGCATGAGCTTGATGTTCAATTCTTTCGCCATGCAAATACCCTCAACCGCAACAATGGCTTCTACTTCATTATTCGTGGCCTTTGGTATATGACTAGAACAAGCCATTATTAGATTGCCTTTAGAATCCTTGAGGATACCACCAAAACCAGAAATGCCTGGATTACCTTTGCTTGCACCATCCACATTTAATTTAATCCAATTTGGAGGGGGAGGCATCCATTTGGGCTTGGAGATCAAATTGGGGTGTTGTGGGTGAGGCGGGGTATTGGGATGATTCCATCTAATGAGGGGCCATTTCGTTGAATCTCTTGATTACCCTTAGCATTGGATATTTTTTGGGAACGAAGAGTGGAATTGATCCATTCAGAATTAGAGCGTCTAACCTATGTATGAATTTGTCCCATGCCATTGCCTGCCCTTCAAATATCCTTTGATTCCTTTCTAGCCATATGTTCTATAGAATCAATAATGGGACAGCTTCCCCAAGGGAATGAGGGGTGTGTGGTGGGTAGTACCATTCAGATAAGAGGTGGCGGATGGATCTTGGGAAGGTCAAAATAAAACAGAGTTTTTGGAATGCCCAATGCCATGTTTTGGTTGCAAAGGGACAGTGCAATAGTATATGGCCCACAGATTCTGTCGCTTTTTTGCAAAAAATACATCTTCAAGGACCATGGAATCCTCGTTTGATGAGGTTGTCAAACATTAATATCTTGTTGAGAGCAGAAAGCAGTATCCATGCTCCCCAAAAAAACTTATCCGGCCAATTATCAGTGGGATGGACCACTGTTTGCAAGATCAGCCGATGGTAGCATATCCTGACCTCATACGTGCCTAAGTTAGAGGCATTCCATATTAAGCTATCCTACTCCACCCCGATCGGTAGGCATCTTTGGGAGAGGATGTTTGCAATGTGGGCATTCTACACAAGGTCTGCATCCAGTGTGGACCAGTCTTTCCATTTGAGGGCAGGATAATTAAGATCATCTACAGTGATATAGTCCAATAATCGGACACCCCGTCATTCTTTGGAAATTTCTTGGATGTCATTGAGAGCAATGATTGAATCCAAGGCAAGAAATCCCAGCCATGAGTCAGCCCAAAAATTTATCTTTGTGCCGGAGCCCCACCAACCAAGATAAATTTTGCTAATGGTTGGCATAATTGAGTATAGGAAATTTCAGATGGTTGAGCCACTTGGGAGATCAGGTGTAGAGAAGATTCTTTCCGAAATCATTGAGTCCAAATATTTGGCTCGGATTAGTTTGCTCCAAAGTTGCTCCGAATTGAAGTATGCCCGCCACAGGATTTTGGCTCCCCAAGCGACGTTGTGTTTTCCCAAGTCTGTTAAATTTGTTCCCGGAATTTTTTTGACCAGCATACCTTTTTCGAGTTGAGGAGATGGAAAATGTTGATCTCTGCGGTGCGTTGCTAAAGGAATTTTTTGGCAATCTTCTCCAGAGACTTGAGGACACCCATTGGTACTTTCAAGACTGAGAGTAAATAAGTTCAAATAGTTTGCAAAACTGTTTTTTATCAAAAGAAGTCTGCCCACCAAGGAAAGCATTTGCCTTTTTAGTACGAAATTCCGGCTTCCACCTTCAAAATCAGATTTTGCCATAGGTTTTTCCACATAGCCCTAGTAAAAGAGAGGCATGCCCAAGTATTTTCCAGGAAGCTTACCAATTTTGATACCTAAGATATTAGATATTTCCTAGGTAGCCAGTATGTGCGTACGGTTGCGGGTACGGGTACGGGGATCCGGTACGCTGATACGGCAATTTTTTTGGGGGCTCGGGTACGGCACTTGGGGTACGGCAATACAATATACATATAAAATATTAAAAATATTTTTAAAAGTAACAAGATAAGCAAAATTCCAGCTTTAACACATGCATTATGCATAGATTAAACAAATTTGAAATATACATAAGTGAAATAGCCACAAAAGTTCAAACATACTGATAATTCAATGCGTTTTTCCATGATATTCATTGTTCGAACTTATAAGCAGTACATTGTTCAAATCAAAATGTTACAATGTAACATTGTAAACACAAAAATGAAGATACGTCAACATTCTAATTAGTAATAGTCTAATTCCTCTGCATCTTCTCCAATGTCTTCAATGAGAGCATCACTACCATCACGTGGTTCATTAGAACCACAAGCATCAGGAGTACAACTAGAACCATCAGCAATGCCGCTCCCTGCTAGCCCCACTTTGCAACTCATGCAATGTACTATCTAGGTCCGGGGTACTATCTAGGTCCGGGTCTAGCAATGAAAGTTAGCAATGGAAACATCCAAGTTTGGAGTCTCTGGGTCTATATCCCAACACTTTGTTGGCCCTTTTCTGTACTCATCCTCTCCTATGTGATAGAAGGCATAAGTTAGAATGCACAAAGACCAATCCTCCGCCTTTTTTGCTCCCAACTTGTTGCGGTTAAACCGAGTGGATAAATGAGTATGTACCCCAATTCCTCTCAGCTGAAGAAGAACTCACAACCTATTGAGGCAAGCCGCAAAGTCAATGCAAAATTAAAATTTTTAATTTATAAAAGTAAAAAAGAAAGAGTTAAGAAATGAAAAAAATTAAAATCTTACTTGTGATAAAACTTTTATTGCAAGTGGCATGAGGTAGGTGTATGCTTGTCCATGGAGGTACCACCACGAATAAGCATCCATCATGTATTTGTCACGAAAAGCGCTAATGGAGTGATCCCTGGAGGCTATGAAATTCACAAACTCGTCTCTAACCATGTCTTCTACTTCTAGATCTGGGAAGATTCTAGCAAATGTCACCTTATACCCCTCACTAACTTCAACATCCTTATACAGTGGGACCCTCCTAGGCAAAGAAAGGATCTTTGCGCTATAGTATTTTGGAGTCAAGGCAAAAGCAAGAAGATACAATGGAGTAATCATTTTGTTCCACCTTTCAATGAGATGTGACTGCACTTCCTTGAAGAAGGTCTCTATAGGATCTTGCTCTTTGGCATTTATGATGATCTTAATTGACTCAATCATTGTGTCAATTTCATCATAAATCTCACCCATGCATGGATGATTCATATCAACAAATCTCAACATACTCACGATGGGCTCAGTAAAACTAAGCAAGTAGTCCACACGATCCCACCATGCTTCATCCAGGATCAACAGTTTCACATTTCTAGCCCTCTCACTGTTTGCTTGCCTCCACACACTCCAAAGGTCACTGATAACCATAACCATGTCACTCAATGCCTCTCACACCTTCACAAGCCATCTCAAGACAAGCATGCGCGAGGCAAATCGAGTCTCAACAACCTAATAAGAAATTAAAAGAAATAAAATTAAGACAAGTAAATTTAAAACATTCAAAATTCTACAAATTACAAACTTATAAAATTAATTTAATGAATTTATAAAAATTAATTTTAAAAACTAATAATTATTTTTATAAAAGAATGTTACGGGTTACCTTCAATAGCTGCAATGTCGAGAATTTATGAAAGATGGCTTGGGACATGTGGTGGTTGCTGACGGACATTTGAATTTCACTTGCCTCCTCGTATACTTGTTTGATCGAAGCAATTTTTGTGCCCAATTGTTGTAACATTAAGTTGAGGGAATGAACCACACAAGGTGTCCAGAATATGTGTCCACACAGTGCCTCAACCAACAACCCTGCAGCTCTACAATTTTTTGCATTGTCCGTTACAACTTGGACAACATTTTACGGCCCCACCGTCTCAATAGATTCTATGAGGATGTCGGCAATGAATTGGGCATCCTTCACTTGCCCCTCACAATCAATAGCCCTGAGAAACATTGCCCCTTTAGGACACACTGCAACGACATTGATCAATGGCCTATTTGTTGTATCTTTCCATACGTCAGAAACGATGGACAGCCCTGTTTCGAGCCATTGATTCCTGATGGGCAACAATGCATCTTCAAAAAAAAATCTTTCTTTTAACAATAAGGTGGTGCACACCTTTTCATACCCTAGGCTAATGTACCCTCTAGGGGCTTCATTAATACATCTCACTATATCTTGCCAGTATGGTGATCTAACAACATTAAATGGGACACCACATGCATAAATAAAATGCCCAATACTTTGGTCAGCTATGTCCCTGCTTTCATTCTAGAATGCCCTTTCCAATGGGCCTACATTTTTTGTTCTTTTGTGAGAAAGAAGTTTATCCTCTTCCCTTTCGGTTGCAATAGGTGTAGACAAAAATGGGTGATCTGGGGCCACAACCTCAACAGAAGGAGAAACAAGTGGCTTGCTAATGCTATGTGATCTTCCTTTTCTTGCCATAGGATGATTGGATTTTAATGTTGTTGCTACATCTACTTCTTCCTACTCTTTGATGTATGCAAGGGTCTTTGTACATGGCAACCCCTTTCCATCTAACCCTCCACATGTTCTACTTGCGTGGCCAATAGCCCCACACAAATGGGCTTTCACCCAACTGTAGGAGCTCTTAAATCGCATATTACATTATGAGCAAACCCAAATAAAGCCCCCTCCACCTGGTATTTGTTCTAGTTGTGTGACACGCCTCCAAAGGGGGTAGGATGGATCACTTTTGTTAGGAAGACCTTTACTACCTTGACCCACAGAACTAGAACTCACAGCCATTTTAACTGCACAATGCATTTTTTTAAAAATGAAAACACATTTAGTCTTGAGAGAATGTTGAAACTTTAAAATTTAAGTTTAAATGAAATCAAATGTAGAAAAATGAAGCTTAAAACAATAACAATAAACAAATAAAAAAATAAAACAACTACAAAATAATAAAATACTTCAAAAAAATCACAAAACAAAATACTTACCTCAATACACCCAACACCAACAATGCAAACTCCTTGAACTCCTTGGCACTTATTGCAAACTCCTTCAACTATATGGCACTTGAAATCAACCCTAAGCAATTGAAAATAGTGGAAAAATTGAAGGTGAGAGTCAAGTATGCAAATAAGAGGCAAGAATGCAAATGTGAGGTAAATGACTAGTTGTTATTATAGAGTTTGGGGGCACAAATTAGGGTTTAAAATAATAATTTATTGTTTAAAAAGTCGGTTTGACTTTTTTTTTTACCAAATAACAAAAAAAAATTAGAAAACCCGTGTATGCACAGCAGGTACGTCCGAGTACGTGCAGGGTTCTTCCTGCAGGGCCAGGGTACGCCCGGGTACATCCACAGACATAGCTGGCCGTACCCTAGCCCTGCAGGAAGAACCCTGCACGTATCCCCTGATTTCGAACCAGAACCCTGTACCGGGGACGTACCAAACCGGTACCTGCTGTCCCTAGGGGACATACCGGCTACGTGGGATATTTCCTTTTGAAGTTGACAAGGAACATTGAAGAAAAAAACCTGTGATTTCTGGTAGCTGATTTCTTAGCCTGATACAGCCGCGTATCTCTGTAGGAGTTTAATATTTCTGGCTTCTATTAATTTTGCTCTTCCTAGGATGATTGTATCATCTACAAATAGAATATGAGAGATGGACAGAGCTTCTTGGGCAATTTTAAGGCCTTGGAGTTGCCCTTCACTAAAGATTTCTTGAAAGTGCAGCTAAGTGCTTCCACCTTGATTATAAAAAGAAAAAGAGAAAGTGGGTTCCCTTGGCAGATGCCTCTAGTTGTTCCGAGGAGGCCCACTGGACTTCCATTGATCATTACAAAAAAGCAGGCTGAAGAAATACAGTTTGCAGCCCAATCACAACATCTTGGAGAGAATCTGAAGTTGAGAACCTTCCCCAAGAATTTCCAGTTGACTTTGTCGTAGGCTTTGCAAACATCAAGTTTCACCACCATTCCTTTAGAGTTTGAAATAGAGAGAGAATGGATTACCTCATGTGCGATAATAACCTCATCTTGAATTTGTTTACCTTCCACAAATCCACCCTATTCTTCTGAGATCAGATCAGGTAGGACTTCTTTTAGTCTTGTGGCCATTGCTCTTGCGATGATCTTGTAAGTTGTGTTGCAGAGTGAGATAGGTCTAAAGTCGGAGAAGGGTGTTGCTGAGTCTGATTTGGGGATGAAAGAGATGAACATCCAGTTGAATTCTTTTAAGATTCTTCCAGTGCTACATGCCTCGTTTACAACTGCCACGATTTCCAATTTTAGCAGCTCCCATAATTTCTAGAAGAATAGAGCTGGGAAGCCACCCAGGCCTGGTGCTTTGTCCCCATCCATTTGAAAAACTACCACATGGAGCTCATCCTCGTCAAATGGAGCCATTAGTCAATCATTCTGACTATGTGTGACCAGGGATCGCTTGGAGGAACTCATCCGTGACAGAGTCGTTGATTAACAGATTATCAGTGAGTAGATTCTGGAAGAAATGTGCAGCTTCAGCCCGGATCTCCACTGGGTTATCTAGAGTTGAGTTATTTTCCTTTGTAATTTTACTGATCCTATTGGTTTGTCTTCTTGCAACCGTAAAGCAGTGAAAGAATTTGGTGTTACGATCACCAGCTTGGAGCCAGATTTCCCTAGAGTTTAGACGCTAATGATCCTCCTCCTTGGCCTATATGTCTTGGAGCGAGGATAACAAGGCTTGCTCCTGTTGAAGCAATGGATCAGTGAGACCATGCAGTTGTATTTCCACATTCAAAATCCCTAGATCCTGCTCAATTTGAAGTTTCTGAGAAAGGTTATTCCTAAAGGTGTTGTGGTTCCAATCTTTTATACAAATTTTCAAAACTCTGAGCTTTGACATGAATTTGAGCGCTTGAAGCCTTCGTTCCTTGGGTTGGATCTCCACCATTGTTCCACCAATCCGGGAAAGTTGTTGTCCCTTAACCGCATCTTTTCAAATTTGAATGGACATCTATCAGGGGTACCGTCTTTGGAGACATTCAACCAGACGGGTGAGTGGTCTTGTTATCCCGTAAAATTGACAAGGGCAATTTTACCGATAACCATACCGAAAATTTTGTTTTGATCCCTCGCTAGGGATCCCTTGCGTTCGGAATGTTGCAAAATCCCTTTCCGGGAAAATCTGGTTTCCGAACTTAGTCTTTTTTGGTCTTTTTTGGCTGGGCGCATGGAATTACTATGTAACACCATGTTTTGGTGCGCCCCCTTTAAAACCTTTGGCGCATATTTTTCAGTGTCAACACACCTTTTGGTGCGCCTTGTATGTTGAGTCTTCCCTGCGTGCGCCAAGGCGCATGCGCCTTCGTACTAACACAACTTTTGTTGCACCATGTTTTGGTGCGCCAAAGGGCGCACATAATCTCATGTTGACATACCTTTTGGTGCGCCAAAGGCGCGCTTAATTTCATGCTGGCAAATGCTTTCATGCGCCAAAGGGCGCATGCTTTCCCATGTCGACAGCAACTTTCATGCGCCCTTTATAAAGTGGGTGGCGCATTTATGACTAGCTCACCTATATATATGTTTTGCGCGCCCAAAATGTCATTTTCACTAGTCGCAGAGCACGTGATTTCTTTTCTCTGAGCCTGTCAACCCCTGCCTCGTCGTTTTCAACGCGTTGTGGACCCGTTTTCAAGATTTTCACTATTTATCCGGGTAAGTGCTCTTGTCTCTTCCATGTGATTTGCTTTCTGGTTCTTTGTGCTTGCTGGTTGGTTTTTGAAATGCATGTTTGAGCTAGCCCTCCCCCTCGTGCTATCTTTCCTTATTTTCCTCTTTCCAGATCTGCTGGAGGAGGATGTTATCCTAAAAACAATGGTTTGTGACCCTCCTGGTTTAAACCAGTTCATTACCCCAAGTAACCTTTCAAAAGAGGAACAGAGGAGAAAAACAATCTGAACCATGTGAAGACCCCTCTGAGAGTGATTTAGTTCACTGTTTCCCTCTTTTTCCTTCGGCGCATCTGTCACCCCCTGTAACATGACTAAGATCCACGCCAATGGCGCACCCATCTTGCCTGCTGCATCGTAAACTTTTGCGCCCCCAAGGCGCGCCTCTTTCATATGCTACAAGCGCTGAACTTGCGCTCTCTCTTAGCGCGCCAACCTTCCTTGCTGCATCACATATCCATGCGCCCTTTACAAAATGCACCCTGCAGTGTCTATACGCCATGCGCCCTTTGGCGCTGATTTAACCCTTGCAACACTCTTTTCCTGTGCGCCTTACCTATTTAGCTCTGCAATTTGCAATGCCTGTGCGCCATGCGCCCCGAAGCCTTTAAATCGCTAACTCTTTCTTCTGACAAGCATTTCAATGGAAAATCAAGCAGCTGACACGGCTTTCTTCAATTGGGTTTCACGCCTTATTCTTGCAGATCAGCAATTAAGCACAGAAGAATATATGTCAACATCAAGCAGGAAGCCTATCAAATCCAAAGGCAAGGCCAAGCTCACAGAAGAAGAGATGAAATATAAGTATCAGAGGGTCAGAATACCGCTCTCAGTTCCATATCTCGTCACCTGAGCAGCAACAAAAGCAGGCTACCCCCTTTCGGCCGCAAGATGATGATGACGAATAGCTGCTGCTTCTTCTTCTTCTCCTTCTTCTCCTTCTTCTCTTTCTCTTCTTCGTCTTTCTGGAAATATCTGGAGTATGTTGATACAAATGATGACGTCATCCATGTTGCATCATGGGATGATGTCATCCATCAAGTTCCAAAAAGTCAACATGACTTTTAGATATTTTGTAAATATCTTTGTAAATAGTTGTTGGCTCCTTTTTGCCTTCTTTCCTTCTCCTCTTCTATAAATATTGGAATACTTGTATTCTTGGTGGACATTTTTTAGATGAAAATAGAAGTGAGGAGAGAAAGACTTTGAGCTTTCTTGTAACAGAAGAAAACAGTAATACAAATATTGAGACTTTGTGCTGAATACCTGTGTTATGTGTCAGAGCTTTCTTATGTTAGATCTGCATGTGTTTATTCTGTTAGATTCATATCTACCTTTTTGTCATTTGCTCATCAGTATAGCTTTGTTCATTTATGTGAGTAAGTTTGGCTCTGTTTACTACCAATCCCAAAACATAAATCTTCCGACCTTTCTGCTTTGGAATTCATTTCTTTTCCCCCTTCGGATCTGACTTTTCTTCATCCTCTCTTTAATTCCTTTCTCTTCGCAGCCTGAAATAAATCTACTGGGATGAGATCCCAACCCCCGAAGGCAGAATACTGTGAGATTTGCACAAGATTCCTGCTGGTAGAATAGCAATAAACCAGTTTCGCTTTGCTGACTCAAAGAGGGGCTATGCCCTGCACACTGTTGGCTCGTCTATCCATAGATCTGTCCAGGCGACAGATTTTCGGACCAACAGGTCCAAGCTAGAGACTTTTAGTATCCGTGACTCCAACAGCCAATTTTGTGATATCCAATAGTCCAAGATCAGGAATTTGTCTAGACACTCTGCAATATTGCAAAAGCCTGCTCTTCTGTTGGTCCAGGAAAATCTGCCTTATTTGGGGGGAAAATCAACTAAATTACAGTCTTCCACAAATTCCGTGAAATCTCTTTGTGAGGTTGTCATTTTTCAGCAGCCACCCCTTTTGTCCAGTGGGGATAGTATGGCGTTGAAATCGCCACCCATGATGACCTTCTCATGAGGATTATTAAGGAGGAAGTATTGGATCTCCGGCAACGTCTCTTTTTTTTTAGGAATTGAATAGGCCCATACACATTGAACATACGGGCTTGGATATTCTCACCATATGACAAAATGTCACAGCAAATCCAGTTTTCGCAGATAAATAGAATGTCACATTTGATTGTTCTTGGGTCCCAGATAACACCCAAACCATCAGACGCCCCCATTGCATCTGATCCAACCACATTCCAAGATGACCATTGTTTTTTAGCGGTCAAGCACAGGTCAGTTGCAAGCATCTTGGTTTCTTGTATGAAAACTAAATCTGGTGAATTCAGCTGCAGTTGGCATTTCACCAACCATTGTTTATTAGGGGTGTTGAGGCCCCTAAAATTCCATGAGATGCATCTCATTTGCCTAGAGGAGGGCTTCTCCCCATCCACCGTAAGAAGTATTCATGGATTGTCTTTTGATATTTGAGCCTTGTTTCCTCCATGTGGGATTTATATTTAGAGAGGTTGGATCGACCACCTCATGATTTAAGGCTGCGATGTATATTAGGTGAACAGATTGTGTTGGGAGTTTGAAGGATGTTGAGGTAGGGAGGGGAGGGTAATGGGAAAGGGGAGAGCCGAGCTAGACAAGGGAAACAACAGATGTGACCAGTGTGGGGAGAGGAAGAAAATGGGTGGTGGAAGAAGGTTGCAGAGATAAAGTAGAAGAATGGATGGTGGGGGGAGAGAGGGGTGAGGTGGAGCGAAGGGAACCACCTCTATGAGAGGAGTAGGGGGTGAACAATGGGAAGCATGAACAATAGGAGAAAGGGGGCGAGAATGATGACTGATAGTGGAAACAACAGAACCCCGAACAGAAGAGGAGGAGGGGAGTAAGGAGGTGGGGGGGGGCACCTAGAAGGAAACCTTTTGGATCCATCGGCCAAAGGGAGATTTCAAGACCAAGAGGGTGGGATGAGGAGTATCGACCCGAGAGGAAACATAGATAATAGAAGAGCCCAGCTTCAGGATGCCACCAGCCGAAGAGACGAATGTACCAAACGCATTACAAGGGATTCCAAAATAGATGCCTTTTGAGACACAGGAGTACCTGAGTCGGGGTGGAGGCCATCTTAGCCGGAATAAATCCTTCCTCCCAGGCATAAAGGAGTAGAGGAGCATTTCCAAAGAACCATGGTCCTGTCTTAGCTGCTTTGTTGCAGTACTCGACTGTAGAGAAGGATATTTCGATGAATCCTTTGACCAGAATGTTAAAGTCGGTCACTTCTAGAGAGGGCCATGTTCCAAGAATCCAAGAGTGGAGAGAGGAGCTTGAAATGGTAATGCCAACAAACCAGCCAATGAGGGTCAGTTTAGCTTTTAGGTTTGCTCGAATGTGAATGGAATCGCTAATGTCTAAGAAAACAAAAACCTTGTCCATGGGGGCAAGGACCATTGGAGTTTTCTCCATAGAGCTTGTTGCCGAAACTACCACCCCCAATCCAACCTCCACCAAAAGCCACATCCAAAATTCTGTCCCCACAATGAAATTTTCCTCTACCACTCCTCACATGGTTATCCATAAGAGGGGGTAAATACATCTGCAATCATCGGAGGATTACATCCCCACCAACCTTCACCTATGGCAAACAAGAAAACCTCTCCTAGACACTCACAAAAAGAGGAAAACCTGAAGGGAAATAATTGATTCTGAGAAGACTCTTCGTACCCTCGTAACTTTGAAAAGTGTGTTCATATCTAGGCACTTTCTACAACAACCATCCATGAAAACCCAAGGGAAAGGCTGCCCCAATGACAGTCTCTTGATGTGGATCCTCTCGTGGAATATTCATTGTTTGGGCACTACTAGTAAGTGTTGTTCCTCACAGATCTTGTCCAGCCAGAAAATACAAATATGGTTTTTTTTTACATGAGGAAGGAACAACTTTCTTTACTCTTTGGCTCGTGAATACTGTAATTGTGTAACTCTCTGTTAAATGTTCATAGTGTATATGTCCTTTGTTCCTCATTTCCTTCAGCATTTGACCTGGTCCCCAATAAAATTTTGTAGTGCTAATGAGCTCTGTCCTTGAAGAGTTCTTTTCATTTTATAATATTTTTTTAACATTTATAAATTTAATCCTTTTGACAAAAAAATGAAACAGAAATTAAATTAACTGAGCCCAACCTGACGATCTCAGTGAAAAGAAGAAGGGAAGTTTTCAGAAGATAATGTAGACACAGGTATTAAGCATCTTGCCAATAGGGAGGTACCTGATCCTTAATGTTTGATTGCTGGAATATTTAAATAGGGTGGTCCACCGTTACATGAGATTCTCAACGATATGTTCAATTAAGCAATATGGGACAGTTCCCCTTCAAATTGGCAGGTTAGCAAAGTTATACCTGTTCACAAAGGCGGTGATAAATAATTCAAGAAGCTATAGAACAATTGAAGTAGCCTCTTTGTTAAGTATTTTTGGTACCAGTCTAGAGAGAGATAATTATAATGGCAGAAGAGAACAAATTCAGGACTCCTCAAGTAGGTTTTCAACATAAGCATTCAACCATCAACCATTTGGTAACTTGTAGAGTTGTTACTGAGAATGCACATGGCAAATGTAATAATGCTTATCTATGCTTTGTAGATTTTGCTAAAGCTTTTGATTCGATCTCTCAAATTCAACTTGAGAAAAAAATGGAGAACATGGGAATTCCAGTTGACTGGTGAGAAGCAACATTCTACTTATTTGAGAAGGTTCTAGCAAAATTAGAAGTATCTAGAAATGATTAATAAATGGAAGCACGAAATTTCAAAATCAATGGCAAAAATTGTGTGAAACGAGCAGTGTTTAAAAAATCGGGCAAACCGGAACCGGCCAGTTCAACCGGTTCACTAGCAAAGGGAAGAAACCGGTAGAAAAACCGGCTTGGTGACTGGTTCCGTACTGAACCGGCCTGAACCGGTCTGAACCAGTCTGTGCCAAAATAAACAGCAATTTGACATTTAAAACACTTTTTCTTTTTAAATTCAACTTTCTAGTTGGCTTTACTCTAGTTTGATGATCAATGATTTGATCATTGATATCAGACATGTTCAAGCTTGTAGCATATTGTTTTTTGGACTCGAGTAGTCTAGAGGTCATTTAGAGCCTCATTGTTTATGTATTTTGTTTTGGATATGTATTGCACTTGGTGCCATTTTGCTATATTTACCCTTACATAGTATATACATGAGCAAACTTCGCATATTTTGTCTCTAATTGTTTGTAATCATGGTTTGGAATCTTTAAAAGATATTGTTTTCATTAAAATTTTAATATTTCGTGTATTTTTTAGTAAACTGGTTCATAAATATTAAACCGGTTCTGTTTCGGTCAAGTTCCGGTTCGGTTCCGGTCCAACCCTCGACCGGTTCCAATTTTTAAAACATTGGAAGCAAGGATGTCCCCTCTCACCCACATTATTTGGCTTATTTATATATGAATTAGAAGATTGGATCACAAAGGATGGGGTAGGAGGAGTGCGCATAACAAGTAATGATTTGTTATTGTTGATTTATGCAAATGATGTTGTGTTATTGACAAAGCACTAAAATAGTCTCCAAAGACATCTTGCTGCCTTAAGCAAAAACGTAATGGGGATAGATACCTGGACTAAAGATATAAGTATCACATTCATGGTGATAAATTGGAGGCAGTTCCCTCTTAAGACTTGTGGGAAGAAACATATAATGGGGGTGTGAAGGCTCTTTATTCTATGCAAAACAAATGCCAGAGAATTCATTAATGAAGTTGGAAATTGAGGAGGTTTCTCTTCAGAATATTGGCGCAAACAAAAGTTTTAACGGGTATGTTGTTAGAAGGCCAGACCTTTTAATAGAATCTTCGAAGAAAATTGAGAAAGCTTGGAAATTATTTATGTTAGAAGAACTAAGAGAAAATTAAAAAAAAAAACCCTTACCCAATGATGCTAGCAAAAACATGTATGTTACCACTACAAGGAGACGAATTATGCTAATTTGTTACATATTAACCAAAATAAGGCATATGGACACAAACATATTACCATTCCAAGCAGAGTTTGCAACTAAAGTTAAGGGTTGGTACCATAACAAGATGAAATGGATTAAAATGGGCGAATGTAATGTCCCCATTTTTGAAGACCCTTAGCCTATCTTCCCCCTTGGGCTTTGGGATGTTGCAAGGGGAAAATTATATTAAATAATTAAATATTATTGCCTAGAGAGTAATTTTTATCATTTGACATTATAAAGCAATAATTATTTAATTATTTAATTATGTAATTTATTTAATTTAATTCCCACAATGCAAAATTAAAAAAAGGGAATTAATTAAATAATTTTTGGGTGGCTTTTAATATTAAAATCACCCTTAGAAAGGGGACCCCACACTTAGGGAGGATAAAGTAATTTTATTTAATGATTTCCCTCTCCTAGGGAATTCGAATTTTGTGCCTCCTTGTTTATAAAAGGAGAGCTTGGGATCATTGTGAGACTTATGTTGGATTGATCATTTGATTTCACTCCATGCTTGGATTATTGGGATGTATGCCCTAGTTCTTGCATTGTGCTCTCTCTCATTTGGATCCATTATTGAAGAATATTGAAGACTCATTGTTCTCTCCATTGTGCTCTCTTGTGTTGAATGAATTTATGCATTGTCTCTCTATTCTAAGCATTGGCGACTTGTCTAGAGTATTGGCACATTTTATTGAGGGTAAAATCTACATGTTATTGAATATTGTTAAGGGTTTTATGGTGCTTTATGATCTGCTGGTTATTATTGCATTAATTAGAGCCATAGCGACTTGCATAAGTGGTTGTTTGGGCATGCTTGGGTTTTTTTAAGGTGGATCTTCAATCTGATCTGTATTGGCATAGTTTTCTAAGTGTGGAACAACTATTTTGGGCATGTTGAAAGGTTAGAAAGTGCTGCAAATAATTTATGCAATTTATTCTAACCCTAACGACTTGCATTCAGATTTGGGGGGCTATTTTGAAGGGGTTTCAGTGATCTAAAAATTCAGATCTACGGTGCAGTGGAAAGCCCTAGATTTCTAGTTTATTTTGCATCTTGTTTCATGCAGAAACTCCAAGTATTGAGTAAGATATTAATTTTTGAAGTTTCAGCTGTTCTTGGTGCATTTTAATTGATTAACTGTTGTTATAAAAAACCAGATCTGCATTTTGGGGTCAATTTAATATTAAATGCGGTTGTAGAAATTAGGAGAAATAAGGAGAAGGTGATTTCATAATTTTTGGAGTGGATTTGATGCCCTTAATGTGCCAGGCGACCTACTTTTTAGGGCAAAATTGAGGTTTCATGTTTGTTATGCGAAATCTTGTTTTAGAATATTATTTTTCATATTTTTGCGGGCCAAAATCCAAAGTTTGAAGATTTTTGCTTGGATGGTTAAGCGAGAATTAATTTTTGAAAATTGCAGCAGTTCGGGGTTTGAATATTAATTGTTTCCAGCTGTGTATGATCAGATTTGTGTTAATTCTTAACTTGTCCTAAAAGGGGACATTACAGCGAAGATATCGATTCTCCTAGGTATGCAACAGGACCCTGTCC
This sequence comes from Taxus chinensis, assembly GCA_019776745.2. NCBI lineage: Eukaryota > Viridiplantae > Streptophyta > Pinopsida > Cupressales > Taxaceae > Taxus > Taxus chinensis. The sequence goes on from CM034152.1 coordinate 722,642,785, forward strand.
TGGTATGTCCTAGGTACAAGGTACATGAAAAACAAGCAGATTTCAGCATGGGCAGCCCGGACTGTCTGAGCCCTTCTAAGAAGAACTCAGACAAATCCAGGCTGCCTAGGGCAAATGCAACCAGAAGCCAAGGAGAAAAATGTCCTTTTGAATTTATTTTTTTCATTTTTACTCAAAAATAAACATAAAGTAACAATAAAATATAATTATAAACACTTCTCAAACCCTAAAAGCTAAGTGAAATACAAAAAGAAGAGATTAAAAAACACATAAGCAAAAGCTCTTACATCTCATTTTCTCAATGCATACTTGCCTTTCATCGCTGATATAGGGTTGAAGCTCCATAAAACATCATTGTAATCGTTTTCCTACACTGCTTGAGGTTGTTTGCTACCAAGGTAAGGTTTTAAACTTGTATTGTTCTTTTTTGGTAATATTGTGTTGGTTTTTAACATGTAACTAGATACTACAATGGCAATGAGTTCTACCTTTATGGGCCAACCCCAATTCAAATTTGATGCACAATCGCCACTTTGGAGGCATGTGACAATGATATAGCAGGTTTTAGGTGGTAGAGGTTATATCTAGAAATGTAATTGGTGCAATATTAATATGTTAGCTCATATAGTCAGGTGAAAGCCCACTTATGTCACATACCTAATGTGGGAATCAAAGGTTACAAGGGGAAGGTTGGTCCTCCTATGACATAAACACAAATCATTGAATTCGTAAAGGAACAAGAAGACACATAGTCATCCCAAGCCATGAAATCAATTCACCCTTAGTCAAAGAAATCCAAAAGATTAAGGAAGGCAACAATTTCCCCAAGCCCTCATAGCAGTTCCCCAATTTCGGCCACAGCACATCCATTTTTGGCATCACACTCCGCGCACAAAGAGGATTCTCCTCATTCAAACAAGAGAACAAAATGACCATTGGAAAGGTCTTTTCAAAATGAGGCTAAAGATATCGCCAATGGGCATATCATGTGATGTGTGTATGCAAATGGATTGTCCTTCAGTGTGATTTGGTGACCAGCAAATGATAAGAGCGATCAATGAGGCCCCAAAAGGTTACCAAGGACCAAGGTTTGAAAATCTCCACAACACTTGTTGGCAAAGGACCAAAAGCATGTTAAGGATTCTTTGAAGTCAATTAAGGGTTCATGGGTTAGAACGAGGGTCTCCATCATTTCTGATGGATGGAAAGATGCAAGAAACAAGCCTTTAATCAATGTGATTGTAGTGTGCCCTAAAGGGGCAATGTTTTTGAAGGTCGTTGATTGTGAGGGATGTGTGAAGGATGTCGAGTTCATTGCCAACATCCTCTTCAAATCTATTGACGCGGTGGGGCCTCAAAATTTTATCCAAGTCATAACAAATAACGCAAAAAATTGTAAGGCCGCAGTAATGTTGATGGAGGTCAGATATGGGAAAATGTTTTAGACACCTTGTGTTATAAACTCACTCAACCTCATGCTGAAAATAAAGGGAAAAAAAATTGAGTGGATCATGCAAGTTTATGCCGAGGCTGAGGAGATTCAGATGTTTCTCATAAACCATCATCTCTCCCAAGCCATCTTTAGATCCTTCTCATCTTTGGATCTGCTAAAAGTACCTGCATATTTTTTATTTAGTAAGTTTTATTATTGTTTTTAAATTTTAACTTTTTTAATTTGGTACTTGCAGATTTCTAATTTTCATAATTTTTAAATTTTTATGTTTTGATTTTTTAATAAATTGTTGAGACCAGGTTTGCCTCTCACACAATCATCTTGAGATGACTTGTGAGGGTGCAATAGGAACTTAAAAGACTAGTCATCAGCCACGTGTGTACCATATGGAAGGAATCAAGAAAAGAGCACACCCAAAAACTGAAAAGTATGATCTTAGATGACAATTGGTGGGCATATGTAGATTATCTGCTAAGTTTCACAAAGCCCATTATGAGTATAATCCATTTCACTAACATGGATCAGCCATGTTTGAGAGAAATTTTTGACGGCATGGACTTAATAATTTAGAAGATAAAGACCATCAATAATGCAAAGGAGCAAGATCTTAAGGAGACAATTTTCAAACAAGTGCATTAAATCCTCATTGATCAATGGAATAAAATGACCACCCTGTTACATCTCCTTGCCTTTGCATTGCCTCCTTGATTCTATAGCATGAAGATCATTTCTTTGCCAAGTAGGGTGACCCCATACATGGATGTGGAAGTGGCCGAAGAGTACAAGTTGGCATTTTCTAGGATTTTCCCCGATCCTGAGGAAAAATGTCGGTTATGAACTTATGAACGAGTTTGATGGTTTCATTACCTCCCAAGGGCATAGCCTTGGTGCTATGTAGGATAAATACAAGAAGGATGTGCATGTGTAGTGGTACCTCCAAGGCCAAGGAACAACGACCCTAAAACCTCTTGCAATCAAGGTCTTAATATAGGTAAGTTGTTTATTTTTCTCACTTTTTGTTTAAAGTTTTATGTTTAAGACTCAAGTTTTAATTTTTTTAGTTTTATAAATATTAATTTAGGTTACAAGTTCATCTTCTTGTACGCAGAATTGGAGAACATACAACTTCATCCACTCACAAAAGCACAACAAGCTTGCAGTAAAAAAAGGCCGAGGAATTGGTCTACATACACTCCAACTTGCACCTTGTATCGCATAAGAATCCAAAGTACAAGGAAGGGTCTTCAAAGCATTGAGACATAGATCCAGAGGAAGTTAACCTGAATTCTTCCATTTCCCACCACTGAGTTGCCACTGACTCTTCTATTACACAAAGCTTAACTAGTGGAAGTGGCGCAGCTAGTGGGAGTATTACAACTAGCAAGAGTGGTAGCCCTTGTGGCTCTAGTGAACCACACCATGATGCTAACAATGATATTGATGCTCACCATGAAGAGCAAGATGACTACGAATACTGATTTTGATGTAATCAGTTATGATTAGTGCATGACACTTAAGATTTATGATTATTATGACATTTGACATTCAGTTAGGATTTTCATTTTGTGGTTTTTTATATGGATATTATGCGGTTGGTGTCACTAATTTCCTATTTATTATGCTAGAACTTCCATATTATTTTTATATGTTTTTTGGACAGCCGAACCCAGGTCAAATCCAAGGCAAAAAAATCCCCATACCGGCAAATCCAGTTCTTCGAACCCAAACACGAACACGACCTGAATCGGTAACTTAGAGAATGGGTATTTGAAGAGAGATTTTGCTAACGAGCCATTAACCATCCGAGATTCGCAGAAAAGAAGGTAATAGAGAATCTCTAGCAGAATCCTAGTGAGAAAATGAGATTCTCTCAATGTGAGATGAGCCCAAGGATCATTGAACCCAAAGAAAATCTACATGCATAAGAGATAATTTTCCAATTCCGGCTAATCTTTCATGTCTTGAACAACAAGGAGAGAGAAGAATATAAACCAAGAAGAACATTTATGTTTTCTTTGCAAGCTAGGAGAAATTGAGGATAAGAAGAATGTGATGCTTGCATTGTCCTATGTGCAAGCAAGTACGGAATAAGCACTCAATAAGGCATGAAAATTTGAATAGTTTACATAGCTTACTGATTTTTCAGGCTGAATAAATAAGGAGTCATATTAAGAATGCTTTAAAATGCCAAAAAATTAACACTTATAGAATACATATGACTTATAGTGGCAACCTTGAGGTAAATGGCAGCTAAGCTGTGAAAAACATTTTTGTAAATTATATTGTAACTTTTTCTACTCCGTCAATAAATCCTATAGGCTCTCCCGTGGACATAAGTAAAAAAATCTTATTCTAAATAATATTTTTGAAAGGCGGCAGAAGAATAATGGAAGGAAACAAATACTCCTCAACAATTTATAAAGAATCATTTACTGCAAACCTCGCATCGTTGGCGACCAGTCGTATCGGACGCCAGTTTAGCCACAACATGATAATTTGTAACCTGTTATTTTGTAAATAAATAAGAATTATAATATTATTCCAAATATAAAAGTGCAGTATAACTATGATGCTGATTCCATGAATGTGAAAACTAATTAAAAGTGTGAACATGCAATTTATTTCAACAAAAAAGTCAAGCCAAAAGACTACTAAAAGTGGCAGATAAACATTAAAATGTGTTGTCTGCACAATTCTCTAATTGGCAACCGTACTAAAATAACCTGTAAAATGCATGATTCAGAACTGCTAGGTATACAAGAAACCTTACAATATGACCTAGCTTGTCCCAAACAAAGCCTGAACCTGTGCCTTCCACTTTTGCATCTGTCAGCTCTGATATCAATGACTGGTTAACTGTCTTGGGGTTTAGCACTTCAATAACTTTAATAGAGACAACTGATCTGGTTGTATCCTACTATTCAAGAAATAAAAAATGCAGAACATGAGTAAATAAAGAGAGAAAAAAACTAACTGCTGCAAATAATATCAATAAAACAACAAAAAGTTCATCTTGCCAAAATTTTACCTTCAAATCACATTTGCAAAGGAGAAAACACTTAGAATTGACTTTTCCACATCTTTCAGAAATAAAAATACTTTAAAAAAATAAAGGTTTATAATATTCTGCTTAAATCATAGAACAGTTATGGATTCAAAGAGATTCAATAGGATACGTGCACAAATAATATTGACTGCCCTTGAACAATATTCGTATCCATTCTATTGGATAGGGTGAATTCCAGAAAGAGATACAAGGTTATGTGCCACCCATGAGGTTAGTTTCTCATGCACAGTTTGTACACCTGCAATATAAGAATATCCCTTGGGGTTGCTGGATGAATGCTTACCATATTTCTTATCCCCTAGAAACAAGGTATGCATCAAATATATCTATATGTTGTATGTCGTATTAGGGAACATGTGAGAATAAGTAGCAAGTTGTAACATATCACCTACGTTACTGGTACGTAGCCTACAGGGCATGGGTACTGGTTCATACCATACCCGGTATGCAAGATGGGTATGGTCTGCCGGGGGTACTTCTAGGGTGCCTTGAGGCCTCAAAACATTGTACAAGTTGTCCAAGTTATAAGGGACGATGTAAAAAATTGTAGAGTTGCAGGATTGTTGGGACGATGGGACATAATGTAATATCGTGCAACAAGAGGAAACAAGTGGATTGTTGGTCCAAGTTATTTCTTAGCTCTTTCTTTAAGTTCTTAAGTTTTTACTTTTATAAATTTAAAATTTTAATTTTGCATTGACTTTATGGCTTGCCTCAATAGGTTGTGAGTTCTTCTTCAGCTAAGAGGAATTGGGGTACATACTCCTTTATCCACTCAATTAACCGCAACAAGTTGGGAGCAAAAAATGCAGAGAATTTGGTTTTCGTGCATTCTAACTTGCGCCTTTTATCACATAAGAAGGATGAGTACAAGCAAGGGCCAACAAAGTGTTGGGATATAGACCTAGAGACTCCATACTTGGATGCTTCCATTGCCCAACTTTCATTGATAGACCCGGACCTAGAGTGACTTGGCATGACCTGCATAGTAGAGCTAGCGAGAGCGGCATTGCTAATGGTTGTGGTTTTACTCGTGATGCTTGTGGTTCTAATGAACCACATGATGGTGATGATGCTCTCGTTGAAGACACCAGAGAAGAGGCAGAGCCATTTGATTATGATATAATTAGACTATTAGTTTGTTGATTTATCTTCACTATTGTGTATAAATTGTAAAATTTTAACAATGTACTTGTTCTAAGTTCGAACAATGAATATCATGACAAAATGCATTGAATTATCAATGTGTTTGTGGCCATTTCACTTATGTTTTGTGGATATTTCACTTATTTAATAATTTGTTTACTCTAAGTATGTGTAAGGCTAAAATTTTGCTTATTTGGTTAAAAAAAATTAATATATATTGTCCTACCAGCATACTAAATCCCTATACTCATACCTGAATCATACCCCGTACTGACTACCTAGCTTTACTTTCAGAATTTCCTTTCAATTTCGTGTTGCAGAGATCTTTTTCCGAAGAGCATCTCATGTTTCACTATTGTGACACGCAATGATCTTCGATTAGGGCATATATATACACCATTTTTCTGACACTTGTTAAACATGTCTTTTGTAAATTCGTACCCAAGTGTCGTACCCGAGCCACCCAAAAAAATTGTCCTACCAGCATACTGAATCCCTATACTCATACCTGAATCATACCCCGTATCGACTACCTAGCTTTACTTTCAGAATTTCCTTTCAATTTCGTGTTGCATAGATCTTTTTCCGAAGAGCATCTCATGTTCCACTATTGTGACACGCAATGATCTTCAATTAGGGCATATATATACACCATTTTTCTGACACTTGTTAAACATGTCTTTTGTGCGTGGGCTGCTGATGCATTCTCCTCCTGAGAGGGTGCCTTAAGGAGCCTATCAAGATTGGGGCATGATCAAACTTGGTCATGTGGACCAGACCACAACATTTGAGGGATGTCACTATTAGCCTTAGTCACCCCATACATGCCTTGTTTCTTCCCTTTGTTCACACATTGCACTCATTATGTCTACTTGTCCCATTATGTCCACTTGTTTCCTCTTGTTGCACGATATTATCACTACTTTCGGTCACTTTGGACCTTTTTCATGCACCCACATTCACATTCTGACCTCTGCTCCTCATGATTTCAGCCTATCCCCTTAGGGTTTCCCCCAAGGTCGACGTCGATGGTGTCAAGTATATATATACCCAATTGCCTTCTTGTTATTTTCACCACTTACACCACAACATCACTTTTGTTATCACTTGTTTTCATACTAGCACATAATTACTCTTGCTCGCATTATTTCGCACTTGTTAGCTAGCTTTGGAGTCTTAGAGCTTGCCTCTTTTGCATTTGGGTCGCCATAGTGAGATAGGACTAGAGATATTCTTGTTGAGCTTTTCCCCTTCTTCGCCCATAGCAATTCTCTCTCAGTGTTGTTGTCTCTGTAATGTCCCCTTTTTCGAATTGAGGCCTAAATATGGACTTCTTGCCATTCCCTTTTCGTGGCAAAGAAGAATTATTGAACAAGGAAAGGAGTTGCATTCCATTTGATTTTTCTTTTATTAATTTTTAATGTTTTCTCTAGTGTTTTCTTTAATAAGGCAGGTCGCCTGGGTTGGAGGTGTCTTAAAGGAAAATTAAAAGACCCAAAGAAGCTTTGACGAGGTCGGTCCTTCTAATTGGCTTTTGGCGCCAAATTAACGATATAAAAGGAGATCAATGACTTCATTTTCATCATCGATCTTGGCGTATTTACTCTACATTTGATCTTTGGTCTGATTGCTCATTGTCATTCCACTATTAGGCGACATTCCAATAGTGTGGTTTTTCCAAGAAAGACAAAAGCTTCCTTGCGGCTGGTTAGAGAACAAAAACCCTCCATTTTTTGGTGAAGTGAAGACAACTTTGAAGACCTATTGCTGATTTGGACATTAGAATATCAAGGAAGACATTTACAAGAGTTTGCATGCATTTTGGAGCTCTCCCTAGAGAGAGCGACTAGGGTTTGAGGGTATTTGAGTGCCTTCTAGGACGCAAATTGCAAATCTGATTTTATATTCTGATTCGGCATATTTTATAAGGCCGGAATCTATATTTTCATGATTTTTGGTGGTGATTATCTATCATTTTTAGTGTTGGTTTGTGATTCTTCTATTGTTTTCCTAAATTTAATTACAATAGTATATATTCGCTGATTTTCTCTATTTATTGTTACCAAATTGGATGGATTTCCGTGCTCGAATTAATTATTTAAAAGCATTATGTAGTTGTTGTGCATGGTTGTATGGTGAATTCTAAGCTCTTATACAGTTCGCCCTAGGGTTTTGAAGGATATTACAGTTGTCCTAAATATCAGATTATTTTCATTTTTGGTGTTGGTGTATTTTCAGATCTGATTCTTGGGGTTTGTGGCCAAACCCATGTTTTTAGCTTTTGCGCGAAAAAGGGACATTGCAATCTCTAGGGAGGATTATGCATCAGCGGTCACACACACCCTACAGGGAAGTTCTAACTCTCCTTAGTTTCTTATTTTGTATGTATGTAAATACTTACCATTGTTGTTGGTCATTCATTGCTATATATTAGAGTAGATGTAGGTTTGCTTTGATCTATCGCATTGTCTTATTGTTATTACACCCCTTGGTTATCTCTCTTCTATTCCAGAATTCCAGTAGGATACCTATCTTTATCTTAGTTGTAGACCTTGGAAACCTATAGCTATCTTAGGGCTAGGACTACTATCCTCTAGATTTACGACTCTAGCACTCCTTGAGCACCTTTATATTTGCACGGTGTGGCCGATCTTAGATTGGATCCCTATATTTGAGAACCCAGCCGGGAATCTCTCTTTTACCCGTCATACAGTGAAAATCAGAGCTCTATTGCACACCCATGCTTGTTAACCAACAAGTTTGGGCTCAATAGCTGGATTTCTCTAAAGAGGATTCTATCAGTCACCTCAGCAAGTGATCCCAACGACCTAGGGATTGCCCCTAATTGCAAAAGGAATCACCCCAAATGTTGCAAATGATCAAAGCCCATCATTGGGATATGACACTTTACTAAACAACTTGTAATTTACGAACATCACATGGATACAAACCATAAGCTAAAAAGGACCCACAACATAGAGGCTATGTTTAAACATAATCTCGTGAGGAATGAACCAATGTCTATCAACGGTGAAATCCCAATAGTCTCAATGTGGGGTACAATGCAAGTGATCTTCTAAATTACTCATAAATGGTAAACAAGAAGGTCGTAAGTTGTAACAGGGTGTTGCTAATTCCCCATGAATGAAGTTGAACTGATCCTGGCCAGACTCATTATACTAAAATTCTACCTCAGAATGTCTTCTTTGTGAATTCCAGAATGTCTTTTTTTTATAATACATATAATAATATACCTTTTTTTTTCATTGGTAAATTTTGGATGAGATTGTGATCTGCCTTTAAAATGATGTGGGGTATGTTTGGCTGCAGTCTTTGGATCTGTATACATGTGTCACGTAAGATTTTTCCTTCAATTTTCATGGGTTAGTTCAGAATGTACCTATAATTGTTACACGGTACACAACAACCTGACCATATGTCCCGCTGAAATAATGGGCAGTCTTATTGTAGTGAAGTAGACTTGAATCTAAGTTAGTCTTTCATAAATGCCCCACTACCATTACACCACAACCCCCATGGAGATAATGCAAATACTAAGTTAATGAAGCGATTTATTTCTTGGGTGTTGAAACAACACAACCCACAACTTCATAACAATTTAATAACAAAAGATTGGATGAATCTAATCTTAACATTATATACCATGCTACCATTATATCACAACCCCTTGAACATGGTACAAACACTACATTACTAATAAGTAATTTACTTATTGGGTTGTTTCCATAGACCACACAACAGAGTTTGATCGCAGAAACGTTGCATGAACCTAATCACAGAAATTATGTCATGTTGAATGGGCGGTGTTATTGTAGTGAAGAAAACTTGAATCCAAGTTAGGCTTTCATAAATGTCCTATTAACATTACACCACAACTCCCGGGGAAATAATGCAAATACTAAGTTAATGAGGCGATTTATTTCTTGGGTTTGAAAACCACATAACCCAGAACTCGATAACAAATTAATAACAAAATATTGGATGAATCTAATGTTGATATCAACGTTAATACCCTGATACCATTATATCACAACCCCTTTGACATTATGTATTGTACTACATTAATAATAATTAATTTACTTATTGGGTTGTTTCCATAGACCACACAACAGAATTTAATCAGAGAAAGGTTGCATGAACCTAATCACAGAAACTGTCCCATGTTGAATGGGCTCAATTACACAATTAAAAACGTATGAACATTGAATAATGAATAGAGAGGAACCTGAAAAAGACGGACAACTCTGTCCTCCTCTTGTTGGTCATCCTCCCCATTCTCTGCTTTACAAGGAAAAGGTACAGAGGTCTGTACGAGTGAGGGAAGCAGCAACAAACCCAGGGTTGTAGCTCTTCTACTCAATACAGAAGATGGTGGTGAAAATTTCTCTGCATTGAAGGAAGAAACTCTAACTGGGTGTCGTCTGATTCTTTGCATATGAAAGAAAGCGGAAGGAACTGCAGCAGCATTCAGCTGCCAGCCACTTGTTCTTGCATTCATCCTCACTATGCCTGCACGGTTTGATTTTATCACTCTGCTTTTTTTAATCTACAGAATCTCTAGATTTATATAACTAAATGATAATCGTTGATAGGGCAATTAAAAAGTGAAACGGATTAATCCGATAGGAATTGATCGTACCAAATTTTAAATGAGGGACTTCAAAAAGTAAAGACAGATGGTTGGAGATCAACGAGGATTGTGTGGGTCCTTATCATCACACAAACGGGCTCAATTCTAAGTTGTTGTGGGTCCTTATCATCACACAAACGATTGGACCACTAGTATGGCAATACCTCTTTTTAAGAGCGGAGATGTTGACAACCCAACCACTTACAGGGCCATCATGATCAATCCCCTATTTGCAAAGTTAGTTGGTAGCATGGTTGAACACAAAATCAGCGAGTGGGCAGAAGATAATGAGAAGAGAGCAAAAGGGCACGCTGGTTTCAGACCTAAGTACTCCACCCTAGATCATGGTGTTACACTAAGACATATCATTGAAAAAGCATAGGAGGAAAAGACAAAAAATTTCCTCTGTTTTGTTGACTTCATAAAAGCTTTTAACACTATCCCTAGGTATAAGGGGGGCGCGTCTCCATGCTCATAGAGCGACCGCCTCCCCCAGGATGGGCAGACCCCATCCGTGCAGGGTAGTGCACGAGGCGCTATCCAGGGAGCCAGAGGGACTCCCGGCCGAGGCAAACGGTTGGCCAGGCATGGGTTGGGGTTGACGACCTCACATGCATGTGCCTACAGAAGATCTGGGCGAGTTGGGCGAGTTAAGCGCGCAAGCTGAAAATGGGTGACCTCCTAGGAAGTTCCCAGTGGCACACCAATGCAACTCTTGAGGGCTATGGAGTGAGTAAGAGTTGTGCATGGGGGATTTGAAAGGACCATGTTGTGAGCCCAAGGATGTCTCAGAATCAAGGTTTAGCTGAGGCGGGTTGGTGAGCAAAGTTGGTTGCACTTAGGAACAGTGCAGGGTGTCTTGGAGCGAAGAACTTACCCAATGTACGCGGAGCGAGTTGGGCAACTCATGTGGGCAATGCAGAGGCAGAGCGGGAGTTGGTTTGAAGCATGAAGACCTTGTATGATAGAGGCCTTGCGTTGAGAGTGCAGCACACGCCTAAAGAGCCAGATGAGCATGACAGACAATGAGACCAACATGGGAGAACTCACAACCCCACCAAGTGGATCGTGGAACACTTGGTGTACTGGACATTCAGAGGTTGGGGTGTTCAGCAGTCCTTGGAGATATACTCTACCCTTGCGGAGTATGTCCATGTAGAGATGTGCATCGTGGATCAGCAGTGGGACTCCAGAGTTAAGTGACAGTGGACTTGGGGAGACCTTTGAGGTGGCAACGTCCTTAGAACCAGAGTTCATGTGGAAACAGCCAAGAGGCGTGATGGAGTGAGACTGGGATCCAGAGGTCAAAACGGAGGAGAAGTAACTCGAACGCGAGCGAGCCAAGTGTGGCGAGCTCCTCAACCTTGCAGAGGTTAAAACAGCGCAGATGAGTTGAGTGCTCACGTAGATGTATCGGAGGCGCAGTGGAAGCGTGGATGCAAAGTGGGTGCAGAAGCAGTGGCTGAAACTCATAGTGGACAGAGGATGGTTCACATGGTGATGCGCGACATGGTGGGCTGAGTCAAGGACATCATGGATACTGTTGTAGTGTGGTGAGCTGACAACGAAGGCAGAAGACTTGAGAAGTCAATGCGATCTGGACGCAGACGGGTGTCTCGAAGAGTAGGCACGCCGATGTCAGTGGCCATGGCATCGGGGCGAGATCAGAGGTTGGATTGAGCCGAGGGAAGAAGAGTACCTCACCCGCATGTGATGCAGTCTACAAAGATGGTGGGCTTGCAGTGCTCCCCATAGGGATCTTTGGTGTGTTGGACTTGGGTGACAGATCAGTCAGCAGGTTGGGGTGAGTAGAGGCTCACACCTGGGAAGGACTCAGGAGGAGGACTTCCCCCGTCGATGCACGCGTAGGTGACCGGTGCGGCAACTTAGGCAGACTCATGGATGGATGACAGAAAGGGGCATGTGATGTTCCTCAGTGGCCTTGTGCAGAACAATGGGATGTTCGACAGTGAGCCGGCTAGTGGCGCAGAGAGCTGGGTCAGTGATGAGTCAGGAGGCATGAGTTGGACATTCCCTCAGGTGAACTAAGAAGGCATATTAAGAGCTCCCGGCGGTTGTATGGGCAGTCATGGTATTCGACGAGTGGTCTTTTGGAGCAGTTGTATGGGCAGCTGTGAAGGGTGTTGGAAGGGTTCACTTGTGCATGTTGGAGATGCAGTTGGGGAATGGGTGGTGGATGAAAATGGAGAAGGCGTAGTTTGGGACTACTGGAGTAGCTTGATCCTCTAAGGCGAGCGAAAAAAGTAGTGTCTCAGTGCCGCACGTTGGCTAGTGAAATCCGTTGCGTAGCTAGCCCCGTGACACTAGGGATAAGTTATGGTGTAGAATGCAAGAGCTTGGTATACCATTGCAGTTTCGAGTAGTGGTTCATAGACTTTATGAAAGGGTACGTATTAAAATTAGAACCAAAACAGGCATTTCAGAGAGCTTTAGGAGCGACATTGGTGTTAAGCAGGGTTGTCCTTTATCACCCACACTCTTTGGCTTATATATAGACCAGCTAGAAGAATTGTTAAATATGGAGGGTGGTGAAGGTATCAGGGTGGGTGAGTATGTTAGAAGGCTTCTTTTATATGTTGATGACCTTATATTGATTGTTACGTCTGCTCAAGGTCTACAAAAATAGTTGCTCACTCTTGAAGCCTTTTGCAAAAAAATAGGTATGCAAGTTAATACTAGCAAGACCAAGATTATGGTCTTTAGCAAGAGAAGGAAAAGAAATCAACAACCATATTTCTTTGAGGGTAGTACTCTAGAAGAAGTAACTGACTACAAATATTTGGGGATTGACTTCAACAACAAGCTTATTTGGGAGACTTGCAGAAAAAAGAGAACGACAGGAGGGTGGAAAGTTCTTTATGCCTTACAAAACAATTGCAGAGAAGCAGAGTTATGGGATTGGAAAACTACCCAAACACTTTTTGAAATATTAGTTATTACTGTTGTTCTTTATGGGTGTGAAATATGGGCCAGCAGCATCCATTATCAAAATGGAAGCAAATTGAGAGAATTCAAAAGCATATGATTACCACCAAATTTAAGTTGAAAGTCTCGGTCCCTTATGAGATTCTTTTAGCTGAAACAGGTGCAGTTCCAATTGAAGCCATTGCTATGATTTGACTTCTCAGATACCTCAACAAAATTGAACAGATGACAACAAATAGGTGGCCCAAACTTGTCTTCAAATAGCTGTTAGGCAGAAGGAAGAGGTCATGGATGAACCAAAACATCAAGTGGATGAAGAAATGGAATATTGAATGGCATACATGGCCCCAAGGCGATAAAGAAATACACGCATTTGTTATTGATAAGGTCTGCAAAACTTTGTGGGAAAATAGAGGCAGAAAAAAGAGATTCTATCTCGAAGAATTAATCCCACTTGTGATCATCAACAAAAGACATACATCGGGGCCCTCATTCCGTGGAGAGCTAAGATTCTCATAGCTAAACTACGGACCAACTCTCACCAGCTTAGAAGTGAAACAGGTAGATGGAAAAGGCCTATAGAAAAATGGGAAGAAAGACTGTGTCTTTTGTTCAGATGGGGTAGTGGAATCAGAAAAAACACTTTATTACAGAATGCAGCGCCTATAATGATATTCGTTCCAGATATGCAATCAATTTCAAGACTTTGCCATTACATGTCCTGTTTGATGAGGAGCGGATAATTGGAATGGGAGACTTCATCATCAGGATTAACAAAGAAGATCTGAATTGGTGAACTGTAAAGAAAGTGGTTTTACCGTCTCATAGGCTATTTTAAGCCTCATGGACGCTAAAAGTTTATATTCTAATCTATTCTATATACATTTGGTGATTTTGTTGGGGGTCTCACACATAATGTTTCGTTTTTTTTATTATATTGTACTTTCACAAGCCCTATGTTACTAAACAATTTATATTTTTTTATGAAAAATATCTTATATTATATTAATGTAATAAGATACAAGATAGCTTTCAACAAAAAAGTAGGCGGTATGAGAGCACGCCTCAAAACCATGAACAAGTTAGGTTGAGCCTAGAAAATCAAAAGTCAAACTAGGCCAAGCCTAGGAGAGTACAACAAAACAAAAAGCATCACCCCAGAAAAAAACAAAGGCACAATCAAGCAGAAATTGCAAACATGCCCGAGGCAGGAGATCCTGATCATCCGACCACCCCGAACTAGGCATATCTTTACCAGCATCTAGAATCTCCCAACCAGCAGCAAGTTCTTCCACTGGGTCTGCTTCCCCGTGCATAGGAATGGCAAGGTTGAGGCAAGGGAATTTTCCAGATGATGGCGGGGGTGGCGGTGGGTGCCAAGCGGTATGGCGTGAAGCAGCGGCAGAAGGAGAGCCCCAACCTTGTTTTTAAGCCGACAAATGCGGCGAAGAACCCCACCCATGTTGCCGAGGTGGCGAGCCGATGAGTGTAGCGGGGAGCCCTGGCCACAATGGCACACAGGTGAATGACTATGCCGATGTAGCGGCCTTGGAGAGCAGCGGGTGCAACTGAAGGCACGACATTGGGATCGGCTACGTTGGCCACCACGCGCTAAAGGCGAGGAGCGCTTGGTGGGAGACAGAGGCACGCGGGAAACGTTGCACGGAGCTTCCCCCCAGTGGCATAGCAAGGTTTGGAGGTGGTCCACCTCCAACGCCACCTTGCTAGCTTGAACTTGAATCTGCAGAAGTACATTAGAGATCACCATAGATTTATTATAAATCAAGAAAGATTGATCAATTTCATAATTAGCAAAGAAAAAATCATTTCTTTCTTTCCATATCCAAAATAAAATCTCCCCTCTGAACACATGCCATATCTGGATGAACATAGGCAAAATTTTGGGATTATCTCCCAAGAGGATATGTTGCCAAGTGAAATAGTGAGGCCGTGAGGGAAAAAAAAGAATGGATTCAGTTCTAAGCAATTTGAGCTTTGGGATAGAACCAGAAGACATGCAAAAGCATTTCCAGATGCCCACAGAAGGGGCAATTGGGAGCCGGAATCCCAATTTGAACAAGGCGAGCCCCAATAAGAAGGCCTTGGTGTAGAATACACCAAAGAACATGAGCAATTTTGGGCTCCACACATATAGTCCAAACAGTCTCAAATCATCTACCCCAGGTAGACACAATGGCGTGAATTCCCCAATGAGTATTAAGCTTGTGCACCATGGGCAAATGGGGCGAGAGCCATCGATAGCCTTTGTTAGTTTTGTAGTTACAGAAAGGAGTATCAGCATACTACTTCCAGTCTGTCCACCATGGGCAAGAGGAATGCACAACAATCTTATGCAGCATGTGATCAGGAACCGAATTGATCACAGTATTGAAAGTATCTTGATCTTGGTTGGAAAGCCGAAACAGAGCTTTAAAATCCAGCCAAGCTAACCAGGATTGTGTGTTCTTGTAGAAGAAGTCCTCTATGGCGTGAATTCCACGCTTGAAGAATTTGAGCACGAAGATTCACGGGACCTCTACTAAGCATTGATCTTGGGATTGAAAAATCATCAACCACTAGAGAGATTGTTGGTTAAGAGAGCCCATTACGAAAGCCATCCCCTTTCCATAAAAGCCAGGGTTTGACACATTCCCATGCTTTCTACATACTTTTAAACACAAAAGTGCCAACAATTTGGACAGGCACAAGAGTGATAAGAAAATTGACAAACCCTAAGCCTTTCCACGTAGGGCGGCCATAAGGAGAGCCTTATGCAATGCCATGCCATATGAGAACTTTCCAAGCTTCTTGGTCAGTGATGCTTCTAATAATCCACTTAGCACAGAGAGCTTGCCCTTGGCGTTGAAAGTGAATAATCCCGAGGCCTTCAGAATTGCGAGGCAGACAACATATATCCCATACTACTCAATGAAAACCCTTGTCGGTAGAAGCATTAACCCATAGGAAATTTTTGAGTAGTTTTTCAAGCTTCTAAATGGACGCTTTGGATGAAACCCAACAAGATGAGTAGTAGACATGGGTAGCAGCAAGAACTTTAGAGAAAATTTGGAATTTGTCAGCCAAAGACAAAGGCCTAGTAAGCCAATATTCCAATTTTTTCGCCACCTGTTGAATGACATAATGTCATAGTTCAGCCAGGGAGGTTTGAAAAGCAAAAGGAGTACCTAGAAATTTGAAAATCTCACCATGCTGCAAATTTTTCCAATCGAATATGACAAGCTAGTCTGACACAGGAAGGAAAGATTGTCGATAACATTGGGTTTTTCGCCATTGAATGCATGAGCTAGAAGCTAGGCAGAAAGTATCCAAACATTGCATAGCATTGCAAATGTTGTTCTCATCCTCGATAAGCATAAGGAAGGAATTGTCCGCAAAATGCCCATTGAGGAGCTGAGAATTAGGCTCATCAAGCAGCAAGATTCCACGAACAAGACCTTGCGCTTTGGCATGAGCTAAGAGATAACCAAAGCCTTCGGCCGCTAGCACATACAGTGTAGGGGCAAGAGGGGAACCTTGTCTGATAGACCGGAAAATTCCAAAGGGCTCCAAGCTAAGGCCATTGACAGAAATTTGAGCAGAAGCATCGGCAAAAAGCTTGTTGACGGATTGAATAAAAATGGGTCCAAAGCCAAGGCCCTGAAGCATGGTGAGAATGAATGGTCATTCAATCCGATCATAAGCCTTCTCAAAGTCAATCTCGATAAACATGGCAGCCTAATGAGATTTGCGAGCCCATTACATACCTTCCCACACTGCGATGATGTTATCTAGGATGAAATGCCCCTGTATGAAGCATGTTTTCTCTGGCTGAATAATAACAGGTAGAATATTGTGTAATCACAGAGTTAATGCTTTGGCAATGATTTTGTTGGAGACATTCAGCAGCGTAATCAGCCGCCAATAAGTGATTTTCTTAGGAACTCCTTGCTTAGAGATAAATTTAATGTTTCCCTTATTACTGTGTGGCCCTAGGGATTGGTTCTAAAATCCTTCAAGATAGACCTGAAGAACGTCTTTTCCGACAGAATCCCCAAGAGCTTTAGAGAATTCACAAGGGAATCCATCGCAACCCAACGCTTTATCATTAGCCATTTGTATAGTGGCTTCATGGAGGTCTTCAATGGTAAGCATTCTTTAGCAGATCACCTTCTGAGCCTCTTAAAGCTTGCATGGCACAACACCCAAACATTAGTCAAGAGCGGTTTGGCAAGCTACGGAGGGTGGCTGACCGTGAAAAGACGAGCTTGTAATGGTGCACAAAGGCTTGCAACATAAGTTGTGGGTTAGTAATTTGAGCTCTGTTGTCCATGATATCTCATATATGTTGAGAAGGCTTTCTAGCTCAGAGAGAAAGAAAGAATTCTTTTGAAACCCAATCTCCAATCTTGAGCCAATGCATTCGAGCCCGAATTTGAGCTCCTCTGGCATTATAGTTGTCCAAAATTTGGATTTGATGCCAGATTGTTGCAAATTACAATTGTAGAGCGTCAGAGAAGGGATCACCTTGAAGCACCACTGTCACCCAACAAAGAGTTAAGGTTAGCGGTGTCTGAGCGGCGCTAAATTTTTGCCAGCTTGTGGTCGTAGATTCTAAGAAATTTGATAGTCTGAGTCAGCGCATCGTCTTGCCATTATAACTAGTTGTTTTGTATAGGTAGATGCAAACCGGTGACAATGACTGGGTCATGGAGCTAAATTTCAAACCCGCTTGATATGATTAATAGTGGGGCCATGTTGCATCAAAGCAGTATTAAGAAAGAATTGGCCTTTATGACAAAATGGGCGTGCATCATGCCAACATATACAAAATTGTATAGGAGAGTGGTCTAAAAGGAAAAAGTTAGGCATTACCTCCACTGGCATAGAATAAATGCTATCAAACTCAAAAAAGTTTTGAGGTGATAACATAGCCCTGTCAAGTTGTTTAAGGACATGATCTGTCCCTCCACAAAGATTGGACCACATGTACCAAGCTGCAGAGGTGGGAAATCAAGATGTGTTAGGATAAAAGAATCTGATTTTATTTCGCATGAAGTACCACACTTCCCTTTCATCAAGTGTCCACCTCATAGGAAAGTGGCCACATTTATCATTTCGGGATTCAACTATATTAAAATCTCCACTTATTACCCAGTAGGCATCGGGAATGGAGTTGGCTATCCACCACCATAGATCAGCCCTTTCTTCCACATCATTTGAGGCGTAAATATTTATGAGCCCAAAAGGGTGGCCATCAATATTAAAGAGGACCCACATGACATGACTGGTGGGGTTGATTCTATAGTCAATTAATAAGGGCTGCCATTTAGGAGCAAAAAGTGAAATTAATCCCCCACACCCTGCTTCATAATTGCTACATAAAGCCAAGCTATCAAACCAGATGGATTTGCATACCAACTGTAACTGAAAACTTGTAATTTTTACTTCATGCAAAAACAAAACGTCCAAATTTACACATCGTTGTCGAGTTTCACGCACCACATACTTACGACAGGAGTGTGTGAGACCTCTAACATTCCAAGATAAACAATTCATGGGAAACATTGGTCAAGAGCCATATCACCATCCTCCAAGCCATCAAGGGTATCATATTGATTGTGCAAGAAACGAGCAACATTATGTTGTAAAAAAATATGCAGATCAATTTTCTTCCAGTCAACGTACTCAATGTTGTATTCTGCTTTGGTGAAATCCACGCTGCATGTTGGGCTATGGTCCCGAGAGATGCGAGAGGGACTTCACGATCGTTTGTAAGGCCCTTGTGAGTTTCTTGGTAGCAGCAGTGGAATTGAATGCAGGATGGGGACGTGAGAAACATAATTGGTCTAGTCTATGAGAACCAATGCCGCAAGGGGCGTGCTAGAATACTTTGGTAATGAGGTAGCCGAGATAGCAGCAACAGTTGTTCTTTAGCAGCAACTATAGGTTCCTTAGCCGAAATATTGAGAGATTGTTCCTTAACAGCTGGTTCCCGATGGCCATGGGAGCTAGAGGCTTTGGATTCCTAGGCTTTTTTCTTGATTCGCCAGCGCCCGATAACTTGCCAACCTTCCTCCTGTTGGGGTTTGACTAATTCAGGAGTTGTTTTGGCCATAGGGCAGTTACAAGGTACATAGAGCGAACAATCCCTGATCTTGTGATCAAATGCTTGACTATGAAAGCAAGTGTCAGGTAGATTGATATACATGACCTGTTGGGAATAACATTTATCACCCATTTTGAATATCCACAAATTCTTTGAGATCCTGCGAGAGATAAATCTCAACACTTACTCTCTTCTGAGGATGAGCATGGTAAACCTTATCAGCTTCCAAGCATATAACCCGCCCAAGCAAAGTGGAAATTCACAATAAAAAAAGCACGCATGGTAGAGGAAGACTAGGAAATTCAATCCATATAGGAACTTTAAGGGTGGTATATTTAGATATCACAAAGTCCTTGTGTCAGGGTGTCAACACAAGTAACGAGTTACAGACATACCAAGTGGTTTGCTTAGCCAAAATATTGGGCACATTAGCAGGTGAAAGGAACAATAACCAGATCGTACTAAGCCAAGAACACAGATGCTAATCAAACACCACGGTCAATAAGATGAAAGTAATTTGCTAGAATAGCTTTACGTAAAACCTTTGCAAACAAATGAGCAACAATATCATATATTATTATGGAACTCAATGTAATACATTGAGAATCGGTCTTGCTTAAATAGGCAAGGAATAACAATCTAAGAACCAATCAAGGTCGTAGATCAAGCCATAAATCAAGGAAATAACTAGTCATCAAAGAACTAGTCAAGACCATATATTTAGGAGGGAACTAGACATCAAGGATCTAGTCAATACCATAGATCAAGGAAAGAACTAGTCAATACCATAGATCAAGGAAAAAACTAGTCAATACCATAGATCAAGGAAAGAACTATACCTAACAACTAGATAATATCTACGAATATCTTTGTAAGATAAAGGAAATATCCACACACATAAGTGGGTGAGGATAAATACAATAAAGGTAAATAAAATACCTAGATGAACATGAGCTAAGGCAAATACCTACTCTAACACCCCCCTTCAAGTGAATCTAGGGGCCAAAATAGAAGTGGCATGTTCATAATATGAGTCCTGACAACTAGGCCTGATGAGGTACTCATGTACAATAACTTGGGAAAAAGGGACACCGCAAGGTACCCAAAACTAGTAACAACAAAGTAAAGAGAGTAGAAAACTCGCTCCAAGGCATCCTAAGAAGCTTGGCTCAAAAAAATCATACAATGATGAAGAAGTTTGGTGTGCACTATGGTCTGAATCCACTGCTCTATCACTAAACTAAAAAACATATATGATTACTGGAACTTCACCATGCAATAGCTCCATTGACAATGGAGACTTGCTTAACAGAGTGATGTCGAAAGTGTAATAACAACACCAAGAACCAGTCAATGTCGTAGATCAAGCTACTGCAAATCAGGTGTGTCATGATCTAAGAACACTTATTGAAATCCTCAATCCCATGGTCATATGGTATGGCCATATGAACTGGGCATTAAGGAGCTTGTGATTCCTCCTAGATCAAGGAAAGCTAACTTCATACCTAACAACTTTAGGTAATATGTCTAATATCTAAATAAGATGGGGGATCTATTCTAGTGCACATCCATGTGTTAGGATTTGTACAGTAAAGTTTAAGTAAAGTTTTTTTGATGAACATCAGTATAAGATTTGTAGCGTACCCTAACACCCCATCTGAAGCAAAGCTATGGGCCAGGGTGTGGTGTTGATCTTGTTTCTTTGGGTTTTGTGTCCTTGACAATTAGTTGCTTTGATTATTGTTCTTGGATCATGACACACCTATTTGCAGTAGTTGATCAAATTATGTTTGGTGTTTTTTTCACTTTTGACATCACTTCGTTGACAGTCTCTTAAAAACCAGTAACGATAAAGTAAAGAGAGTAGGAAAAACGCTCCAAGGCATCCTAAGAAGCTCGGCTCAAAAAAATCATACAATGCTAAAGAAGTTTGGTGTGCACTGTGGTATGAATCCACTGTCTCAATCACAAAACTCGAAAACAACTGACATTCGGGCTTCACCAAAATAGCTCTATACAAGGAGACTGTCAACAAAGTGATGTTCGAAAGTGCAAAAAAACACCAAACATAATTTGATCAATTACTGCAAATAGGTGTGCCACGATCCATGAACAAAAACCAAAGTAACAAGGCAAGGACACAGAATCCAGAGTGTCGCGATCCAAGAAAAACAACAAGGCAAAGACAAAAAATCAAGAGTGTCATGATCCAAGAAAAGCAACAAGGCAAGGACACAAAATCTAAAGTGTCACGATTTAAGAAAAGCCAAGGTCACAAGGCAAGGTCACAAAACCCGAAGAAGCAGGATTAACACCACACCCTCCCATACTAGGCTGAATGGGTGGAGGGACGCTACAAATTTGTACGAGTTGCCCAAAATCAACTACTTGAACACGGACAAAACTAACACTGGAATGCACCAGAATAGATCCTCCACAAGAGATACTGTCAACTTAGTCAAAAGTGTCGAAAATATAGATACAAAATCCCTCAATAAACAAGAGAGATACACTACATCTGCTAAAGAAAAGTGCTCAAAACACAGAAGCATCACAATGCATTAAGGTATATAAAGTGGAGCAAGAGGCCGAATGGTGGAGGAGCCATGCTTGTAGAGTCCTCTCAATGAATTCCTATGTCGCCACCACGAGTGATCATATATCTACCCCCAAATCAACACGGATGTATGAAGAAGATGCCTGCATATGACTTGGTACAAAATGCACAATGGGTGCATACAAAAGAACATTAGAATGGTGTGTCAGGTTGATCATGTCTGACAAATGAAATCTCAAGGTTTCTCAAGCCTAAGTGAAGAGTGCAGAAACTCATGTGTTTCTCATGATCCTAAAAAAGAGTCGAGCGAACGAAAAAATGAGCTCAGTCAATGTGTGATCCCAATGAAGTATCTACATCGAAAACCAATGTCATGGCGAGAATTCCACTTAACATGTGGAAGAGCGGAAAAAATACCCTGTGAGTGTCTACCAATGACCTCCACCAGTGAAACCCATAAAAAAGAGCATGCAAGAACTGAAGGCAGTGGTACGCTTCTCAAAAAATTCCATGCCGCCTGAGTAAAAATAGGATACACAACATGTGGTACTGTAATAGGCACAAATGTGGAAGAGCATGTCAGTAACAAGCCTCACAGGTTTAGAAGCATCAACAAGTAAGAACAAGACTCAAATACTAACAAATCAATATCAGTGGGTACAAGAGCAATAGCTGCAAGTGGACTAGGAGCATGGATATGGCTGTCCACAATATCATGGTGATGTTGTAGGCTAGCAAGTTTGTTGCTGCAGGGAGTGAATTATTGTATCCTTATCATGAATGAGTGATTGTAGAAGAGAATTTCACTTCTTGAGTGATCTATTTTCTTCCACAAATTTTACAATATCCTCTTGAAGTTCACATACTTCAGAGAAAAGCATATCATTCTCAGAATCCATGATAGAGTACAGAACTGTAACTTCTAAAAGTTTAGGACGTCGGGCTCAGCCGAAATTGCATCCACAATTGATTACAACACTCCTCCATATTTGGAAATTTATAATTATAGTGCAAGTCTCAAAATAAATATTTCCAATGGAAAGAGCATGAAAAAACAAACACTTTTGCAAAAAATAGCACTCAAAACCGAGTTACTGAGCAAAAGATACAAACTTTTTTCAATATTTTGCTCTACTATTTATTTTAGCTGCCTTCACCACACAAACAAAATAAAATGTTGTTGAAGTTAAGCACCAAATAAATAGGAATCAAAAGGGGGTTGAAGCCCTCATATGAGCATACCATATGACTAAGGGCTAAGGAATCAAAAGCTGTTAAGCCTTGGCTCATATGACTAGGCGCAGCTAAGTGATTCTCTATAGAAACATAAAAAACCACAAAAATTGACTACCTCTAGAATTAGCCAAGTTTATAGTCGATCTTAAGGTTTTTCATGCCTTCCGGATCCAATGTAAGCCTCTGCTTTGCATGAAACCACATGCATGCAGCAACATAATATGACCAAATCCCAAATATATGAATATACAAAGAATTTATTTGTAAAATAAAATTTACAAATGGATGTCAACAACAATCTCTAGCTCTGATACCATGAAAGGAACGATAACCAGATTGTACCAAGCTAAGAACACAGATGCTAATCAAACACCATGATCAATAAGATGAAAGTAATTCACCAGAATAAATTTACATAAAACCTTTGCAAACAAATGAACAACAATATCATATATTATTATGGAACTCAATGCAATATAATGAGAATGGGCCTTGCTTAAATAGACAAGGAATAACAATCTAAGAACCAGTCAAGGTCGTAGATCAAGCCATAAATCAAGGAAATAACTAGTCATCAAAGAACTAGTCAAGACCATAGATTTAGGAGAGAACTAGACATCAAGGATCTAGTCAATACCATAGATCAAGGAAAGAACTAGTCAATACCATAGATCAAGGAAAGAACCTATACCTAACAACTAGATAATATCTGCTAATATCTAAATAAGATAAAAGAAATATCCACACACATAAGTGGGTGAGGATAAATACAATAAAGGGAAATAAAGTACCTAGGTGAACATGAGCTAAGGTAAATACCTACTCTAATAGCAAGGTCAGAGAAACAAAAAAGAAAGAACCCTTGGTCATGTTTTGAACGCTATCTAAGCAGACCCCATGAGGGGTCCAGACTATGTTAGCCCAGGATTTGAGCATGCTTTCAAAGGGGATTCAACCCACAAAATACCCAATGAGGAAAAATTGTTCTAACCATTGACAAGCTGCATTAAATTTAGGAATGGATAGAACTACATCCGGAAGAGAGAGATTACCTCGTGAAAAACCTTCGGGATGAACTTTTTGGGGCGCTTCGCTGACAGTGCCATTACTCGCTTCACTATCTCTTACCGTGGTTAAAACGATTGGGTTTGAATATGGCGAGGTCATTATATAGGGGATGACCAAAGGGCGAGAAACCCTAGAAGAGACTATAGCAATAAATTCCCACACAGCCTGAAAAGGCCGTTGTATGACGGTTAGGAAGGGGAAATCCTAGAAGAGCTGACTCCAGTTTTGCGCCAGAGTTGCAGAGCAAAAAAACTTTCCGGGAGTCACTTTTTTCATTAAACAATTTATATTTATTTAATAAATGTTGCTTAAATCCAAAGAAAATGATAAATGATTTGTTCTTCGACAAACATTAAATACTATAACTACCAATTTAAAGGAAGTCTTTGCATTCGAAACTATAGAAATTTGTTACACGGGCATAGCAATATAGGGTTTTATGGTATAGAATTTGCTAGCTCAAACCTAGATGAAATATAAGAAATGTGTGTAGGTTAGTCTTTAGCATTAGCAATACCCTGCCTATTATCTGGAATACATAAAACATGTATTAAGGAAAAGAGTATGTCTAATTCAAATCAATTTTAGAAATAATGAATATAGAAGGATTAAAAGGATATGGCTTCATATTCAGGAAAATTAGGGGTATTACAGATTTCACAAATCCGTTGCTCATCTTTTCCCTAGTGAAACATAAGCACATGACCGCTTGGCTTCTTTGGATACGTCACAAATACCCCTATGTTAGGATTAGCAACATTTGTCACTTTATTTTTCCATGAAATCGACACACCAAATAATTGTGCTCGGGGAAAAGAATACCCTAGTTCATTTAAAATTATTGATGGATAATTCTACTAAATGTTTGCAAATATGCACATGGTTAGGATTTAAGATAGAAGAAACATGTTTAAAAATGGGCCGAGAATGGCATCAGTGATCCAATCTCATGAAATCACATTCACTATCTTAAAATTGACTTTGAATTGAATTAAATTTTCCATCTATCAATTGTTCCATTTGATTTGGGGTTTAAATGTTTAAGGAAAAAATTAACCGTGCTTCAAATTGAAACCTGAGCTAAAAATCACAAAGTTGAAACCAAACCCTTGCAATCCATTATACCAAACAACCTATCTTTTTGAAAATTTAAATTTAAATCAAACTTCATCATTATAAGATTTTTTAGAGGTTTAGGTGAAGAAATAGGAGGTAAAAAGAGGCTTACAGATAAACAAGGATGATGGTAACCAGGTGCTCCACAACACATCTACAGAGTTATGCAACGGGCTACACTAATTTACAAACTTATATTTATGCAAAGGGCCTTATAACATCTACAAATATTGGCTCTCAATGGATCTTCTAAACTCTCACATGGTGTTATTGCAAACTTTGTTGTTCTATTAAGGACCTAACCTAGGATGGTCACTTTCTTGACTCAACTCCATGGCCTACAAAGACACAACCACTTTCAATTGGTTCTTGTGTTTTCACATGCGCATTCTAGAACTCTTCTTGGTCTCCCTTTAACAACTCTAAATTTGTGAACTCAACCTCCTTTTATAGCTACACACCTAGCTTCCTTTCCCACTTCTCTCTCCTCGCTAGTTCTTTTAAATTTTCTCGATAATATCCAAAATTTGAATTTAGGCTCATAAATTCCCTTATCCACCTTATCGCCATCTGGACATTCTCATTATGCCATGTTACTCTATTGGTTGGCTTCTCTGACCAAAATTTTGACTAACTAGTCACTTCCAGCCCATGTAATCAGACAAATCCACCACCTATCACTTTTCTACCAGCTCTGTCACGCTTCTTCTCCTTGAGTTTCACCTTCTTCTTCTTCCTACGCACTCCCTTCACGATTCTGGGTCTCCTTCAAAATTTTTGTGCGCTCCATTGAGATGAAAATCTAAGCTAATACCCGTCACTCCTCTTCCTCATACGCTCCTTACTTTCTCCCTTGCGTAAAACTCATACGTGTGCTTCCAAAACTTTCATGCATCATGTTTTCCCTTTGCTTCTTCATAAGTTTCTCACATGCCAACTCTCCTTTGTGCTTATCCATACTTCCACACATTATGGCTTCCTTCCAACCATTACGCACTTCCAAGCTACTTTCCCTTTGTTTCATTGCACCCTTCCTTTGTTTACCCCTCACGCCCCATTCTTGTGCACCCCCATACTTTAGAAAAATTGAGCAGGATTGCTTTGGACTTGGGATTCTTCTACATCAAACATTTGGGGTATTTAAAACATGAGTTCCACCTCAAGTAGACTTAGTGAGTGGTTGAACCACCCTCCAGACTATACAAATAGATAGTCCTAGATTCTTCATCTAACAAACTTAGTTTCAGATTCCACACTTCTTCCAGTTCATCTTCTAGTCCTTAGCCACTCTTTGGTGACCTCTATGATATCCTAAAACCTTTATGAGACTCTACTCACCATTTTCTAAGCACCGCCTTCAAATGGGTCTCCCTTTCTGATCCTTAGCAATTTTACGCTCTCCTTCAACTCTCCTCTACACACTTTTTTACATGCCCTTGTCCGTCCACCTTTGCCTTAATGCTCCAAGGCTTTTCTTCTCTCTTGCCCACTTCATCTCTAGGTTTCATTCCCTTTCATGATTCTTCTTTACACACTTCTCTTCTCCTTTTCTTCTTATTTCCTTCTCTTATTCTCGTGTCACTTCTTTCCCTTGAATTTTCTCCTCTATTCTTTTGTGTCTCATGCACTACTTCCCTTCTACATTTTACCCTTCTTTTTCATAGGCTTCTACTGCACACTCCACCCTTGTGCATTCTTTCTTATTTGATCCTTTTTCTTCCTTTCTGTTGTGGCATATCTTCTTTATTTTTCCTCTTGTCACACCTTTCTTGTATGTGCATCCATTTCTCTATGATTTCATGGGTTTAGACCCACTTTCTACCATTCTTCTCTCGACCTCCTTCTTTACCTTCACCCTTTTTGTTCTAGGGCATCTCTTCCTTGCACGTTCATTTTATCACATGCTCTACTTTGTGTATTCCTTCTACACAATCGTTATCTCCTTTCTTGGTATATTCTTGTTGGCTTCTCCTTACCTCTTATTCCCTTGATCCCTACTAGGCCATAATTCATCTACTTATGCATGGTCAAGCCATTATCTGCTTGCTCGCAGATTCCTATCCTTTGGTTCCTTGTGGCTACTCTGTCATCTTCTCTCCTTTGTTTTACCTTCATCATCATAGATTCCCTTTACAGTTGTGGGCCACATATTATTTACATCTTTTTGTGGAAATTCATCCCTGCCACTTTCTTCCTTCACTTCTTCATTTGTGCCTTCATTTCAGAAAGCTTCTGGAGCTCCTTCATGCTTCTCTCTTCCTTTCCTTATTACATGTGAGACATCCTCTACACCATTTCACAATTTTCATGCATTGCTTCCGCACATTCATTTCCACACGTTCCTTCTCCTATATGCCTCGTGTATTATGCACTCTTATAGTCTCCTCCTTTTCCAACTCTTCCTTGGTTTCCTGTAGGGTAATGTCTCTTTCTTTATGTGATTCATTCCTCTGGTTGTGCTCTTCTTCCTTCACACACTCATCTACATGCTCCACTTCCTTGGGCCCTTTGTGGGCCTCTTCCCTCTTCGGTTCACTCTTTTTCACGTGAATTATAACAATCTCCTCCATGGGTTTCTCTACTTTGGTTTCCTTTAAGGAAACTCCTTTCTTATCCTTTGCCTCCTTTGCTATGATGCTCTCATTATCATGTGCATATTTGTCTTCACACCCCTTCACTCTACTATTGGAATTTTCTTCATCTATGCAACCTACTATGCTCTATTTCGTTTCCATTGTGCAAACTTCCTTGGTAGTTGTAGACTTCATCTTTCCTTCTTCTTTTGGGGTCAACCATTCCCGACCTCTTCTTCCCCTTTTCTTCTTTTGTTTCCTACAGGGTAACCTTTGCATCTTCTTGTAGTACCATCACACTATTATCACACTTCCCTCGATTCATATGCTCCTTTTTTGTTACACACCTTCCCACAGACCTTCCTTCTATATCTTTATGGATCTCCTTACCTAGTATACTCTATTTCCCGCATACTTTTGAAATCCTTTGAGTGCTATGATTCCTATGTAGTTGTGCCCTTACTGTCATGTATGTATCCACTTGTGCATTTCCTAAATACTCTCAAAGCCTCTTTTCTGACGCTTCCTTTAGTGTACTTTCTTTTATAAAAAAATTCTTCCCCTTTTTTGCATCCTATTACATGTTTTGTCCATTCTTACTTTTGGAATTTTTCTTCCACACATTGTATTGTGCTTGGCCCCTTAGTTGGGACTCTACACACTTCTTTCCATTTGTGCTCAATGGCCTCTAGTTGTGACATCAGGTCACTCTTCTTTGTGTTCTCTTGATCCTTCACGACCATCTTCTCTTCATGCGTAATATTCTCATACACTACTATCGAGATGAAATACGCTCTCTTGTATTTCTTCTCCTCTTGCATTGTCCCTTCTTCTCCATTCACCCTTTTCTCAACTATTAAGTTGACCTTTACCTTATTTTGTTGTGCACCACTCCGTTGGTCCTCTGTGTCAGTTCAAAATTCATTTCTCCCTTTCTTTTATACTTTAAAAGAGATATAAATGATATATAACTACCTTCTCTCTTGTCTATGGCTCTAAATTCTTCCTTCCTCTCAAATTTCAAATCCCATCCTTACGCATTTCTCTTCGTGGCTTTGTCTCTGATGAGGACTATTTCCAAGAGCATCTAGCAAAACTTGAGCTGTTAGAAGAACACCGCTTAATCGCCCTCCAACATCATCACATCTACCAAGAACGTATCAAGTGTGCCTATAATAAACATCTCAAAGGACACGACTTTAGTATCGGTGACCTTGCCTTAAAAGAAAATCAGAACGACACTACTCTAGAAAGGAGCCAATGTGGAAAGTTTTCTCCAAATTGGATTGGACCGTATATTATCACTCAAAAGTATGGGTCTAGAGACTATCATTTATCTTCCCTTGATGGTAAACTAATAACAAAACCTCTCAATGTTTGCACTTGAGGAATTTTTAAAGTTAACACACCTACCAATATGACCCTAGTCACATTAACGATCTCATTTCCATCATTAGCCTTCTCCATCTTTAATCGTAATGATTTGGAAACATGTGGTCTTCCGTCACTATCATATCTATGATCTTGAATATGGGCACCACGACTCTACTCATAGTATATTCCTTATGGATAAGTTCCTCCTTCTAAGTTCCTCCTTCTAGGTGGGAAATTTGTAATAATTACATCCATCTCCTTCTTATCTACCTACTGGAACCATGATAAGGGCCCATATGTGTAGCTTGTACACATTACTTCCCCTCCCCAAGTGGTCTACTAGGCTATCCTCAAATCCATCATAAAAGTTAAAAAATCATGGATAATCATATCAGAAGCTATGTTATCCAAAAACAGACTACTCCCTCAAAGGAAAAATGTTCATATAAAGCAAATAATATCAAAATTATAGATTGATCCCTCAAAGGACAACTATCGCATATCTTATCCTGCAATCCAAAAATCAGAAGTCAAAATCCAGAGCAAATATCCCTAATTATTGACCACTCCCTCGAAGGATGGCTACTTTCATATATCATGGAAATAAAATCTTCCCACATTGATCAACCTTTTAGAATATCAAAATCAAAAAATAAAATCCAAAAGCATGCATCCTAAGAAATCTTCCCGCATTGATCAACTTTCCAGTTGCAAGAAAACTTCCCGCATTGATTAGTTTGTGCAATATCTCTTAGAGTTGGGGCATAAGCCTAAGACAACCACCTAAGGAGAAGTTATTTCCCATGTATAAGCTACATATCAACCCCCCATCATGTCCACAGTAGGTGTATAAACATACCTCCCAACTTCCCCTCATGATCTTATATGTGACTAAATATTGTTCTTTATGTGTTAATACCGATCATAGGTTACAAGTGCATTGGTATGATTGTGTTCCTTTTCATGTTTTCCCTATAATCCATTCCAAAAGCATCTATCCTACGTGCACTCCTTACTATGATGCAGTGTACTTCCTATATTTGGGGTCACCCTAACAAGGTCACATTCTATCTATCACATCCAATCCATTCCAATCCAATCATCTTATCTTATATCCAACCCAATTAGCATAATGTAATCTAATCAAACATCACATCTAATCCAAACCCATCACATATAATCTAATCTAACTTGTTAGAGTAGGTATTTACCTTTGCTCATATTCACCTAGGTACTTTATTTACCTTTATTGTATTTATCCTCACCCACTTATGTGTGTGGATATTTTATTTATTTATTTAGATATTAGGGGGATATTATCTAGTTGTTAGGTATAGTACTTTCCTTGATTTATGGTATAGACTAGATTATTGATGTCTAGTTCTCTCCTAATTTATGGTCTTGACTAGTTCTTTCCTTGATTTATGACTTGATCTACGACCTTGACTAGTTCTTAGACTATTATTCCTTGCCTATATATAAGCAAGGCTCATTCTCATTATATTTCATTGAGTTCCATAATAATATATGATAATTCTACTCATTTGTTTACAAAGGTTTATGTAAATCTATTATGGCAAATTGCTTTCATCTTATTGATCATGGTGTTTGATTAGCATCTGAGTTCTTGGCTTAGTATAATCCGGTTATCGTTCCTTTTATCAACAATTTGCCATCACACCAAAAGTTAAAACTAATGGTGGAGAAGGATCTCATCATGTTAACCAGCTGCTATGCCAACACACCCCCACATGATGGAGCCAAATGCAACCACGTGAGCCCTGTGCCCACCATGTATTCACCTAATTAGGTCCAACAAGATTAGGAAGCAATGACACCGAGACTTCCTGAGAGGTCACCCATCCTAGTACTACTCCAGGTCAGGCACGCTTAACTGTCTAACTTTGATACCATGAACAATTTTCCATCACACCCAAAGCTCAAATTAGTGGTGGAGATGGATCTCATCATGTTAACCAACTACTACGCCAACACACCCCCACATGATGGAGCTAGATGCAACCACGTGAGCCCTGGGCCCACCATGATTCACCTAATAGGTCCAACAAGATTATCAAGCAATGACACCGGGACTTCCTGAGAGGTCACCCATCCCAATACTACTCCAGGTCAGGCACGCTTAACTACCTGACTCTGATACCATGAACAATTTTCCATCACACCAAAAGCTCGAATTAGTGGTGGAGATGGATCTCATCATGTTAACCAGCTACTACACCAACGGTTATTGTTATCTCCATACACTTCTTCCTTCATGTTATTCTTCCACATTTATTTCCTCTTTCCTTCCTCCTTCACCTATTTTCCTTCCTCTACATTTAACCCATAACATATTTTCTACAGAACTATCTTTTTTTTGGATGTTTTGAAAAAGTGCAATGACCAAATAATAATGAAAAGGATGTAGATGGGACTGGCCTTTTTTTTTTAAGTTGGGGATTATTGTGGTGTAAATGTGGCATAATTGTGATGGTAATAACATCACATTTGCACCACATTTGTACTCAAATATTTTTGTTGTTTTGCATCGAAACGATGTCAAAAATGAAAAAAAGATAAAATAAAAATCGATTTGAATTCAACACAATTTTTTACATTTTTTGCACATTATGTAGTAGTGCAAGTTTTTGGTTCCACTCCTGACTTACCCATGGGGAGGGTGATTGGCCCATTATACTCTACCCATAGGTTGTAGGGGGTTTGCCATATGTTAGAGCTCTACATCATATACTTTTAAACATGTTTTCCACTCTTGTCTCAAGTTAATGAAATGGTACATGTAAGAAAATGACAAACTCCAAAATATGGGATGGTTTAAGGCTACCTCCAATGTATGATGATGATGAAGGATGAGATATAGGTGCAATGATCTTCTCCACAAAGGGCTCGATAACTTGCACAACAAAGGGGAAACTAGACAAGAAAAATATTAGTAGATTATATGGTGGGTTGCCCAACAAAGTTAGTCCTGAGAAGTGATAAACTTCCTAGGGAGGATGTCAATCCACATGTTAAAATATTGATTGAAAATAATGGATAAATGGCATGTAAAAGATAACTTGAATGGAACATAGATCAAATATATAATAGATATGATAAGATAAATATTTGATAAAAATAAATTCAAACAAAGGGATGTAAACCTAAAAGGGTCGATGACGACCCAAGACAGACAAAGGTAGTCGACAGTGACTGTAGCAGAGAAGATCAAAATATGTGAAAGTAGTGGATCTGGAATTGATTCTAAAATGTTGAGGATGTCCTGACTCTGATGTAGAGGAATACAAAATAGAAAGGATACAAATTGTAGGCATATGTAACAGATGTAGACGAGGTTGATGACGACCATGTGCAAATTTGGGACAGTTAACGATGACTGCTATAGAAAAGGTGAGATCTGAGATGTCAAATAGGAAGAACATAAAGGTTCTAGGATCTAAGGGATTTGGGTTATACGGAGGATAAGAAATAGATGGAAAAAGGGAAAGACTACTGGGAAAAGGATTGATGTAGATCAGGTTGATGGTGACCAAGGCATAATGGATGGTGATCGAGGATGGATTAGGGTTTGATGATGTTTGATAGATGGATAAGGGACTATAAGAAAGAGACAAGGATGACTGACGAGATTACAAATCTCCAAGGTGACGCACATACATGCAAAGTTGATGAAACAAGATAGGGATCCAAGAAAAATCCAAGCTTCAAATCTCCAAATATGATTTATGAGGGCTCCAAGATAGCTTCAAAATGTTGATAACAACTCACATGAAGAGAATAAAACTAAAAAATATCGCAAGAAGTTAGAATACCCAAAATTTCATCATCTTTCAGGGAGTTAGTGGTATATTTATAGGTTGTCAATGATCTGCTAGGGTCACCGTTGACTGCAGAGGACCATTGATTTGGGTGGTGGGGATGATGCACAACTTGAGACAAGATGCCTTAATAAGTTTAGATTAGGGTTTCGAGCTGCTTAGGTGGGTTAGGGTTACATAGGGACGATAAATGGTAGTTGGATGGGTGGAATCATTAAATGAAGGTAGATAAGAGTCTAGGGAGGATAAATGAGGGGTTTAGGGATGTGATTATGATAAGAAGCATGTTTAGGGATGATATAAATTTGATTAGGGATGAATAATGAGGGATAAAATTAATGATGGGATTAGGATACGAAAATATAAGATTAAGATGAATAAATGGATTTTAGGATGACAATGGGAATTTGAATAGGATAAGGGTGTGAATGTGCAAGATGATGATGAAGGGGAGAAAACGCGGGATGGGGGATGAGTGAACCAAAATTTGGTGTCTACAATTTCCCCTTTTTGACGAGTGGTTTGTGTTAAGAAATCCGTGAGACAAAAACTATAAGTGATAGAAAATGATCATTGAGGTGCTCCCTCTAAAACGAGGGATGGATGACATGTAGAATAATTGATTACTAGGTTGACATATATAGATGGAAGAAAAGAGGAAAGGGTGGAAATATGATAAAAGAAGAGGAAAGATGCCATAAGGGGAGAGTGATATGACCATTGTAAGAAGGATAAAAGTAAAAATAAAAAGAAAATATCATGACGATCTTGGAATCACATCAATAGCGAACATAACACGACCTTAACGGAGTTAACGTTAATGTATTATAGACTTGTGAGTCGTAAAAGATGACTGTGGGATGGAGGAAATACAATGTGAATCTTATGAGATGAATGAAATAAAGATGGTAGGAATCTTGGAAACACTTCGGTAGGGAATATAACACAACCTCAATGGAGGCAAACTTAATGTCCTACAAACTCTGAGTTGGAAAATATCACTGCATGATAGAGGGAATCCTCTTATATGGATGTACAAGCCATGGGACTAATGGGTTAAAGTCAGACATCAAAATTATGCTTAAAAATTGTGAGGATGGTCAAGATAATGGTCTAACAGGATGCTGAAAAACAAAGCAGGGGTAAAAGAGTATGCGTTGTCCTTCAAGTATGAGGAAGCATGAAAATGTGCATACTGGTGGGATGGAAAAGGGGAAAATGGCCATAAAGGTGGACTTGAGATGAGATATGGTGCCCCGAGAGGGTACATAGAGATGGCTACAGAGTGGGTTTCTGGATATGATTAAGGATGCACGATGAAACAAGTAGATAAGCAAAAATATAGCAAAAGGAGTTATGGAAGATAAGGAGTGGTGTGTTATGGGTGACACACAAGCCTGAATTGGAAGAAAAGCTAATTTGGGTAAGGATATCAGATGAGATGAGATGAAGGGTGAAAATTAGGGTTGGGTCGACGATGATTGGGTGTGGTTGACAACGACTAAGCTTGGGTCGACAGAGACGACTGATAAGGCTCATTTTAATGAAAAACTTTGGGGATTAAATAGATTTGATTGATATAAATGTGTGAGATTTGATAAAAATGGATGCCAACGAAGGTGGCAGGAAGTGCTAGAGGTCTTAGAGAGTGATAAGTACCGAAAACTTAGCTTGGTTTTTTATTTTAGTTAATTTTTTATTTTTTGGGGATTTTTGGATTTTTGATACTTGCCAAGGGCCAATCGATAGTGACCAGGAATGGTTGATGTCGACTGAGGGCAAAGTGACATCGACCATGCTAGGGTCATTGTTGACTAGGCAAATGTAGGTTTAATTGTTTATTATGAATGAAAAATAATGTTTTTGATGATTTGGAGATTGATGGGTTCCAGTTTATTGGTTTTTTACAGGCATAAATACTTTATACTTGAGAGATAAAGTCCCAACCATGTTGGGTACGATTAGGGAAGATGTGACAAATGTCAAGTGGGATCACTTGGATGTAGTTGGATTGGGTGAATTTTGCCATTATCATAGGGTGTCCCGAGACACAGGGTTGATTACAACATTGATAGACAGATGGGACCCAAGGACTAGGACCTTCTAGTTCCCCACAGGAGAAATGATGATCATAATAAAGGATGTGTATCATATTTTGAGACTTCAGATCTAGGGGCACCGATAGTGCTAATTACAACAGAGGGTTAGATGGATGCACTGAGATAATTGTTTAGAGCAGAGGTCGATCCTATCACTTTTGTATCTAGGGCATTTCATATTGAGATGCATTATCATCCATTAGTGTCAGGGAACTGTCTGATATGCTTATTCATGATGGTGATATCTTGCTATGCACTACTAGATTCAGGGGGGGTGAGATTCCCATGAGCAATAGTGGTGGTGGTGGCAGATATAGTTAAGAACATGATAGTTTTTACGTTTAGGGAAGTTCTCCTAACACAAGTGTACAATGAGCTATGTATGTACGTGACAGAATGGAGATCAAGTTTACATGTTGGATTTCTATTACATTATTGGGCATACGAGCACATAGTTGTGGTGAGGCCACCAGGGCTTCCATGGATCATAGGTGATCACATAGAGTTGGTCATTAGATACATATAATGGAGATTCGACTAGGTTTATGGAGATGGGGGGAGCGGGGAGAGGATTGGTATACTGAGAGATTGGGGAGCATCGATGTTGATCATGTCAGATTGAGGTTAGATAGAGGGTTACCTGCATATTTGGGTGTAGATACACATCTTACATGCATGAGGTGAGTGAGATGGGTACAGGGACAGAGGCTGAAGATGGTGGAGGCTATACAATTTCCACATGTGATGTGGTAGTTTGGATTGATATAGATGGTTCTTGGGGTACCGATCAGATATAGGTGAGATAAGGCAGAGGGGGATCTACCCAGTCAAGTGATATTTGATCAATTGGTAGAGGGTGTAGAGCCACTGGATATGGATGAGGACAATGTAGGGGTTGCATAGGGTTATGTAGAACTTAGCTAACTCAGAAGTGGGCAATCCGTAGAGTTGAGGAGGCAGCGTAGGAAGGAGAGGCGATAATGCCAACATGAGGAGAGGTAGTAGCACTTGCAAGAGGAGACGAGGGAGGTATATGTTCAACAAAGATAACACGGCTGCAGGTAGAGCTAGATGCGGCTCATCATGAGCAAGATAATCTGTGCCAAGATCGAGATGTTATGTCTTAAGAGAAATACCTGGCTATCCAACAACGGGATAGATGCCAAAGGCAGAGAGAGGCCTTACAGGATATATATTGGGATCTAGACACTCCATTAGAGGTAATGGGTAGAACGACTAAGGTAGTTGCACAGTGGAATGAACAAATGGCTCCTCTTAGTTTTGTGACGTTAGAGAAGTACTAGGCTCAAGGGGAGGAGGCACACTACTATGAATGCATAGTGACGATGAGACTACCTGATGTACTGTGCTATGTTTCCTATGTGGCGGGGGAGAGGTAATAAGTGTGGAAGGTGACTTCAGGGATCACGACAAGTATAATGCAGTCTAGGTGTGATGACGGTCCAAATGGTGGTCAAGGAGGAGGAGAGGGTCTTGCACCAGGAGTCAAAGTCTCGGATTTGGTGTTCACTGATTAGTGGGTGAACATCATATGTATTGATTTGTATGTATAGATTAAGACAGACCCCCATTGAGGCCTATCATAGATGTATAGACATTTTGATGATGATGATATATATATATATATATATATATGATTTTGTCGTGATTTACACGTGTTTTGATATATGGATGAGTAGATTATATGTATGTGATGGATTGTGATTATGTGATGTGAAAATGATTAGATGTTGATTTAGCTATTTGGTATGATGTATTGAGTAATTTATAGGATGTGATGATGTGATGTATTGATTGGATTAGACATGGTGCTGATGTGACAAATTTAGATTAGATATGAAACTGATGTGAAGTACTTAGATTATATGTGATAAGATGGGTTTTAGATTAGATATTAAACTAATGTGGTGGATTTGGATTAGACATGATATGATGGTTATATTAGATTAGAAACTAATGTGGTGGATTTAGATTAGACATGATATGATGGTTAGATTAGATTGGAAACTAATATGGTGGATTTATATTATACATGATATGATGGTTAGATTAGATTATATGTCATGGGTTTGGATTAGATGTGATGTTTGATTAGATTAGACTGTGCTAATTGGGTTCGATATAAGATAAGATGATTGGATTGGAATTGATTGGATGTGATAGATAGAACACGACAAAAGAGGAAATAAATGTGGAAGAAAAGAGGAAGGAAAGAGGAAATACATGTGGAAGAATAACATGAAGGAAGAAGGGTATGGAGATAACAACTACACACAACCTTTGAAGAGGAAGAAGAACATGACAAAGAGAGGAGAAGGGAACACCTATGTAATGAGGATTTGGAAGAGGAGGACTATTGTAGAGACATAAGAAGATAGGTATGTAAATTATTTTATTACATTTTTTCATAGTTCAATGATCAAATAAAAAATAAATAAAGGAGGAAGGAAAGAGGAAATAAATGTGGAAGAATAACATGAAGGAAGAAGGGTATGGAGATAACAACTACATAGAACCTTTGAAGAGGAAGAATAACATGACAAAGAGAGGAGAAAGGAACACCTATGTAATGAGGATTTGGAAGAAGAGGAATATTGTAGAGACACAAGAAGAGAGGTATGTAAATTATATTATTACATTTGTCATAGTTCAATGATCAAATAAAAAGTAAAATCGTAGATTTAAAAACAAAAACAACAAACCCTAGCCCAAATACCAAATTTTACAGGAAAAAACATCATAGATTAAAAAACACCCAAAACATAGAATAAAAAACAACAAGAACAAAAAAAACCCTATCCCAAATATTAAATTTCACATAAAAAGAAAAAAACATAGATTAAAAAACAATAAAAACAACAAACCCTTGCCTAAAATACAATATATCCTAGGCCAAAATAACACAAAAAAATGTAGTAAAAATTATAGCAAAGTTTTGTAACAAATCAACAAACCTATCCCAAAAGATAACAAAGTCTAGCCCCAAAACAACTAACCCTAATTAAACCTACTATAAAAAACAAGAAACAACCCTTAAAAAAATAGGAAACCCTATCAAAATATAAACAAATAGAAAACTAGAAAAAAAATAACTCAGTGAAAAAACAACAAACCCTAGTAATAAATACCAAATCATAGCAAAATTACCTATGAAAATAAACAAAACATAGCAAAAAAATAAATCCCTACAAAAAAACTACCAAAGCAAACAACAAAGCCTCACCAAAAACTAATAAACCGTATCATTTTTAGTACAAGAAATGTTATGGTTTTTTATATTTAATAAATTATTTGTATTTGTTTATTTTTTAATATTAGGCACATAAAAATAAGAAACCTCGCGATCGTTGATCATTTGTTTTGAAAAGGCTTTGCACAGTGTGGGGGGTGGTGGAAGCAATGTGCGTGATTTTTTTGCATGAGATATAAAGGAGTAATGTTCCTCTCCATATGAATCTTGTGATATGTCGTGAAATTCATATCATAGACATCGATATTCAGATGTGTACCATATTCTTGATATGTGTCAACAATACTCAAGTGATATTTTTTAGACTGATGTTCTTGTTTCATCTGATACAACAAAATGAAAGAGTTGATATTTTGTTTAATAATATTTCTAGTCATGATTATAAATTTATTTTATAATTTATTAAGGTTTTTAAAGTTATTATACTTTTTTAAGTTTATCATATAATTATAAATCCTCCTCTTTAGTGTCATTGTATTTGCAATGCCCCCTAGCATCTCATGATTGATGACCCATAAGTGGTGACCGTTTCTTAGGTGGCCTATCATGTTTCACCTGCTTCATGAGAGGCAATGATGTAAAATATTATTTCTTATATATTATTTGTAGTTATATTGTGAAATTATTATTAACATTTATTTGATTTTTTTAATTTATTGGAATTTTATTTAACTTATAATTGTAAATATTTTTTAGTGTCATTGTTTATCACAATATCGTACATCTCGCAATCAATGATCCATAAGTGGTGACATTTTTTAGGCGGACCTATCATGATTGTCTTTCTTCAAGGGAGGCAAGAAAGGTAAAATGTTATTTATTTCTATATTATTTGTAGTTATATTCATAAATGTTTTTTAGAATTTATTTGATTTTTTTTATTTATTGTATATTCACAAACCTGTCGTCCTTATGTGCTAATGTCTTTCATGCAACATTTTAAATACAATTTTCTCATCAATTTAAATGATGGGAGATCACCACACTCACAAGTAGTTGAGTAGGCGTTCTCTACAACAATGAGAGGTGAATACAAAAATATCCTCCATGATTCTATGTTGAGGACCACTCATCTTGTCTAACACTGAACGAGTACAAGTCTTGCGTATGGGAAGTTTGCATGTGAAATTATATGTGAACCATAACATGAAAATATTATAAGATGTTCGTGGCAAGTAAGTATTTCTTTACATGTTATTTTAGTTTAATTATTTTATTCCATGTTATGAAACGTGTCAAATTTTTAAAATTATTTTAATTTCATTATTTTCTTTTAGGTACTTCACAGAAAAACAAATATTATGCAAGCAAAAGTACTATTTACTGAAAACTGCCTCTTGGAATACAAATTGCAACTAATTAAACGTAAAAAATGGTGGGGTTGCGTGTATTAAATAAAAGATTTTAGTAATGCTTGCTATGATGTGGGCACTATTAAAAAAATTACAATAGTAGCACTTACGATGATGAGGCGACATATATGAGATATGAAAACTAAATTGATTAAAAATGAAGTTTAATATTTATTTTTAATATTAATTTACGACCAATTTAGTTTGTAGGAGAATTATCTTGGGTAGTATGCATGAGGAGAATACTAGTGCACTAACCTGTTGGTATGAATGCATTTTTGTGGAAATTATAATGTGAAAACTAGCTCCAAACGGGACATAGAATGGGACTTCTAGATATAAAATTTGAGAAAAATATATTTTCATCAAAGTCATTAAATTCAATGTGTTTTTCGTCAAACTCATTGTATTTCAAATATTAATATAGGGGTCTAAAGGATATACGACAAATCCCACCAATGCTAAAATGAGGTGAGGGTGAAGTTTGTGACTCCACCATTTGGGAACAAAGGAACATAGTTACGGGGTTACTTGCAAATTTGTAATTTTATTTTAATAATTTCAGTATACAACATTAATTAATTCATATCTCAATTACATTTGTAATTTTAAATAATTTTTACAGGAGAAGATGTATGACTTCAAAGCCATTGAACAAGTGCGGGAACAACTCAAATCCCTTGGATGGAACACCGATGTATTTAATGAATTGGGCGCATTCTCATGGGGGATTGTGCTCAGTAAGACATCATTAGATTTCTTAAATAATTAATAAAATCAAGTAGATAACATAAATTGAATTTTAAATATTTA
Source organism: Taxus chinensis (assembly GCA_019776745.2). Lineage (NCBI taxonomy): Eukaryota > Viridiplantae > Streptophyta > Pinopsida > Cupressales > Taxaceae > Taxus > Taxus chinensis. The sequence goes on from CM034152.1 coordinate 722,683,452, forward strand.
ATTCATAGAATTTGAAATATTTTAAATTATTAAATAATGTATATTATAGGTGAATAACCCTTCACTTTTAAGTTGATGGCCCTAATTTTATAGAGGATATTAACGATGATTATCATAACTACTGACTATCACAAACCCATCATTTCATGGAATGGATCGTAGTTCATAAAATACAAACAATGAGCACATCTATATTATCATGACAATGATAATGAGCTCCAACTAGTTTGATGTAGTAGAAGTAGTATGCGCGCACACACACACACACACACACACTACTTCTACTACATCGAACTAGTTGGAGCTCATTATCATCGTCATGCTAGTTCGTTGTACGTACGAAGTAGTATGATGATATAATATATATATATATAAATATATATATATATTAATTTGAATTCTTATTAGTATATTATAAATAAGAAATTAACTATTTTCTTATATTCATGTTGTTACAATACTATATTTTTCATTAACTTACCTAAAATATGATTTTATGTTTGAAAAAATTGATATATGTTATTTTATTAATGTTAAGTTCATTTAAATAATCATGTAAATAATATAATAATGTATGCTATTTTATTTTAGCATAGTAATTTACATTTAATTTTTAATATATATTTTAATCCTCATTAATTTGTGTGGTAAATGTTAATATGATCTTATTAATTGTGTTTTTTCGAGTGGTATTCAATATTAGTTTTACGTACAACAAATTTGTTACATTTACAAACCTTATATATATAATTATTTCATATTTGAAATAACTATATTGCATTTTAAAAAATAAAGGGACTTTGCATCATATTTTCCACTTACAATTGTGATAATGGTCCAGTTGGCATTATGAATATTCAATGCAAATGTGTAGCAAAAACAACACAATTCTGGCACAAAAGCGATGGAAATGTGGCGCTAAATTGATGCAAATAAAATTGTCTAATTGTGTCATTTTCATGTCGCATGTGTGTTGTAACCTTCAATTCTATTTCTTGCAAGAAACATGCCAAAAATGACCAAAATGTTAATTTCTGATGGAAAAATAGCCCAAAATATGGTGTTGTTTGCACTTTATGTAGTAGTGTTGGACACCTAAAGTGATGGTTGATGCTGAATGAGCCAACCATGGTGGCATGCTCTCTAGTATATTACTTAACATATAATTTATTTTTGGCCCAACCATTGAACCTCTTTTAGGTGCATGTGCTACAAAATAAAAGAACAAAACCGATAAATGTTTAAAATATATGGTTCAAGTAGTCAATCATGATAAATATTTGAAGATTAATAGAGATGTTCTAAGAAGGAAATAAAAAATTTTAACAAGAAAAAAGAGAAAAATAAGGTGCAACATGAGGAATGTGTAACACAAGGGGTTACTATATAAGGTGCATTGAAAAATTATAAAGATGCAAAAATATAAATAACAAGAAATAGTACGTAAGTGATGAGATGGAGATGTTGATAAGGAAGGCAATGAGCATAGGAAAGTGAAAAAAATGTGAAAAAATGTGAAGAGGAGTTATCTACGAGTGACAAAGACTCTCAAATGTTCAGATGGTGGAGAAATACATAGGTTGACAAGGTAGTGTACTATGGGCACATATCGTAAAGGCGAAAAATAAGGCCTTTCCATTAAATACCTCCAATATTAGTAGTTTGGTGTAATGTTAGACCTTGATATTTGTGAATAATTATGTTGGTGCATAACCTTGTTGCAGGATTTTTTTCCAAAGTTACATACATTTGAATATTCTTTGAGTTCACTTTTCTTTTATTTATCGCCATTATGTCAATACATTGTTAGAAACAAGTGACAAATTTTTGGGGCATTTGAAAATGGTGAAAATTTTATTGGAAAAAGGTTTGAGAATTTACACCTCAAACTATATTTGAAATGAAGGCTAACATACGCGGCACGGGCTGTGTATAATGCATTGCTACACAATGTGTAAATAACACCATATTTTGGCTCAGTTTTTCTTCAAAAATAGGCCTTGTTGGGCGATTTTTAGCATGATTATTGTAATAATTTAAGTCAATTTTTATGGCACAAAAGTGACACAAAAATAACGTGACTAAACAATTTTAATATCGTCGAATTTGTGCCACTTTTGCACCTAATTTGCTCCAAATGTGCATCTACCTTGCGCCATGTCAAATTGTCTCAAGACCGAAAACATTAAGAATGAGGGGTGGTGTAAATATGACACAATTTTTTTTGGATAAATTTTTGAAACAATAAATATAATTAATCATAATTACAAATGGTATAATTAGGAATAATTATATTTCATTTATTTTTGCTTATTTACAACTGTTAAACATTGGATACTAAAATATTATTTACATTTAATTATCATAGAGAAATTTTACATTGAGAATTTGTAACGTATCCAAATATTTAAATTAATAATAAAAGAGGACATTGATGTGATTTACAATAATATATAATAGTGTAATTTCGAGGGAGTATTAAGGGGTCCCTTCCAAATTACAAAACAAATAGATTTAAAACTACATCCTAAATATCTCAATGATCGACCTCATTGTCCTCCCCCTAATCCTCAAAATCTTATTTCTCTTCCTTAATTTGATCCTCCTCCTCATCCTCATATCCTCTTCATCATGCTCCACATCATTCTCTTCATCATCCTCATCATCTTCATCCTTCTCTAAATCCTCTTCATCCTTCCAATTTTTTTACCCTCACAAAATTTAATGATTAAATGTTAAAGTGTTTAATTTTAATTTATAGTTTGTGTGTACAAAATGTTAAACACTACATGTCCTACCGGTACAAATTGATTATCATGGGCCCATTGATTAAATGATATTGTGTTTCATCCCAAATCTTTTAATGTCACATGCACTTTCTGAAATTTGGTATATAGATTAACGTAATACATTATTCTCTATATGAACTTCATATGAAATATATTAGCTATTATATATCCAATATAATAGTTGGAAGAACTTCTTAATAAACAGGAAGTAAATAACAAATAACAAATAATAACCCATTTAATGAATTACGAGTATAACATACTAACCACCTACTAACCATCTATTCACTATTTACATGAGTAAATCTCACGTAATTAAAAATGTATTAACTCACATAAGTAATAATGTGAGCACTAAAGGATTATTCATAACATTCCTCCTTAGTGTGAACATGGTATAAAAACATTCACACTCTCATCTGCAGTGTGCTCACCCCCGTGACATTTCAAACTACGTGACTTATGAACTTGATACAAAAGAAAGGCTATCTCCTTCCATGGTTTTAAACAGGTTACAACAAACCTTGACGTGAACAAGCCCCATAAATTATCCACATTGTTTGGTTTTAAGGATATCCCAAAAACCTTTTCAAGATCTATGAGTTTTCTTACACCTATTATTTTGTTCTCTACAATATTTTTACTTCAGGGGATAAAAAAGGAATTACTGCTTACTTATTACCAATCTGAACAAGAATGCTCACAATGAAAAATATTTCACATTACATCTATAAGAAAAAAAACATTCTTAATTATAGTGACTATTTTTTTTATCACTGCCACTCAATCTCGAACAACATAGAAAACTACCACTGCCACTCGCCACTGCCACTGAAAGTTGCCCTTGACTTTAGCCAATTTGGCGCAAAATAGAAATGGAACATTGGTGTCATGTCCCCCCCCGTTAATGTGAAATTTCCACTTAGAAACACTTAAAAGAAAATCGTATCGTACTACATACTACTATTTGGATCTTGCTGTACATGATTACCATTTTCTGTGAATGTACTCATTGGTCGAACCATCTTCCAACAAAGTATGGAAGTTATAGGATCTATGCATTTAGCTTCCTTCACATACAATTATTTTCTAGCATCAATAATACACACCACACATGAACAACAAGAATGCTGAAATCTGAAGTGCACTGAAAAAACATGCCATCAAACCTTCATGTGGCCACGTCATTGGCGACTGACGAGAAGTTGTTAATTAATCTCCATCCTCCATCCTCCATTCAACGTGATGCTAACTCATTCAAATTCGATCATGATGCTCAATTACTATTTGGATGTCAGTTACCTCCAAAATGTGTTCGTAATACAACTTTTTAATTTTTCAGACTTTAAAACGACTCAATTTTTTGACTCCTTTGACTGGACAACTACAACTTTGACGACTATAAACAAGATGACACAAATAATTATTTACGTTTGATAATGAATATTGATGACGGACAATGATTTTTGATACAAAACTAGACGCTTTAACTAATAAACAATGCCACACTCTTATTAAACAACATGTTATATGATAAGATATGAACCCTAGATAAATCTTAACATTGTGCACCTTAGAAAACAATGACCCACCAATTAGACTAATGAATTTTTACTCAGTGACAATATACAAATATTAATTATAACAAATGTATGACTTAAATGACATAAACTATAAATTAATAAAAATATAACAATAGATCATTGACTTCAAACCACATAATGAAAAAATTACAACTATATACTATTGATAAAACTAGCAATTGCACATGAGTTGTAAATTACGCTGGAGAGGATAATATTGACATGTTTGTTGGAGTTGTAATTTGTGGTAAAAATAGATTAACACTTTTTCATTCATGTTGAATTGCTATTTTGAGAAAATTTTAGCATTTCCATGTCGTGATTAAGAAAATGTGACCAAGAAATGTGAGGCATGGGTTCTAACCCCCCCAGCCTAGGACATGTCATGTTCATGCTTGCAATTTGTGTGGGATAAAACATTGTTGCATTCTTCAAGTTTTTATCTCTCATTTAATTGTTCTGTATTACTTCTTTAATTGGGCCACATAGTTCACAAAAAATAAATCATGCATCCAAGTGATCGCTGAATTTAATCATAAATCACCTTAATATTGATCATAGTTTTCCTCAACACCTAGAGCCTTGTGCCACTGGATAGGTTCACTTGGTAGCTTCTTCTAAGATTAATGGTTTCTTTTAATTTTAAGTATATACAATTGAATTTTATGTGAGAGGGTAAATTTGTTAATTTAATTTAATCGATTGCACCGTTTCAATACTTTGTTTTTGATGTGTTGATTTATGTGGAAAATGGTTCAACCTTTTTAAATACACTATATTAGTCCACATATACATTGCAATTCATTCCTTGGAAGAAAGTGCATTTTTCTTCATTTTAATTAAAAATTTCAAACGGTAGGGTCCAATAAAGGACTACTTTAGACCTTGAAGCATACAATAGTTATGTTCCAACACCTAACATGGTGTATAAAACTCTAAATAACACACAAAATAAAACCAACAATACTTATATTCTAGACTTGAAAGCTTTGCTAGACTCTACTTAAACGGACAATGCTTCCTTATTCACATGAGCATTTCACAATAATTTGCAGTCTTCTTCTAAGACTTGGCTTTGTATATTCTCACTATGGAAATGAGCTTATTAACTTTGACCAACATATTTTAGTTAAGGAAAGTAGTTTTAGAATTTTAAATTGCTCACCTTCCTTATCAACCAATTGCCCACTGAAGAGTCATACCTACCAATAGTTATATGTTCTTAACCATTAAGGTCTTCTCTGTAAGACACATGACATTCACAGAAAAAAGTAATACAAATTTTGTGCATATGTCACTTCATCTCCTATTTGTGCATATAACCAAATTTTTAGGTTATCCTTTCTAATTCACTAAGAGTTTTCCTTGTGTTTTCTTTGTTGCAATCACACTTTTGGATGCTCATTTGTTCATAGAGAAGTTAACCTTTAACTTAGCCATCTTTTTGCATCATTTTTTTTGAGAAACTATCTCGACATTTTATTTTTGTGGGGGTTACATGCTCAACTTGAAATAAATCACTTCTTAGCAATGATCCTTGAATTCATCGTTAAGACATGATAAGGTTGTAATTTTTTATGTCGTTAATATGATTATTACTAAAATGTACAAGTACTAAATACAAAATGTATACATATAAATAAATTTAAAGATGGATAGTTAACCAACACAAAAGATATTATCCATTTATATGCTTATAAACTAAACCTTGAGGCAAGTGATATACATACGCTTGCTAAACAAAAAAAGCCATGCATAGAGAAAAAGAGGTGTGGTAAATCTGGATGAAAGAAATCATGGGGATTGCCTATTTTACAAGTATAGATTCTTCAGAATGAATGCACAAATGAAGTGATTTTTTCACATAGATGGAGGAGCAATTACGTCCTACAATACAACTTAATAGGAAAAAAAGTTGAATTTTTTTTGGGTTTCTTGGCCTTGCAACGATTGAGATGTGTTTATGTCCTCTCAAAATAACTATTATGTTTTTGATTTCCCGTGAGGACACTGTCTACAAAAAATTCATACGATGATCCTCTACAGAAAATTCCGTGTTAAAATAAGTAACGAAGATTTTAGTTAGGACCCATAAAACCCTTCAATCTTGTGATGACTAGAAATGGAAAGAAGAGCAGAAGATCAAATACAATATAATTTATTTCATCCCATATGAGATTTTTGTTATACAAATTCTCACCTACCAACTACCAAAGGCTCCCTAATAGGAAAAAACATCTTATAATTAGGTGTTACAGAGAGTGAAACCTTTACTAATCTATGTTGGGTTGTTCTTGCATATTTTTCCTCCTTCCTACTCCCTAACATATATTTGTGGCCTTCAAAAATTGTAGGAATAAAAGGAAAAAAATGAACAATAACTTTAAGGAATTTCGAGGAGGAGAGATGTAAATTTAGATGGTTTTATTTAACAACCTTGTCACCATGCATTTATCATCCATCAACATGAATTTATTTCCGACAAAAAAGGCAAATCATCCTTCATAATATTGTCTCTTGCGGCTTTCCGGAAAGGCTCGACACTATTCCACATGACAAAAAGAATCACGTATATTGAATGTATAATTGATGACAATGAATAATTGACTAATGCATATGGTTTACTCACGAAAGACATAATATATTTGGGATCTACATGTGACCTAGGAAAATGCTTTTATTTATAAACATTTATGGAAACCATTGTGTAGTAACTATGGATGACGAAGCCGTCTGATGTTGGTGTGGACTTCATTGGAAAAATATGTTGCACTAATCTTCAAAATCCAAAGGTGGTGAGATTCTTGGTAATTTATGAAGCCAAAAATTGCAAGGTAATTATCATGAATACCATTGACAGTTGTAAGGTATAGGCATCTGTTTTTTAAAAAGCTAGTAGGTCCCCTCACTACTAACAAATCGTTGGCTTATGAAATGAATAATCCGGGAAGAGCTTCATTTTTACAAATAGGGAAATTTAAAATAATCAATCAGAAAAATATAGACAAGCATGTCGTCAGAATTTGACACTTTCTAGCAGGGATATCTTCAAAGGTGGATGCCTTCTGACGAATAAACCACATTACGAGTTGTGAAACTATAAATAAAGGACTTCATACGGATTTGTAGGAAATAATGCATGATCTACATTGAGGAAGAAGACAAAAGAGTTCACAGATCAGAATGATACGTAGGAAGAAGACTAGTGAATATGTGGATGGATTTATGTTGTAAGAGCATGGATAGATTCATTGCACATCTCGATACATGATGCATGGTGATGCCAAAAGTGGTGGATGAAAAAGGAATATGCCTCGTAGTGGAAGTAAAGAAAACAAATTTGGCTGATGATCTTTTGGGTGATGTATGAACAAAATACATAATATGGAAGATATGAATGAAATATGGATGGATCTATATGATAGACGTTGTGATCAGAAAAATAAGATTCAAATGGAAAATAATCTGATGTACCTATGATTAGAAAAATGCAAAACTCTAGTGCAGGGCTGAAAACGAATACAAAATGTTCTCGAGTCTTTTGGTATACATGGCAGCTAGATCTACATACTATGAAGAGATGTTCACGTATTTATGTCCCACAAAAAATTCTTGACTATTATAGAGATGTGATGGAAGGAAGAATATAAATTGGTTTGATAATTTGCACAGAATGAGACAAACAGGCTACTGTTGCACTTAGAAGATAATACAATGGCAACAAATTCTTCTATCCTTCCATCAACAAAATTCGCTTTAGTTTTGGCGGTTGTCTCGCATTCCATAGAGCAGTCTATTATTATAGTTACTCTTACAAATTAAATTAATTATCCATCAGTACAGGATCAGTGATATGGTCGGATACCAAATGAAATTTTGTACATAGATTAACACGATAAATTCTTCTATATATCATAAATAGGAAGTAAATAACAAATAATAACTCGTTTAATGAATTATGGGTATAACATACTAACCACCTACTAACCATCTATTCACTATTTACGTCAGTAAATCTCATGTAACGGAAAATGTATTTAACTCACATAAGTAGTAATGCAAGCATTAAAGGAGTATTTCTAACACTTTCTTTGTTGTGCACTTCTTATAATGCTCTTCATGTGAATACAAGTATATGATTAAATTATATATTAACTTTTTTATTTAAAATTATAATAAAATAAAACAACATAACCCTATAAATAACATATATAGAAATTACATATTTATTAACAGTCTCTTCTAAGTTTTGTTGCCCCACGATGAGTCACCAACAACCCTTTTCAGACTCTGGCTTCATACCCCTTAAGCACATTACTTTTGATATATTCATTAATTGCAATATGTATTAAATTTGTAATTGATCATCGTGTTATACAAAATTACCATTACATTTTGATTGTAAACCATATTTTTCTTTTATAAGATGTGAATGGAAAGTAGACAACTTTAAGTATCAAATTAAAGAAAATGTGTTTATCAACCATAGCGCAAAGCTTTAAATAGTCCTCTTTGTAGTTCAAATGTCAACATATATCATTTCCTTCATTAATTACCTTATAGCCCTATTAGTGTCCTCTATTAGCCACTTGTCACACAAATCGAACCAAACATCTTTCTATATTTCGTGAGGTCAAAGACATATCCTCTCGTCATCTGTTTTTAATTGGTAGAGAATATGTCAATTTTTAAATATAAAAAAATAATTTAAAAGTGTATAAGGTTTTATTAAAACTAATAATTTATATAGTGTTATTACCCTCAAATTCCTCTTCATTCTCTAAAACCCTTCTGATGTAATTTTTCCAATTATCTTTGGGTTGTAGTGGGTCCTCCTGAACTTGGTGAAAGTTACATCAACCAACATTCTTCGTGTCTCAAGTGGGATTTAGACATACTCTAGATTCGGACAAGACAATATGAATTAATCAATTTTCGTGTTCGGTCAACTATTCTTTTTTAAAATACATGCAAGCACAAAAATAGAAATAACTAAAAATGACATATAAAATAAATTGAAAAACCTTAAAACTAATACAATGATAAACTATCTAGCTCAAATAAAAAATATAAAAATACTTACTTGCCCCAATTATCCATTAATATTTTCATATCATCATTTACATAAAGGTTCATTGTGAGGTCCCCTTGCACCCGATGTTTATAATTACTACGAACAAAATGAGATGGTATGAGATGGTCTATCAAGATTTGCTATTGGAGGGGGTAAGAGTGCATTTTCACCCCCCTTAATCCACTTAGGAGTAGGTCGTTTCTAATTTTTTGGGGCAATCTTTTTCTGTTTCACTTTTAATTTTTTTTATTGCTAATAAGCTGAGAGGGACTTGCATGTGATGATGTTTTTCAAAAAGCGTCGACTATTTACAAAATAAATAATTAAAATCATGTTAAATAATAAATGAATACTTCATACCTCCACACAAATGACTCCCTCATCCTACGATTTTCCTCATCCTCGTGTCAGTTAATATGGGATGTAAACCTATCATAATCAAGTAGTATTATAATTGTTCAACTAAGAAAAATAATTAATTAACAAAGAAATTATAAAGTTATGCTTCCATGCAGGGGACACCTTGAGAGAAGGTGAAGGACGTGTGTTCATTACACCATCGTCATCCTCCCATTGATTTATATGGCAAGTAGTCTTGTGATACATAAGTGGTATTATAATTGTTTTTTATAATTCATAAATTTGTATTTAAAAATCAATTATAAATATATACCTATGTGATGAGTCCCTAAAGGTTGAGGGACGCCCACTCATACAAATGTGGTAATATTCATTATACGGATCATGTAGGTCTCTATAAGTGTAGACATGTCATTATGAATATGTATAATTATAACTTAAAATTAAAAAATATTAATAAATTAAAAAAATTACTATAAACTTATACCTTTGTGGTGGGCATATAGAGGTAGATGAATGTCGAGGTGGCACATGGGTTTCATCAAAATTCTCATCTATATAATATTGTGTCATACCTTGATCTCTAGAGCCACCATATGTAGATGCATTAAATGTATTTCTAGATAGGTTGGGTCCTCTCTAATATCAAAACTAAAATTATGTGGTTTAATAACAAACATTGAATTAATGCAAGAAAAAAGTTGTAAACAAAATGAAAATATAAAGTATTTTAAAATGGGAAGTGTGGTATAACATTAATAAATTTTGGTACTTATTACAATGGTGACACCAAATTTGATAACTTTAAAATTTATTGACAGAAAAACCTCATCTTGGTAGCTAGACATGAATGAATTATTGACAAAAAATAATTAGAGAGAGAAAATAAAGAATATGTTGTGTTCTACCCAAAGAAAAGAGACAATCCATAGGTTGAACACAATGGTGGTGTCACTGCTCACCATAATATAAAACATTTCATCATCCATAATGATATCATGCGCGGAGAGGCTGTCATCGAGAAAATACCGTGAAGTAGAGATGTCAGTGTCACCTCACAAGATAGGTGTCAAGTTTAAAAAAAAAACAAGAGATGTTGTGCATGGGAAAAAATTAAATAAATGAATGTGAAACATTTTAAGAGGAAGAATGGTGCTAGAAATTGAATGAAATATGCACTAAAACATTATTCAAATGAAAAGATAAGGCTCCTATAGGAAAGTGACAATAAACCATTGGGAAGAGATGTAAGGGAAATAAATTATTTACCTCTACGTATATAATCCCATCTCCACCAACATACTTGAAGTTAGAGGTATAAAGGAGAAATGGAGACCAAAATTTTGAGAGTAGTATGAAAATCTATCTAGGTTGTTGTGCTTATATTACTTAGGGCATGTTGGTGCCTAATATGATCTTGCTAAAAATCATGGAACATTTTGTTTTCCCCTGGTAGTTGGTGTGTCTAGACCATTTTGTTTGTTCTATTTCACGGATGTTCAGTGCTCCTCCGAGATTCAAGTTGATTGAACCACGCCATGATCCTGGTAAGCTTTTTGTGTTTTACTAATGACTTAATGTTTCCTATGTTTCTTGGTTGATTAGATGATTTTTGTGTTCAAGGGGTATGGGCAATGTTATTACATTGTTAAGTCTATGATCAATCCTTCATAATAAGGCCCCGAGCTTTTTGAATTATGTTCTCTACAATTTCACAAGCTTACATTTTTTCAAGTTTGCAACTTGCAATTCCATCCCCAATGTGCAACAAAAAAAATATTTGGAGTATCTAGGGGTATTTGGGCCTTATGAGAAAATTTTCAATTCTTGCAAAGTTACAAACTACAATGACAATTCTGAGCCCCGATAAGGGAATATCCTTTGTTTGATGAATTTTCTACAAATTCAAGATTGTTTTGGATGTGCAACTTGTAATGTCATCCCTGAGGCCTAAAAAAGATAATATTAATATAATATTAACATGCAAGGCAGGGAGCAATTTTGTAGTATTGCAGTGTGTAGCTTCGTAGTTCTTGCAAGACTACAAGTTGCATCCACATCTATGAAGCATGATGACAAAGGAAACATGGCGTATTTAGTGGTAGTTATCCGAGTGAGAATTCTTACAGTTTGGCATTCAAATGGCTTGCAATTTATATAATGTTGCAAACTTCCATTCTATCTCTGAGGCCGGATGGGTGGGACACGTGGCAACGCATAATGACACCTCAAGGTGGGAAATATTTGTAGCTTCACAGTTGGAAGCCTTGTAGTTCTTGCAATGTTTCAAGTTGCATGTCCACCCCCAAAATCCTGAAAAAGAGGACACGTGGCATAATGTGCAGCAATCATGTTGTGGGAGGAAATTTGCAGCCTCGCAATTGGTAGATTCGTAGTTTTTACAAGACTACTAACTACTCCCCTACCCTTGTTGACCTTGAAGAATGGACACATGTCATTATTTTATGACACATGAAAAACAAATAAATTAGTGACCACATATGCCACTTTAAGATATGGACCAATAAGCAAATGACATGTCACTTGAGTGAATCTGACATGGAAAATATATACACATGTGAGGCTCACATTCATACTTGGATTATAAGATCAACGATTGAAGTTATGAAAAATCTGAGAAGATGTCAACTATTAATGAATGCATGCAAAGAACTACATGGATGGAAAATTATGCTAATTCCCACACTTTTCATTCGAATTTAAGATTGTTGAGTACTCTAGAGTCCTAAAATGAGAAAAAATCCCTAATTCCTATGATTAAGCTATGTGGAAGTGTGTTTGAAGCAAATACCGATGTTTAAAGGATCTGGTTAGTTTAGAAACAAGAAATTATAGGTTCTTTGGCTTAAATGTAAGTATTTGAGCATGAAATATCTTTGTTACAATTGTTTTACGAGATTGTGCCAGGAAGTGGGGGAGATTCTTGAGTTTCTTTAGTCTCTAGCAGTCCCCTTTCCAATGAAAGATTGTCTACTTGCTTGAATTGAAAAAATGAAGATCCAATTGATTGGATCCCAAACCTCATCCCACCTTGTCTCTCATCTAGAAAAGAAAACTAACACAAATTTGGGCAATGCAGATTTGAGTGAGTTCCTCCAAAGGCTGCATGCGGTTGACAGGAGTAAAATTATGAAGAAAAATGATGAAAGTTCCATTTCCATAGCGGCCACATTTCCCCTTTCAGCTCGTACCCAGAATTGGTAGGGGCTTGTGCAGATAATTACAACCCTTAGAAAATAGAAGTAAGAGATGGGAGTGGTGTTTTGGTCTTGTCCCTAACTCCATAAACTTTGGATGAGATGTTAGGACTCTTAGATGTAGATCAAGTAGTGGATATAACAATTAAGAATGCATAATTATTTTAGATTGCAAACTATGCTAAGTAATCTAATTTTTTGAGCAATAAGTGGCTTGAGAAGCCAAGGATCTCTATCACTTGAATTCCCAAGAGATTAACCAAGGTTGACTTCATTGAGAAAATTGGAGACCTTATTTCCATGTTAAACAGGATTATAGGAAATGAATCTATGTATTACTACCATGATTAGATGTACATGTTCATCTAGATCATTTTCAATTACAAATCACATATTCACTGGGGAGAATTGATCATTGAATACATCCATCAACAACTCATTGAAATGGAAGTACAAATTTAGGAAAGGTCTAAGAAAAAATGTGAATTTTACATGACTTCATACGTGGTCTACAACACTGCATGCCACAATTCTTCCACAGGTAGGCGAGATCTAAGGAATTCTCTCAGTATAGGGTATATGATGTATAACCACAACTTAATTGGGAAAATCGTAAGTATAACCTCAAGAGGGTTCATGATGCCTTCTTTGCACCTTTCCTCTACTTATTCAACCTTGAGTGGGAGTAATACCGGATGTCAACTAGAGATAAGGAGATAATCACTGAATATGGATGTTACTTCATCCAATTCAAATTCTTCATATACATCAGGGTGAGTGGATTCCAAGGAACTCCATACATGCCACTAAGGTATCTAGATGATTAGTGGGCATTGCTAGAACTGTTAAGAAAACTTGTGGAAGTGCACTAGCTCATAATAGGTAAAGACAAAACAAATGTTAAATTCCCAATTAAAATTAAGAGATATACCTACCCCACATTGGTCAAGGCCAAAATCCTTGAAGTAGAGATGAATGGAGTCATCATGCAGAAGTTCTAGGAAAGACAAATTATGACATCAAGTGGATAGTGTAGGGAGAACTTGGTAATTCATATGAATATAATCCTCACTATGAGGATTATTGTATAGATTTCAGAGATGAGGAAGAGGTGAGACTCAGATACTTCTCAAGAATGACCCTTACTCATATAATTGACTATAAAATTGTAGTGTTCCATGAGGGTTTGACAAATGAAAAAAACTTGGTGAGAAAGTATTATACAGGAAAAAATGTTATAGCTTGACCAATACCACCATTGGACTGGAATGTTCAAGAACCAATCTACTTGCATGATATGAAAAATCATGTCATAAGGAGAACCATCTCTTGGTTCATGACTAAGGGAATTGACTTATCCCTCTAGAACACTATAATGATAAGGGAGTTGTTAGCATATTGGTATGCACGTATGCAAATGACATGCAACAGTAAGGGAACGAAGTCCCTCGTCAATGAAGGTAAGGCTGCCTTTATTAAAAACCAAAACTATATTTACATCTATACATTCAAAATTATATGCGGGGGGTGTTTTGGAACATAAAATGAAAATAAATGTGAATGAGGGAGATGGAATGGAATGAAGGAAAGAAATGGAAAGGAATGAATGGAAGGAACATGCAATAGATAGGTAAAAGCAGAGCCTAATATCTCATAGAGGAGAACAATGAATAACTAACTCAAATAAAACTGAGTTCAAATCAACTAAACAAGAATAAGTAAAAGGGAACGCACATGAGCAAGTAAATATCAAAGCTTGATCACTGTGAACAAGAACAACATATTAATAGCGTTGACAATAAGATCAAAGACAATATTCACATGCAAGATTTAAACACTAACATCTAATGAACATAAGAACATCAAATGCTACAAGAGATAATGAATGGGGCACAAAGTTCATATTTCATTAACTCCAAAATGTCTTCACAAAAGAACACAGTTTATTTTTTGAAACAAAGCTTGCACACAAAAGTATTTTCTTCTCCTCTCTCAAAGTCACCCTTACAAATGAGCCTCTAACTTCCTTTTATAACCCAAAAGTTGGTTACAAAGTAGTTAGGGTTTACATGAACATTAAATAGGGCATCTTAAGTGGCTTTGAATTTTTCAACCAACTTTAAAAAGTAACTTGAAAATAGAAACTACTTAAGGTATCACAATTTGCCAAAAGTGAGTTTAACAATAACATCACTTTATAACAATTTTGAAGTCATTTTAGGAAAAGTACATTAATAAAAGAAATGGGTACATGTGGACCCCACTTAAATGACTTGGACACCCACATAGACATCCTAGTCAGCAACGTGCCACCTAGATCAAGACACCTAGGATCAGTGCCTTATCCATTGGGCCAAAATTCTGCCTATCTTGGTTGTACGGGAATGAACTCATTGAACGTGCTCCACAATCCTCCAGATGACAAGAGAGATGAGCTTGAAACTTGAGCAGTTCATCCACCTATTCATTTGAGCAACATCTTGGCATGAGAAATTTTGTCTTCATTCGTATTCACATTCATAATTACACACAATTCTCCACATGCTCTGAATACCTTTCCATGGTGAATTCTTCATTTGTCACGAGATCATAGTCGTTATGCCACCTTGGCTTGTTAGAATCCAGCTTTTGATATTTCGACATCAAGAAGATCTTCCAAGAGTCGAGATTGCAATTCACTTCTTGGAGTTATGTCTTTCATCTTTGTCACCATCCCGAAGTGTTGTCATTCTGATTCACTCACAATCATCCAATTCGAGAACGCTCCAACTTTAAGACTAGCCGATGAAGTATCATGCCCACTGCTAACTGAGCACTGACAGGGACACACTTGAATGATGTGGCCTTGCTTGATGATCCACACAACCACACTTGTCATTGGTCTTGGTTTGTTAATGAATAGATCCGCCACAATGATCAAGTGAAGACAATTGATGTAGACACACTTCTCTCATTATCGATCTCTATCGATAACCATGGCTTTTGACTCCAAAGTGACCTTTGCCAATAAGCTACAACCTATACCGCATAATGAGGAAGTCAGAGGTGACCCATTGGTGCTATCGAGAAGCACTAATGCCACAGAGATGAGACTGAGAGTTCACAAGTCGAGGTCACCTGCTTCGAAGCCGTTGGAGTTGAATCGCCACGTTGTGTAGGTGTCGTAGTGCTCCGTGCAAGTGATGACCAATTCGGGACTCTGTACAGACACTGGGAAGGTTACCATGCGTGAGAGACTGCTTCAGAACAAGCTGGGAAAATTATGACTCACCTTCGGTTGATACGTGATCGCGGAACCAACTTACGTCAACGTGTCCCAAGTTAGTATCGATGATGTTCTCATACTCTGAATGGAGCGCTGAAGTGGTAGAATGCCTAGAACTCATACCGCAACACAGTTTTGTTTGAAGATGACATGATTGTGAAGACATGTGACAAAAGCTTGATTTCTAGCTATTACTTCCAGACTTCAAAACTGAACAAATCACCTCTGAAACTGCCCTGGGAAAAATAACAAATCTTGTTCTGAGAAGCTCTCACTGGATGAGGGACTCTATTAAGGTACCACAAGTTTGCGTGTCAGAGGGTTTATTCCCAACCCAAATTCTTCAGTCAAGTATTAAAGGTCAAAGATGACTTCTATGAAACTTTCAGGAAAATGCAGGTGTGAAACTGTGAAAATCCATTTTATTTTAGCCTGGGAAAAATACCAAACGTCACCCTGGGAATATACAACTTGGCAAGGGAAGCACATGAAGGTGGGGAGAATCCAAAGAACCAATTATTTTCTCTTGAAGATCACCCAAGTTCAAAATATTGACTCTCAAAGTGAGTCCCCTTGACAAACTGAAAACTGCACTCACAACAAAATCAAATAAATTGTCTTTTATTTGGGTTTGCTGAAAAATACCAAATGAGGTGTTGTGCATTTGTAACTTGGCAAAGGAGTACATGAAGATGGAGAAAATCCAAAGAACCAAACCGTTCTTCTCGAAAATCACTCAGGCCTGAAATACAGGATGCTCAAAGTAGGCCTTCTAACAAGCTGAAAACTGGGCGCGCATCGAAATCCAAACAAACTGTGTTTGTTTTGGGTTCGTGAAAAATATCAAACGAGGTGCTGGGGCTCTGAGAATAAGTATAGAAACACCTTAACATGAGTAAAATTATGGGCAATGATTGGTTTTTCACGAAAATCACCCTGCTTCAAGATATCAAGCTCCAAAGTTGACTACTTTGACAGATACAACAAACAACCTTCGTTCTGCATCAATCGTTTTCTCTACTCAACCTATTCGTGATCTTTGCTTTGACTCCCTTGGCTGCATGGGAGCTCTCTAAGGTTTGCGTGGGCAGTTCTACTCATGGCATGGCAATTTGATACTTCAAATCCTTCTCCTTTTTCCAGCATTGACTGTTTTTTTCCTTACAAACGTGGACTGATATTTTAGTATTATGTTGCACTTATCTATTAAAGTGGACTATCTTTTTTTGTCTTTCACTATATGTGTGGAATTTTTCTAGATAAATGCGTGGGCAGTTGAACAACTATTTCTTTCCTCTCAAAACATGCGTATGGATTGTTTTACCCTTTGCAAATGCGTAGCTTTTTATTTGTCCAATGCGTGGGAATAATGGATTGTTTTATTCCGCTTGCTACCGGAGCTTGTATGGCTTTGGTATGAAGAGTTGAAAGATCCTTGGAATGCGTGGGAGCTGCATTTCTTCTTCCTTAGGCGTGGAAATGCTTTTCTTTAACCTGCCTGGCCTTTTCTTCTGGATCTGCGTGTGAATAACCATTTATTTACCAATGCGTGGCTTATTGTTTATTGCCTTCAACGTGGACTTCTTTGTGGCTGCAAATAGATTCGTGTAACCTGTGATTCTACCTCTTTTGCATGTGTGACAACATTATGCTGTGAGAAATTATGGGCTTATTCTTTGATTGGCAATGCGTGGACTTTTCTTTGTATTATTTTCTTAAATACTACGTGATATTTTTCTAACCTCCTCGTGGAACCTCCTTGCACTTTTTTAATGATGGCATGTGTTGATTTTTGATGCATACCTCTTGGAACAATTGATTGGATTATTCTATTTGGCAGTTGTGGACTTGTGAACTGGAATGTGCTATGAGCTGCTTATAGATCTTGGAATGAGTGGAGAATCAATTCTTGAAAAATGTCTCTGAACATTGGGAAAATATTTCCAGAAATTGGAAAAAATAATAAGAAGTTGGAAATAAAAAGCCTCAAAGCTTCTTAATTACTTTCACACGACGTTTTCCACAGATTTTAACGGAAGAAAGTTACGGGGATTCAAGAAGCTTTCTCGTAACCATTTCTTCTTTTGTCCCATTGAAATAACTAATTTCCTCTTTCTTTGGGTAGTGGGCATTAATTTCCAGGGGAATGTGGGAAGAAGTTAACCATTTTCCCGTGACAATGACAAAGTTGGCTGACAATTCCCATCCATTTCCCCATATGGGAAAATGGGAGATATTTTGTCGTTTGTCATCCGGTTGGGTTGGAAATCAACAAGAGAATTTCCAACAAGTGGGGGAAAATGGAAACTTTTCCAGGAAAGGGAAAATTGGGAGCGGAAAGCCAACTTGGCATTCCTGGCAATTGGAAGCAGAATTTTAATTGCCCACGAAAATGGGGAATCGAGAAAAGTTCTTCCATATTTTTTCAATCAACTTTAATGAAGATTAAATTAATATTTATTAATTAAAAACCCCAAAATTCAATAAAATTAATTTTATTAAATAAAAGGGTAATGAATTAAATAAATATTAATTAATTAATTTTAAACACGGTTTACAACACGGCGGGAGTTGTTCTTACCTGAAATGGTCAAAATGAAGGCCAAAACAATTAGAAGAATAAAACGATCGTGACAAAGGTGATAACTCACGAGAAATAACACTTCGGATTTTTTTTGAAAATTTTACGTTGTAATTCAGTGAAGTTAAAATTAGCTGATACGAGGAGTATAGAGCTTCAGGAATAATTAAGGACGTACTTCCCCCTCTGAGGAAAGGAGCAACTATTTTGGATCTATTGAAAGGTAATTATCCTTATATTTCTATCAAGGGGCAAGGACCAACCAACCTAAAAAATATTAGAGTAATTGAGTGTAGTTACAAGTAGGACCGGTACTCCTGTATCTAGGTTGACACAAAAGGTTGAGGAGATACTAAAGAAGGTAATTAAGGAAATCCGAATCATTCAAGTCACTCCACACTAGGTTATACCCCATCCCACCTCATGGCCCAAAGTAATTGTTCCTTGTGAGAAGACACATGTAGGTGCATCATCCTCTACTCCAAAGGGATTATTTAGAAATGGAAAAAGAATGAGGGGGAGCGTTTCAATGAAACAAATAAGGGTGAGTCCAAGATTGGAACCCATTCCTAAGGAGGTGGAGGAAGATCCAGTGACTAAGCACTTTGAAAGGACAAAGAGAGAAAAGGTGGGCAACACATGCAGCTGAAACAACCACAAGTGCAACTATGTTAGGAACTCCCCCGAGCCTTGAATTACCCTCCAAATTTTTGGATATTCCCAAGGTAGTTGATAATTCCCCAGTTCCATTATCACAAGAAGCCCCTATTTTAATCACAACCCATGAAGAGCAAGCTGCAACAATTGGATTTGTTGAGAAGGAAGTGCAAGATTCATCTCATGAACAAGCCTTTACTAAATTGTTGCATGGACTAGGAAAATATGTGGGATTAGACCTTCACTCCTAGGATATACAAGTTGCACCTAATCAGGTTGCACCAATTGTAAGGGAGGAAGAATCCCCGTTGTATCAAAAGGAATACACCAAGAAGGAAGCATCAATGGTAGCACAAGTTGAGCAACAAAAATTTGAAGAGACTCCATTGAAAGGGGTTGAGCACTCACTAGTCATAGATCCCCTCCAATCAGCTCTGGAAATAGTGGAAGTAGTTATTACAACTCATGAATTTACAGAGAATGTTGCACACGTTGAGACTCAAGAACTAAATTAGAAAAAAAAGTTGATCCATCCAAAACATCTTCACCATCCAAGTAACAAGGAATTGAAGTTTAACTGGAAAAAATGAAAGATATAAGTATCTCACACCCTTCCATAAAGAAATAAGAGGAAACGAAGGATCAAAGGGAAGAGGAGGAGGAAACCCAAGTGCAAATAACAAAAAATATGGAAACACCACAACTACATGTTCATGACTTCGACCTTGCAATCTCCAAATCACAAGAACTTGTGATTTTACCTAGTGCTTCCCAACAACAAACACAAGGGGAAGGTAGCACTCCAAGTGAGGGATGGCTGGGAGAGGTACCCCCAAGAAAAAAAGTTGAGAGTACAGATGGAAGAGGTAGAACTTGGGAATATCATCTCCTTGAGACCATATGGAGCACCAAAAAATTTCAGAGTTATCTCAAGAATAATAGCGGGGCCACAAGGAGATAGATTTTTGGATATTACCACTCCACAAGGTGATATTTTAAGGGATGAAGTTACATTATCTGACTACCATATCACTCAATCTCCATTGGGGAAATCAACCACTGAGGGTCTCAAACTTGAAGTCATTGTGGCAATGGGAGGTCTTTTCCAAAAGATGGAAAGAGACAAAGAAAATAAGAAGCAACTGATGGAGAAGGTTGACATCTTGTCAACCTATGTGCAGAAATAGTTGCAAACTCCTAAGGAGGGCCTAGAAATTACAACTGCTATCACCCCTAAAGTAATGAAGACTTCTGAGAATTTTAAGAATAGGGGGGAAACCACCAAAAAATGGGAGGAAGAATTGATAAGTAAAGACAGTCAGGTTCTCAGAGAAATAATTGAATGTTATAACTAGGTCTTCAAATAAATAGAAGCTAGAAAAGCATTAACTGAGAAGTATCAAGATGAAGAGGAGTATTAGGATGGCATGTTACCAAAGCTTGAGGCTATTACTATGATGGATGATGAAAATGTGGAGAAAGAAGGGATAATACCCCTAGATTATAAAGGAAGACAATACGAATATGATGGGGATATCAAATTATGAATCGAGACTCTGAGAGATTACATAAAAAAGCTCCAGAATATGAGGGATAAGGCATGAGAGTACGTCAATGACATTGAGTCTAAGATTGAAAAATGCTTCTCCTTGAAGGTGCATATACTCTAGGGACTAAAAATGCAAGAAAATTGATTGAAATTCTAAAGTAACATGTTGCAGGGGAGTTATAAACTCCAAAAGATTTTGATTATTATTTTATTCATTTGGAGGGTTGCATACAAAAATTAGCTAAGAGAATAAAGAAAAACAAATTTATTTATGTTGAAATGGACAATGTCTTATCCAAACAAGAAATAATCTTTCTCTACCATGTAGGGCTTTATGAAGACTCCATTTTGGGGATTTTTAATGACTTGATGCCTATATAAATAAACTGGAAAAGAAGGTGAAGGGAGAACCAATAGATCTTGACCCTTATTGAATATTTTGTTCATTCTTTATTCTTCATCTTGATTCTTTGTTCTTTTCCATTCATCATTCTTCCAAGTAAAGAGAGCCAAATAAAAAATAAATAAAAAACTCTCCCTAGAAGTGCACACATGATGGTGACAGGGAAGAAAAAGACAAAAGGGAGTTTGTTAGACAAAATATTCTTCACTTATCCACAAGCTCCATCATGATCCAAAGTTGATCTAGCCTTGTGTATCAAGATCAAATATTTTCAATTGGAGAGACCTTCCTTCTCATTTTGGAAGATTGAGGACCTTAGTCCCGTGTTTTGGATAACTTCAAAGGGTTCTTGGGGGCATATTGGTATATTCCCTACTTGGGAATTTTTTTATAAGAATGAAGACTTGTCTTCATTCAAGGGGTACTATTTCTAAATTTTGGGGAACTTTAGTTCTAGTCTTAGGTTTTTGCTAAGGTGATTACATTGTATAGTCATTAACAGGAATTGAGATCATCCTGTACATTTCTCTGTTGTCTAAATCAATATGCATATAACCATTTTTCATGCTTTGGTCAGGAATTTTGAGATTGTTTAATAAGAGTACAATTGAGGAATGTGATCTTTGTTGTAATCTTTTGTTTATTAAATCAATGAAATATGAAGCAATTTATTTTGATCATTGCATTGTGATTGGTTACTCAAAAAACATTGTGTTGTAGTATTACCTTGCAATGTATTTTTTGGTTATAAAATTCCTTTTTGTAATATTATCTTAGAGTCAAGTGTTTAAATCCTTTGAGTGTATCTTAGGTGTTGTGGAAATGATTTAATAGATATTTTGAAGTTTCATATACAAGTTTTTGTGTTAAGATTTATGAGGTTTATGTGGTAATGTTTTCATTAAATTGGTATCAATGAATGCAAATGTACCTTTGAAGATTATATTGTCTTTATCTTTGGTCTTTTTTGGAATTTGGCAAAAAACAAACGAAGATGGAAAACTACAGTACCCCTTCCCATTAGGATCCGCTACCACCCACTTAATCTAAGTAAGTATTATCCGATCCTACCCCTGTAGATTTCATCTCCCCTTTTGTATATCCAAAATGATGTTTTCCCGAAAATCACATTTCAATTGTATATTTTGAGTGAATTTGATGTGAATTTAAATATCAACATCTCAAGTATCGTTTCTGTTAGGTTGTGGAGCCTGTTTTTATGTGAGAAAGTGTTGAATACTGTACACTAAGAGTACTGTACACTTTCCATAGGTTGTCTCACCAGGGGTTCTGGGGCCGCAGCCCTCGAATTTTTTTTTTGGGCCTTAAAACGTGCTCCGATATATTGGGAAATGTGCTTTTCTCATATGGATATGATTTTTGACGCCATAGGTTTATGGGATAGTTTTGGCCCATGGTTTTTAATACCCACGGTTTTGTAAAGCTACTTAAGGATGTTGTCTACTTCTATGGTTTTATGCATATGATAGGTATAATAAAAAAACATTGTAGATGTGTTTTGAATTTGGGTGTGAATTTTGTAGAGTTTGTTGAGCATAACTCCAAACAGATATGGGTATTTGTATTGAGAGAGCGGTGACTTGTAATAAAATCTAAGCAAGAGATTCTTGGTGCACCGTAGCCCAAATTGGGTGAACCACGTTAAATATTGTCTCTTTGTGTTGTGTTATTTTATTATGGAATTTTATTTGAGATATGTAATATTTTTTGTATATTAGTTTTTGTTGTTGCGATTCTGTGAGGGATTATTCCATATATTTTTATCCCTTATATTCTAACAGTTTCAACCCAAGTTATCAACATATTCCTTCCAAATGATGCTTGTGATCATATTTTATCTATCTTCATTGGCTTGTGTCAAATGTATCAAGTGTGTGCAATGCTTATGTGACCATTCTTTTGAATGAGAATTACATTCAGTGGTTGCATTTGATATCAGATTGAGGTTCCAACAAGTCTTAGGGTTTTAAACACAATATATATATATAGTCACCCCTCAGGTTCTCTCACCTTGGCTTAGGAAGAGCCATAAATCAACAAGATAACAACCATGTCCTTATTCATGTGCTTCCTTGTTGTTCCCATAAGGCAATGGCCAAGATATATGAATAAAACAGTCCCTGGCAACAAAACGACGCATCCATAAGTTTATCCTTTCTCTTCTTCCTTCTCCATCAATGTCTTCCTTGGTTGAGGTGTTAGATTGGAAAGCAATAGGGCATTCTTCACACTTTCCCAATCAAAAATATAAATCATTTGAAAATATTTTCCTCTTTTACATTTGTGTTTAGTGTTGATCGAATATTATATTATGGCTTGGAGTTTACACAATTTACCCTAGAATTTATAAAATTTTCCCTAGGGGTTTATACATTTTTCCTAGGGTTTACGCAATGTACATTAGGGTTTACACAATATTATCTATATTTTTACACAAATGTATCCTAGGGTTTACATAATTTACACTAGGGGTTGCATTATCTATCAAATTAAAATTAAAATTTGCATACCCACGATCTGGGATTTTTCACACTCTCTTCTTCTTCTTCTTCCAACAAAGGATTTTCTTGCCTTGTAGGATTTAGTTTTACTCCATATTTCTATCGGTGCTCTTTTTTTTGTCTATGTTGGCCTCTATATTGTCTTTGTTCCTTTTCTCCTCTTCATTTCTATTGTTTTTTCTTACTATTTTCTCTTCCTTCTTGTTATCCTTTATTTTTCTTCTAGTAGGGTTTTCCTCTCCTCTCCATTTTCATTTTTATTCTTTCCCATTGTCTCTATCAAGAGGAAATGAAATAAATTAATTTTTTCCTTTAAGCTTCCCAGTTTTATATATATTTTAAGTTGGAGGTGGAAATAACAAAAATGTGATGCAGATCGGTGCCACATTTGCACCACCCTCAACATTTGTTAAAAAATAATAATAATTATTAATCACTAGACCCACCACCTCCCCTCCCCCTCGCTCTCCTCCCCACCAAACCCACATAGAGAATATGAGTCTAGATAGGCCCCCCTATTTATAGTTGGTCCATGTTCCCCTATAGGTACCAATTATATAGTGTTCACTATGGGAAAAGATAAGATAGATAAGGAGGGGTCAAATATAGCTATATATAGTCGAGTTGGATCTATAGGGAGAAATCATCGTACCAGATAGGTTCCTCCAAGACTGTATATAGTTGGGGATGACCAATATCTATCTATATGTTGGGTTTCAATTCCTTCAATAAGTAGGGATGAGAAAAAGTGTAAATAGCCATGACTTCTCTAAAACCAGGTTATTCAATTGTAAATTAGTTGAATGACGAGGTCAAATTATAAACATATGCATGGTTATTGACTCATATTGCCCATGGGAAGTTTGTGGGAGTGCCCTTTTCACTAAAAAATGTGTTAAATAGTTTATTAAATCATTTTTTTTTCCTGAATTTATTGATTTGAGGGGGACGTTACTTTATAAGAATGTATGATTGAAATTCGTGAATTCTCTAACATGGGTTCTCGAATTGTAAATTGGTTGAATGGTGAATAAAATTACAACTAGACAAGTGGTTATTGACTTGTACGCCCATGAGAAGCATGTAGAAATCAACGTTTCACTAAAAATGTGTTTAATAGTTTATTATATCAATATTTTAAGTTATTTTTTGAATATGTCTGTTTCAGGGGCTGTTACTTTATGAAATTACAATTGAAAGTCATGAAGTCTCTAACAAATGTTCCTATAAATTGTAAATTGGTTAAATGATGAGTTAAATTACAACCAAACATGTGTTTATTGACTCGTATGCCCATTGGAAGTATGTGGGAATGGCCTTTTCACGAAAAATATATTTAATAGTTTATAAAATCTATATTTTTATTTTTATTTTGAATTTTTTAGTTTGAGGGTACACTACTTTATGGAAGTATAATTAAAAGTTGTGAATTCTTAGGAGCTCTCATTATTAGTGCATGGCTACTTAAATATAATTTATAGTAAATGATTTTATCATTTTAATTTTATTTTTTTGATTGGATCTAAAGATTTGAATGGGTTCAATGCGCAAAATTCTTAAGCTTGATTGTTAAGGACTGAAAAATTTAAACTATGAGATGCAATAATTTCTAGAAGGGATAAAAAATTAATGTTTTTATAGAAATGCAATATGTTGTAGTGGGTGATACAAGAAATTGAAAATCATTAAAAAACATAGTCCTGACATGACAGGAAGTAGGAAATGAGGTCAAAAGGGAGGACCAAATCATTTTAGCATGCATACAAAGCCAAAAGCAATGTTGAATGGATTCAACTTTTGCACAAAAAGGGACATGGAGTGGTGGTGGGTAAACGAACTTGAGGAATTTACCAATAGGGAGACTGGGACATGTATAATTTTCCATGCAGTGAGTTGGGACTAAGAATCCTCTTTGTGTACTTCCAAATTTGTAGACCGATTTTATTCCATTTAGCCGAATTAAACTTACACCTTCAAAATTGTGTTTAGAAGATGAGCAAGGGGGACAGAAAAGAAGGAGTTGTTTTTATATCACATTAAGGGTGAAGGTTCAAACACTCCAACCATTAGGGCTATCATCTAGTATTTGAGGAAGGTGGATCTAGAATATACATAGGTGAAGTAAAAGAAGCTATTGAAGAGGTTTTGAGGGATGATGTCTATAGAAGGTCAAGTACCACCAATTCATATGGTTGTAATTTAAGATTTTATCTCAACCTTAAGTTGATGCTACATGATTTCCAATTGCAACACTCGATAAATGGAAATAGGTACCAAAACACTTGTATGTCATTTTTGAACAAACATTTACCTTTGATAGTAGGGATAACACCCAAGGTGGTGTAGGGAATGGAAGCTAGAATCATCATTTGAGTGTCCACTAGATAGATGAGGTGGTATAATCATGATCTTGTGACTAAGAGATTGAATAAAACAAGACAACTTGCGGTGAGATTAAGTTTCCAAATCATTAGACAAATTATCATTAAATGGGATCTAATCCATGGGTGTTGAAAAATTGAGCTGATACGATTTTATTATTCCAATGGAAACATGTTCCATGATTTATACATAGATGCAGTTTTTATATGGAAATAGACCAGGTATTTCTAAGGAGCATCCCTTTTATTGTCCCATTTGGCCCATAGGTAATTCAATTAGATGAGCAAAAATGGTAGGTTGATTAAATAAGTTTTAGAAAGTAGCATCAATCAAGAGGAGATATAAACTTTTGGCTCGCTCAATCTCATTGGATTTTATTTTCCACTTGTAATTGAACAATCATAGCTCATCATGAAGCTAGTTGGTCCAAGATAATAACTTTGATATCTTTTTATCACCTCTTATATGAGAGAGACTCCAATACCAAATGGGATGCCCAAGTATCTAGAAATGGTTTTGTGTTTCATCCTCTTTAGTCATTGGGACGTGTCATCCAAATTGACAATTTGGAGATACAAGCATTGTGAACACCCGCGGAGCCTGACTATTGATGAAACTAACAGTATTTATAGAATATCCATAGTATTATTTACCATCTTTGATAAAAATTTGGATGAAAATCATGACGATCTTTTAGCCAAGTGATGATTTGAGGGTCTAAATCATCTTCTAGGAAGGAGGATGTCATGGACAACAGATGCCATTTTTATGAGCATGGTGGAACTTTGTATCTCTCCTCAAGAGCATCCGACATGTAAAGGACGATAGATTGGTCCATACAAGAGGGAAGACTTATCAAATGAATTTTTACAAGTGAAAATTGAGGGGAGATAAACACTAATCACTAATGGTTGTCAACAGGTTTACATCCCAAAAACAACATTATAACATGAGCACATAGTTGACGTATCACATAGCTTCTATTTCCAAAATTTGAATTCTTCATAAGGTGCTAAAAGTGGTTTATCTATTGGCCAAGCCCCATATTGTTGTCAGTCAAGAAAATTAGATTGATATTTCTTCAATGCCTTGGGTGGAAGTTCCAAATCATCTTTGGAATATTCCTCATAAGGTGGAATATGATATTTACCCCTTTTTACAAGTATATTTTCCATAATTGTTGATAACCTGTTGTATCTCCATGCATACCACTGAAACTTCTTCCGACCTATTTCATCTTCAACACATTTTTCCAAATAATGTCTCATGTCAAATCCATAATGTCATTTATAATTTCTCAGAATTTCCATACTATCTACATATGAGTATATAGATTATTTTAGAAGCGGTGAAGATAAAATTAATTTTTTGGAGGCTAACATATCTGTACAACAATAATGATAATTTCATTAGTTTAAAAATATTAGCTAAAATTGAATACTAATAAGAAAATTATAACAAAATAATTATTTTACCAAAAAAATCTGCCAATTTTTGGTTTACATATATATCTATAATGCTCACTATTTTTCCTAATTTCTCTTATTTGTCTTGAAGTTTTCAGTCTATTGTAATATTTGACATAAATATGAAATTATTGCCAAGTTTTTATCAAGTTTGGTATTCAAGATCTAGAGATATGTAGAAGGTTTACAAGGGGTATGTGTGTTGCAAATAGAATGATAAGTGCATGCTTCAACCCACCCTCTTAGCATCATGTTGTGTGTTTTATATTAAAATTGGAATTATAATTGTATAGATTAACTGAAACATTGTAAATTTGTGTGTTATTTAATCTACTTTTACCCCGGGTTCTAAATGGAAACATGCTATTGAGATCCATCCGAAAAGCGTTTGAAAGTGTATTTTGTTAGCTGTTAGGGTTACAAATGTTGTAATAGGGATGCACCCATGCAAGTTGATTGGATGAGTAATGATAAGTACTTCAATGGTAATGATCATTTTTTATGCATGGTTACACTCTTATTGAATCATCTTGTATGAATGGTCTAAAATTCGTGGCCATCTTGGCTATCTTTAAAAGATAATCTAAAATTTTGGAGGGTTGTGTGGAATTTTTTTCTTGGTGGTTGGATGAGAAGAGGGTATGAGAGGAAAAGAACTAGTTGGTATTTATTAATCTTCCCCACTAAAACTAATTGTATCCCCAAGTATCTACATCGAAGATAAGTGTTATGTGATGTAATATTTTTTTGGGTTACTATAGAGTTCCACAATTTTTGTAGTTCATTGTGCAAGTGTGTATTAAGGACCATCCCTAGAACACGTCTTTCTTAACTTTTTTGTTATGATTATAATTATTTTTTAGTTTCACATTTTAGTATTAAAGGATTTTTCACCTTGGTTGACCTTGTGTGCATTCAAAGTATCTACAAATTTTTAGAATACCCTATAATTAATTTTAATCATGACATGGGATGATCTTTTTTTCTTGGACACTGTATCACACATGAAAGTAATGCAACCAACCATATATCTCCTTAAAAAAATTATTTGGAACCAACGTGAAAAAGGAACCCACATTTATTTTTCTTGTAACCTAATATCTTATTTATCATTTTAATATATTTAAATTGATGAAAAATTATCTAGAAAAAAATTACCTTAAGAGAAGATAATGTAAAATCACGTTGAAAAAATCCCATGTAAAAGTAATGGATAAATTTGGAGTTCATGTTATATGAGCATAATGTTCGGAAAAAGTTTAAGTTTTTTCACAAGTTCAAAGAAGTTTGGTGTAAAGTTATACTCCACAACCTTTTACGCATACTTGAAGCCCATGCAAAAATGAGAGTTTTAGTTTAGGGATTGGACATCTATTGAAGTATAATGCATTTTTTTTTTTGTTTTATAATATTATAGTTGTTTACATACATAAAGCATGAATTGTTTTAAAATTTGACTCTAGGATGTGTGGACATGTCATGGAAAAAATTCACTTAATTTATTTTATTGAAAAAGTTAATCAAGGATAGTGGTCTTGTGGAATAATTTATTTATAATGTGTTTTATTGACACTAAAATAAAATCATTGACTTACTTAAACTTTATATCAATTATTTACAAATAAATAAATGAAAAAAAAAAATCAACTTACCTCTCTTGTTACGTGGACAAAAACACTAGCTTTTTTTAGCTCCTCCTTCTTCACAAGATTAAAAATGAGAGGTGTAATCAAAATGAAATTCACTTGGGATTAAATAGGAAATGTGGGGCCACATGGTTAGAAGTTAATTATGTTGCATTTGCACCACATTTGTTGGCACCATTATCGAGTCTTCTTTGCATCAAAAATCCATTCAAAAATACCATTCACGAATCGATGCAAAATCAACCATGTTTTTGACATTTTTAACATTATATGTTGTAGTGACACACATGGATTTGAAGGGAATACAACCAAAAAAGTCAAGGGAGATGCCCGAACCTAGTTGAATGCTCCCAAACTCCTCAAATCTTTGAAAAAAATATGTTTATCAATCTTTACCTCTTACATTAGTAACTCAGAACCAATGATAATCTAATCTACATTTTTTATTATTATTGATAAATGGTTTTGAAGGGGACCATACCCCGTGGAACAAAAGGGCTCAAAAGCCAGGATATACAAAGAAAGTGCAAGTGTTTTTTTATATGTGGGGGCCACATCCCAGACAACAAAAATCCATAGAAAGCTAGATAAAATAAAAGAAGATCAAGGTAGGGGCAGACTACCAACAAGAAGCCCAAAAAAACCAAAAAAAATAATATAGCAGTTGTGAAACCTGCATAATAACAGCATCGAGAGAAAAAATCATAGAGGACACAAGACTACTATTTGAGAAACTTATTGAAAACCTTCTGAGAATCCTCCAAGGCCTTGTAGAGGTTGAGGGTGGTTTTCTGGTCAGGGTCTTGGCTGCTAGATGTTAAAGCCTTCTTCTTGGCCTTACCTTCCTTCCATATGTCCTTAGAGATATTTGGTGATGTCACAGATCTGTTTAACCTAAATTTGAATGAAATCAAGCAATGCTTTATGCATGGAGAGTTGATTAATCTACTTATTAAGTATTTGGTGCATTCTATCCTCCATGGTTTGGTGCTTCTTAGTAAGAATTTCAATTTTCTCCTCAAGTTTAGAGTAAGAGTTGTAGATTCCAAGTCATCCTTTCTACCTTCATTGAGAAGGAAATCAACATTGTCTTCAATGCCCTTGATAGTTTATGCATGTAACTTTCAGTTGGGCTCTCAAATCAAATATTTCTTGGGGATCAATGGTAGATTGGCTAATATCAAGGAGAATTTCAGCCACAACCAAGGTCTTTACCTTCAGATTACTACACAACACCCTTTTAGTAGGAGGGGGGTCAGAGGAGGAAGAACAAAAGCTAGGATTCTTAGTTCTGACCCTGGTTGCTATGGAGGGGGGGCTAAGGGTGGGGAGGATTATTAGTACCCACAACATCATGGAAATATTGATGCAAGAGGAAAATAACCTCCTGGTGAAGGGGAAGGCCTCTCAGATGAGCTTAGACATCCAAAATGGATTTTTCTAAGGAATGGAGGATATAATATGAGAGACTTACCTTTGGAGTGCACCTGAAATGGTTCAGTAAGACCAAATGGTGAGAGGAAAGAGTAGAAAATATGGCCCTCCAAGGTAATATACCTAACTACCATCTTAGCAACATTAACATATGGAGGTGGGATAGAAGAACAAATAAAACCAATTTTTACCAATCTTCAGGGTTTCATCCCCTTCCACAAACCTTTTCTCTTCAGTGTCCTTATAAAAAAATTTGTTCTTGTAGAATTTTATACCATCCATCCCTAAAGTAGTAATAAAATAAATCAAGCTTTTCGGTAATGGTGAACTCCTTACCTTTAAAGGTAATTACCCTATCCTTCCATTTATTGGAAAAGGTCAGAGAAATATGCCTATCATGCCCTTTAATCCTCTGCATGAAGTCCGTGAAGCCATCCACGTCAAGGGCCTTCCATAATGCTTCATTCTATTTCCATATGGGTCGCAGATAGGCTCAACATGGCAAGGAGGTCTGCCTATTGTGGAGAGAATTTTCACACGCAGAGCCTTTTACAGACTGGATAAAGCTAAAATATGGGCTTCCAAAAACTTGACCACTGAAAACATAAATGCAAAAAGTAGATAGAAAGGAACCATTTGAGAGAGATAACTCTCAAATGTGCAAGGTACACATTATAATTTCTCCTCACATGAATAATATTTTGACATGTTACTATTGAAATGGACAGGTGGCCTTGGCATCCTTAGTAATGATATCCTTTGTTGTGTGAGAGATTTCTTTGTAATCATTCCAAATTTTAAATTGTTTAATGATGACCTTCGTTGGCTAACACCTTCATTGGCTAAAGCATCAGCAACACTATTCCCTTCCCAATATGTATGGCAAATATTAACATTGTTAAACTCTTTGCATATGTTCTTGGCCTCATTGATAAAATATTTAATGGTCCAGCTACGGGTTGGGTGCTTGTGAGATTATTTATAATGTTAAGAGAATCACCCTTAACAATTAAATTACTTACCTTGAGTTCCTTAGCATTTTGATACCCCAGAGAGCAACAAGGGCCTCAAAATAATGATTTGATTGAGTGTCCATGGGGCCTACATAGGCAATAATGGGATGTCCTAGATGATTTTTGATTAATCCTCCACCACCCACAGCTCTAGGGTTTCCCTTAGAGGCACCATAAAAATTTAACTTGTGTCAACCTTCAGGTGGAGGAATCCATTGGATAAGAGACCTGTCAATGCTGGGGGTTTTAAACTTGAATCTTATCAATATCAATATTCCATGCAATCAATAATCTCTCCTCTTCCTTGGGATATTTTGAATTCTTGGGGGGATTGAATTTCATAATATTCTCCTTAGCTTCAAAGTAATCTCACTTAGAATCCTCTTTCTGGATTTCATTAATATTTTGAAAATGATGGAGTTGTGAGCCTTCCAAATTCTCTAAATGGTATGAGGGAAATTTTCCTCCAAAGCTTCCTAAGCATGCCATGCTTGAAAGGAGGTTTCATTGTTCCTATTCTTGCTCTATATCATTGGGGAATGACCACTTAGTCAATGCCAAATGTATTAAAAATGAGTTTCCACAGAGCAATAGTAACAGGACAATGTAAGAAAAGGTGGTGTATAGTCTCAACTCCTTCTTATAATGGAAACACATATTAGGCATGGTAGAGCCTCTTTTGATGAGGTTGTCAATGGTGAGTATGCTCTTGTTC
This sequence comes from Taxus chinensis, assembly GCA_019776745.2. Classification (NCBI taxonomy): domain Eukaryota; kingdom Viridiplantae; phylum Streptophyta; class Pinopsida; order Cupressales; family Taxaceae; genus Taxus; species Taxus chinensis. Next base: position 722,716,109 of record CM034152.1, read on the forward strand.
AAAACCAACCAGAGGAAATGGTTGATTTTAGGAGTAAGTTCTTTATACCATATTTTTCTCCAGTCAAAAGTCACATGGGAGTTTCATCTATGTAAACAATTGGTACCTATTTTTCACCGAGTATTCTCCATAAAGGAATGGGTCCAAATGAACTCATATTTAGATTGAATCTGACTTATTGGGATGTGGTTGATAATTCTTTGTAAGTCCTCAATAAGATCTCCATGACAGGAAAGATCAGTATTTAGAATCTTCCATTGAACCTTCCATTAACACAACATATGTAGTCATTGAACTTTCTATGTCCAACTGTTGTTGTGAGGTTTTTTTAAGTTTCTCCCAAGAGTTATTGTTCTTAAGGCTTTGGAAATCAGCCCAACTATCTTCCCAGAAGAGTATGTCTTCCCCATTTCCTAGATTTCATTTGCAACCTATCTTTAGGACCCTTCTAGTCTTGACCAAATTATTCCAAAATATGGATCCATAGGGGAGAGTTTCAAACTTTAAGAAATTTGAGCTTTGCCTTGATCAAGATATTTATCTCTGATAAGATCAATCCATGGGTGATATTATTTGAGAAGCCTCCAGCTCATTTTGGAGATGAGGGAAGTGTTCATTGTCCTGATTTTTTAATCCCTAAGCCACCCACTCTTTTGTTAGTGCAAGCCTTGTCCCAAGCCACTAAATGGAACCTATTTTTTCCTCAGTACCAGTCCATAGGAAGTGCTTTTGGATTCTCTCAATCCTTTCAATAACAACAAGAGGAATGAAGAATATGGACATGATATAGATAGGGAGGTTTTTACAGTGTGCTCTTGATTAGAAGACATTTTATAGCATTGGAGAGAATAGCCCCCTTCCATCCATCCAGTTTCTTTTGGAACCTGTCAAGAAGAGAATTCCAAACATTCATAGAAACTTTGTTAGTACCCAAGGGAAGACCAAGGTAGGTAGTGGGGAGAGATTTTATCTCACAACCCAAGATGTGAGCAATTTTTCTTTGTCTGCTGGGAGGGGTATTGAAGAAATAGAGGGAGATTTTTTCAAAATTAATCTGCTTTCCCGAAGCCTCCTCATAAGTTTTTAGAATGATCTTCATCATCTTAGCTTCAAGAAGAGAAGCTAGAAGAAGAAGTATAGTATCATCAACAAATTGCTGATGAGAAACAGTGATCTCTAGAGAAGTGGGTTTACATCCTTTGAGATATCCCAAGGTAATTTCTCCAGTTATGGTAGGACTGAGACTATCTACCATTATGATGAAAAGGAGGGGAGAAATAGGGTCTCCCTGACTTATACCTCTATTGCTGGAAAAGAAACCCACCGGAGTGCCATTGACAATGACCAAGAATATGGGAGTAGAAATAAGATCTAATAATGTTTCTGAAGTGATTTTTGAACCCAAATTTCTCCAACACTCTGTCAAGGAAAATTTCCAAGAGACTTTGTCAAAGGCTTTATTCATGTCCAACTTAATGACCATACCATCTTTTTTACTTTTTTCCATCGAATGGATGGTTTCATGAACCATCACAATACCATCCTGGATGAGCCTGCCTTTGAAAAAACCCCCTACTATGTTTTGAAATAATATTAGGAAGGAGCGACTGAATTTTGATAGTCAAATTTTTTGTAAAGATCTTGTATAAAACATTTGCAAGGCTTATGGGCTTGAAATGTTTGAAATCCTTGGCTCCATGTTTCTTAGGAACCAAAACAATGAAAGTGTTATTAATCTCTTTGAGAAGTTTTCCTAGTTATGAAAAATTCATTAGCCGCTTTTAGGAGATCCTTAGAGAAAATATCCCAAAATTTTTATAAAATTTTAGCTGAAAACCCATCAAGTCCCAGGGATTTATCCCCTTCTAGAGAGAAGACAACCTTTTGTAATTCTTCTATGGTGGCAGGTTTGCTGAGATATGTTGAAGTCTCTCTTGATCCACTAGATTATTAGGAATAGAATCAAGTAGTGTACCAGTTACCTCTATAGAAAAAGAAGTATTTTCATTTAGGAGATTTTTGTAAAAATTGAGAGCTTCATCCTTGATGATGTTCTGATCATAGGAAGTAATTGTGCCATCATCCAAAGAGACTTCCAAAATCATGTTTGTGCTCTATGCTTAAGGGTAGTCATATGAAAAAACTTAGTATTCCTGTCACCTTCCTTAAGCCATAAAGCCCTAGATTTTTGCCTCCAGAAAGACTCTTCTCTAGCACAAAGATTATGAAATTCAGATAAGAGAGATTTCTCAAGGATATAATCTTCATGTGACATGCCAATAGCTGAAACCCTTTTTCCAATGAGGCAAGCTCCTCCTTAACCTGTTTCTTTTGGATGAAAACCATTTCCAAATACTTTTCTATTCCAAGATCTTAACTTTATTTTTGAAATTTTTAAGCTTCTGGACAAATATGAACTGTGTTGTGCCTTCAACTTCTAAGCCCCACCATTCCTTGATTTTTTCCTTAATGTCCAGGTGGTCAAACCACATTTTTTCAAACTTAAAAGAGGAATGGGAAGGTTTATCAGTGTTGAGCATACTAAAATAATAGGGTTATGATCTGAACCAATTTCTAGGAAGAGAAGAAAGGTGGAATCCTTGTTTCAAAATCCAATCAGTAAAATAATGACACGGGGTCAAGCCTCACTTGAATGTGCTCATCCCCTAATCTCTTATTAGACCAAGTATAAGGATTACCATGGAGCTCCAAGTCATAGAGGTTAGAAGAAGAAATGAAATCAGCTAGATCATCCATCCCAGTAGTAATTCAGAAGAACCCCCTTTTTTTCAGCTGGAGAAAGAGGAGTGTTAAAATCTCCCATGACCATCAATGTAAGTGATCACAGTTAGCACAAAATTTTTTTAGATCTTTCCAAAGTTTCCTTCTACCATGGAGAGTATTAGGAGCATAGATTATAGAAAGGATCCAAAAAATTGAACTATCAGGAGTTTGAAATGCAACAACAAGGTGAAACGATGAGGAGAAGACCACTTTACCAGAAATTAAAGTAAGGTCCCAAAGGACAACAATGCCTCTTGATGCCCCTCTAGAATCAACTGATGTCCACATCATCTTTTTTCCAAATATTTCTACTACAAGTACTCATTTCTTCAGAGTTCATCTTGGTTTCTTGGATTTCCATAATGGTGGGTCTGCAAGTTTTTCTTAATTCCTTAAGAGTGCATTATTTTCCACTCCCATTAAGGCCTCTGATGTTCAAAGAGACAAATTTCATTAAAACAAGCACGGGGGAGATGCTTTTCCAGATGGTCCAAAGTGGATTGGGTTCCATCTACAATAGCTTTATACATTTCATTTTTCCTCTGATCATTGTTTATTGGTCTTCCCTTTGTGGTATTAACCCCTATATTAGCTTGTCTCTTGGATGATCTAGTGACCCTGGAATAGGAAGCAACCTAATTTCCAGGTGACTTTTTTTTTTCAAAGAACAAGGCATCTGGGATATCTTCAAAGCCTTTAGATTTTCAGGTTTTGGCTTTGACTAGAGTAAATGCAGGTGACTGAGTATTGGTGTTATCAGTCAACACGCTACTTTTCATGGGGAGTAAGCTCTCCTTCCTCTCTTTTGTTTCTCCTCTAGGATAGGAGTTTTTAGTATGCCTCCATTGTTTATCTTCAACATAATCATAGGAAGAAGAAACAGCCTTGCCATTTGTATGTTGACTGGTATGAGCTGTTGTAAGGTTATTTGATTCAACTGACATCTCCATTTCATGTCCAAGTGAGGGATAATCCATCTTAAAACTTATCAGGTTCTACCAAATTAACATCCGAGGATGGTTGAAAACATAGTTTCCTCAGTCATTGGATTGACATCCCCTCAATCATTTGGCTAATCAGACATAGTTTTAGGACTACTAACATTTACTATATTTTCTCGCATGTCTTATTGACAAAGCATAATCTTTCAATGGATCAACATCCCCTCTACTATGTGGTTGATCAGACACTAGCTTCAGGACTACTAACACCCACTAGATTTTTTTTACAAATTCTTTGATAGGGAGCATCCTCTTTTTACATTGTCTGAGTCTTCAAGAATGACTTCAAAGGATGATGAAGGATTTGAGTAGAATATTCAAACATATGAGGGATTAAGATAGTTGTGTCCTACATGTATGCTCCTAAGGTATCTCTTCTTAGAGTTAAATGGAATCTCGAATAATTTAGATTTCATCATCAATATGAAAAATGAGATCCACTAAACTTTCCTCTTTGGACTTCATCCTCAATGTTTAGCACATAATTTTTATCCATCTTATAAACGTGGGGTTTTTCGTCTCTAGAGTGTCCTACGTATAGGAGGTTTTTTAATCAGTAATTCTGAAGTTTCCTCCATGAAATGTTGCTTCTGATTATGGCTAGGAATTCTGGGTAACTCGTTCATGACCTACCCTTGGAATTTTTATGTTCCCTTGTCAGACTCCTTGAGAGTCAGGTATATTGACTTTTTGAGATTCTAAGGTAGAATCCACCTTTTCTTTCCTTTATTCGTTGTTTTTGGAGTCCAGGGCATTTTTCTTGTGAAGTGACCCAGCTTATGGCATTTTGAGCATATCATTTGAAAATATTCATAGACAACCGATTGTTTCCATAGTTCCCTATCCTTATTTGCAGCATAACATGATTTGATAACTTTTTCTCCATGTCCATAGAAACATAGAACCCTGGTAAAAGCCAACCTGGATCTATTTCTAGTAGAGTTTTCTAGTCTTATTGGATATCCAATAGATCTAGAAATATTCACTAAGGATCTCATCATCCTAGAACTGTAAAGGTAAGCTTTGAATTTTACACCATAAGGGGATGATATTGATGTTATCAGTGTTAGGATCAAATCCAGGGTACCATCTTTTAATAAAAATCCCCATTTTCCCAACACCATGGTCCTCCCAGGAACACTACATCTATGTCTTCTTGAAGATTAAACTTGATAAAAAAATAAACCATTAGCCATAGATGAAATAAATTTTTTTCCTATAGTATTCCACTTTCTTATTCCCCATTTCTTGAAAATATCTATATTAGGTTGAGGACCTAGGAACTTACCCACTAGCGCCATCTAGTTTTTTAAATCGCTTTATGGAGATAAGCCTCAGGTATTTTAATATGAAATATACCTTGTTCATCCTTAGAGTTGGAATAAACAGAGTAAATGTGGGGTTCCACAGAGCTATTGGGGTCCACGTTTTTGTTTGGTAGCCTCTTGAAAAACCTGGACCACGTGCTTGGCTTTGTCAGTCTTGGCCCTTCGTTTAGAAAAGGGTTGGCAAATTTATGAATTTCAACAACTTTGTTGCTTGTAGTGTTGACTTCAACAACTCTAGGGGAGCCCATAGGCTTGACAACCGCTCCTAAGCAGCCTGTAGACGTGACCATCACAACTTCATTAACCCCGCCAGCCCTAGGAATACTCACAAGTGTGAAAACCGCTTTAGAGTAGCTCAAAGGTGCAATAAGTACAACGCCATTGCAACAAATATTCAATTTTTTAGCCATTAGCATAGCAGAGACACCACTCTCCATCCAAAATAAGATACAAAACTTTGGATGATAAACATTTGCCATCCTTAATGTCCGTCGAGTGATCCACCTTCGGAGTGCCCCGCTATGTCCCGCTTGGTCCATATGGAGAAGTTTGACCCCTACCTCAAGGTGTACCCATGGCCACTTATTGAAAACATCCAATGAACTCAATGGGCATGGAACTTGGGTTGTTGATTACAAACTACTTGTTACTCACCAATAGTCTAAGACCTACATTTTAATATGTTGTGGAAAAAGATATTTAATGGAAAACTCTCAAATCCTCAAGAAGTAAACTTAAATTGTTATTTATACATTTGCTATAAAAGATGGAAATCATATTCTTCCTTTCACCCATTTAATATATTATTGATTGTTTTGTATTGTAATCTCTAAGCAAAATTAGATTTCAATTCAAAACAAGAGTTTTGTCATGGAAGGATGATATATTGTTGGGGTAAGTCATTGTATCTTGCTATTGCCTTCAGTGATAACGAGTCTTATGTGAGAAAATTAGTGTGTAGGTATAACTACTGGTGTGTTTAGGAGTAGATTTAGTACAAATAAGACTTCGTTGTGTATATCTACATTTATTTGTCATGTGAATGATTGTTTGGCTCCCATCTGTGAACTTGCTAGACAAATTGAGAAGTTTCGTGCTTCCATTGGCAGAATGTGTTATAGGAAGGACCGGTGATTTTGGACACCAGGATGGTAAGAAGTATTTTTGGCTATATCAGATCCATCGGGTATTATCATTTTGCGTAAATCTCTCAGTCTACAAGAAATTGCCTTTCAATCCTTATGCAGATAATTCAAAAGATCCACCTATGTACTTGAAGTTGTCTCGGCCACCTCCTTGGACTTGCAGTCCCACGATTCTCGTCCAGATCTGATTAAGATAGGTTGTCGACTCAGCTTCACGGCTCAAAAAACAACGTATGTTATGTCCGAGACCCAACCAGTCATTCTAGCTCGTGCAAATCCTATCAAACGACTTAAGAGCTTCAAGTGACACACTGTGCTGGACATTTTTGGACTGAGTTACATCGATCTTACGTCGATCCCAAGCTCATCTTCAAAGAGTGATAAACTTTGTATATTTCAAAGCTCATAAAGCTCCCTACCCTCCTCCAAAAACTTGTACTTTACATTAACCTAACTTGTGGAGGAATCGAACTAAGGGATCTACTTGCTTCAAATATTGCTAAGGTGAACATTAAAATCATATTTTTGTATATTTAATTTTAAGTAAGCTGATAGCCCCACAAGTGTTAAAATTATAGATAAGACATTAGGCTTGAAGAGGTCAAGGGATCAAACCTTTCTTAGTGGGTTTTTTTTTAAAAAATCAAGTGGTGGTGTTTTGGTATTATTTTAGAAGTAATCATATGATAATACTTTTAAAATATTTAGTTTATCATCCTTCATTCGTATAATCATCAAGAGTTGAAATACTTAAAGTCGCTGTAAAACAAATTACCTTATAGAGATGTTCTAGGTGTTACTAGACGTCCAAATTTTGGGGGGATAAACTTAATATTTCATTTATGATGATATTTTTAGAGGCTATAAAGAAGAAAATGTGCTTGAATTCAAGGGCTCCACTCCTCAACCCCACCTTGTACCATGACAAGGAGTGCACCTAAGGGTTTTCCCCCTAGATCCTATAAGGGGCATTCCCCCTTCACCCCACTGGGAGATGTCGCCCCAAACACCTGCTTGAGAATTTCATAGTCAAAACAAAAATTGGGGGAGAAGACGCATCGATAGAAGATGATGTAAATTTGAGCTTCAAATTTCATCTTCATGAGTAGCAACACGCCTATTGGAGGATGGAGGCAATGGAAGGATGAGGAAAATCAATTTCCTCTTGCCAGCTACTAGCGACGTGCCCACACAATGGATTAGTGACAAATAAAATGCGCTGAAATGAAAAATGATGAGACTAAAATCCAACAACAACGAAAATCGGTTGTGATATGTGATATTAAGTTACAATGATCAAGTATATAGGCTACATGGGGTGATGAGGACTTAGTCTTCATTTTTGGTTTTCCATGTTTTCAGTTTGGTGTGTTATTGAGAATAAGAAGAGAATTACATTCATATTCAAATTTGTAATAAATGAGAATCATTTCCTTATGTAACCTCCCGATGTAAAAATGTTGTCGAGAGAAAAGGTACTAGGATAATGTAGATCATGAATTTTGAAAAGGTTAATTGTAATCTTGAAAACCATATGAGATGAACAGTTGATGGTTTCTTGTTCATAGATCCAGGTTTTGTGATAAGCTTGCAGAAAACATGGAAATTTGATAAGAGTTCTCTTTCATTTGGATCAAGATCATAAGCCACAAGAATCGGACATGCAACAAGAGTCAAGCATACTACTGTTGAAAGTGTGGAAAATTTTCTACTATGTTCGCACTAAGTAGGGAATGTTAGGAAATTAGCACTCACATGGTTTGTCAATAGGTAAAATATTCGCTAATATTCTATTTGTAAGAGAATAGTGTTGTGGCTTACAACAAACTCAGGTATATAGGATGGTGGTAACTACTGAATGATTTTAGGGATATGTTGACTAAGATATTGAGATATTTGTGTGGATATGAATCTCCTTATTTACAAGAGCGACATTCCTATATATTTGATATTTCCAAAATGAATTTAATATAGAGAAGATTATTGATTGTATCGTATTGTAATATCTTACCAAAATTACAAATTCTTAATGCAACATAATTTTTAAATGTCATAGAGCGAATTGCAAGCATTATTTCCAAATCGAATTGCAACATCGTATAAATTGATTACATAGGAAATGTCAGCTAGTCCAATTTTCAATGAAATGCTACAATAGTAATAGCAGGGGTGTGTCCTTCATTGTTCACAAAAAATTGGCCTAAATTAAATTCATCGATGACCATACACCAAATTTTGGCACAACCGTTGATCTACTCTTAATTTGTAATACATGCATTTGAATTAATTGGGTTCGTCTCACTTAAACAACGCCTACATGTATAATGAATGGTGTACATATTGAGTTTATTTTCTTCTTAGGCCATGGTCCCATGGAGGGGGGCTCTATATATATCTCAGCGGGTGCTTCTGAGAAAATTTAGGAACATTTTAGTAGTTTTAAGGTCCCATGTTGTTTTATTACTTTCCTCAACAATACCTGCTGAGATATTATAGGATCCCATTGAATTTTTATGGTTATTTACAATTAAATAAAAATCATATTTCCCTCTAAAATCTACCAAAAAATGGAGAGAATGAATGTTGGTTTCCACAAGGACAAAAATCATCCTAAACTATAGGGGAAACTCCCAGCCCCCCCTCTCTAGTCACCTCTTAAGTTTAGAGGGCAAAAAAAGTGGAGCTCATATTCTTTAGGCATAATTTATGTATTTCACATAGTTGACTTTAAAAAGAAGCATGGTGTAATATATGTGTTTGTGGGAGCTTTCTATTTACAAAAATAAATGTTCCAGTATAAGATTTTCATTTATTATTCTTTATACTTTATTATTTCTTATACTTGAAAGTTTAAAGAATAATAAATGAAACTCGTATACTTTGAATTTATTTTAGTAAATATAATAAACTAAGGTCACTATGTAGCTTATGGAACTAGTCTAATTTTTCGCAATTTAATTTGGTTAGTACATAAGTATTTTTTCAAGATTTCAGCATGTAGCCTACAACTGTTAGGGTTTAAATTCTACAATCGACGTCTATTTTAGGAAATAGTATAGTCATTGTTTAGGTTTTGGGGATTTTTAGAATGTTTATTGACATTTGTAGGAGTGTTAGATGTGTCAAAATTATATTTTACAGACCTCATAAATCTCAAAGATAACAACAACTGCTCAAATATATAGACTCATGAAATGCCCTATAATACATAACAAATCAAAATGCATGTAACCCCTTCTCAGTTTCTCCCCTCTCTCCATACACACACCTTTCCTCCACCTCTTTTTTGCACATGAGTTTAGTGGAGTATTCCTGTGTGATCCTCAGTTGAGATGCCACCCCTAATGTTTAGAGTCATGTATGTATTTTCTATTTTCAATAAATGGAGCTGCCCCATTCCTAAGCAGAGGGACCTAGTCCCGAAGCGTTGCTGAAAGCCCCTAATTCCTCCTTGTGACAAATTATTTTGCCAACAAGCCTTTATGACATATATACATACAAATACTCTCCATGGAGCTTGGAAATATCTTCAAATATTTTACAGACTCTTGTTGTTCATCCTAGGGACCTATCTTAGAGTGGTTATTCTCCCTACTTGGCTCTAATGGCCTAGAATGACATAGTCTCTCTCGGATGGCTTTTACTCTCTCACATTATTGTGTGTGCCTTTATCTTCACACTCCTCAACTCCTTAGCTTGAAGGCTTCTCTTCTTACACAATCCTTTACGATCTCTTACATTTCCACTAAGGTCTCCTCTTTTGCTCACTTAGTTGTGCATCATGGCAATATTTTGTTCACTCTAGTCCTTTTGGTGGGATTTTTTTACACACCCTCCATTCTTTAGCTATATAATCTTCTCTCCCTTCTCTTTTCTTCTCTACCACCTCATCTTATGGCTTCATGAAATCTCATGTGCATTGATGGGCTATAGTGACCATCTCCTCCTTCATAGTAACCTCCATCCTCATTGAAATATTCTTGCACACAACCATGTACCTCTAGATGATTTCTCTCTTCACCCATATAAATAATTATTTCAGATAATGATGTGGTTAGGTTCCATAAAACCTAAAAAAAATCCTACAATCACATTTGATTTATTATGCATGATGTTATTGACACCAAATAACCCCTAAATCTCATCACATCATCCTAATTAAGTTCATATGGCTCAAATAGGGTAAACTACCTCTCTCCTTGATCCAATGTGTGGATGATGTCTAGGAAGGTTTAAATCATGTATACATTAATTTAGAATACTCTAAGACTCTAATTTTTTGATAAAACCCTATTATGAATATTTTTTCTACCATAAGGCTTAGTCCTAGAAATGTATTGTGAAATTTTTTGTTGTTGCCATGTCGAAAGGGATTTTTTATGATGAGACTGGTTTTTAAACCTTTAGTAGAGAGGAACAAAGAAACTAAAGGTTTTATATGTGTAAAATTCTCCTTATAGGATATCTCTGACATCTCGTACGATCATGTGCAAGACTCTGTTTGGGTTGAAAAGAGTAAAATCACTATTAGTTTGGAGTATAGAAGTAGAATAGCATAAAAAATCATTAGATTAGTGTGCACTTACTAGATTGATTGAAATTACTATTAGTGTGGGGGTATTTAATGAACCCCATTTTAAAAATGTTTAAGCCATGTTTAAACCCTGTTAAAACTCATACCATTTTGATATCATGATACACGATGAACAATGATTACTCTTTATATTTAATACTTTACTATGATTATTGTGTATACTTGTGATGTTTTATCTTATTGATTATGTTGCATAAATGGCTTGAATAAGATTGTTGATGAGCATTAAATTCATTTCTAGAAAGTGGTATATGTTGAGTTATCACAGGGACCGCAGGATTTAATTCATGAAGGAGTGCAAGAATCTATTTTACGTGTTAGCGTAGAAATCTCGTCTACTTAACAAGGATCTAGAAGCAGCACCTCTAACTCATCCAGTTCACTAGTCCAGCCTCTCTGAAACTTTGGGAAACTCACATGCAACTCAAATCTCTGAATTCAAAATTTTCAACACTACACCCTAAATAGGAATCATCATCATTAATTCAACAACCATTCAAGCCACACAAATAGGAAATACGACCAACAGTTGGAGACACATCTTCAATTCAGTTCTCTTCCATCAGTTAACAATTTGAAGAATCTTCTAGAGGTGATTGATTCCTTCCAATGAGTCAATAACACATACTCTCTCCATTTGCCAAGAATATTTCAAGTTCAAACACTTCTTGAACATACTCCCGCAATTAATTTATTTCAAAAAATAGATAACATTGTTAGTTAAATAGTCAGTTAGATTAAGATGTAGTCATTTGGAATAACTAGATCTCCTAGAGATACTAGGAATTATCTTGTATAAAGGAGATGATGTAGCTAGACTTTGGGGTTTAATATTTCAATTGTACAAGCACATTTCTAATTCAATAAATATAAAAAATTTAGGAGGAAGTTCATTTGTTTGAGTTTTAGTTCAGATCCCGATCAAAGGTCAAGAGCTAGGGCCACTCCTACCTAACAAAAGAGCGATGCACAATTATTTCTTTTCTGTTTTATTTATGATTTTTTGTTTTACATTTTATTATATTCTTGAAAGAAATATAGTTTCTTTTATGAATGCTTAGTTTCTATTTTCTAGTCAATCTTTCAATTCTAACATTTCATGTCAAGCATTTCATTTTGTAATCATGATTCATTTCATTAGTTTATTATCTTTATTATTAGAACCCTTGTGCTGATCTTGCGTTCTGAATTGTCCCCTTTTTTTTAAACAACCTTGGAGACCACCCTGGATTGACATAATAACTTGATTAAAGTACGAGCATTAACGACACCTTGTCACCTTTTGGCTGCCGTTTCTAGGGAACACGAGTGTTATCAAAAGAAGGTGCCAGCTAGAGGTACTACATGGTTGTTTGGTAAGTTTCCATTCATAAATTCAATTTCCATGAGCTTTTTCTTTCTAAATAATCAAAAGACATTATAGTGACAACAATAATACTCTGATTTCAATATGTGGAACATACACAATTCAATTTAGTATTGATAGTTAGGTAATCATTCTCAGTATGATAGAATTGCATGTTTCGACGTAGAGAGCATAGAGGTAGATTCATTAGATTAAACCTTTAAAAAGCCCCAAAAATCCATCCTGTGGAACAACTTACTGACTAAGGAAGAATGGATGAAGAAGTTACATAAACCCAAATGGTGCAATAAATGGTGAAAACAATGGAAATCCTATAATTCAGAAGAACATTTACCTACCCCATTGAGTTGGATCCTAATGAGGATGCTCCTAAGAAAAATATATCCCCATCAATTCTTCCAAATTTTAGGAGAATAGTTTCATAGGGCCCTGATTAGTTCCTTTTTGAGTTTAGAAGTTTTATGTAAAACATATGAATACACATTTGATAACCAAAAGCTTAAACTCTCTCCCTCCACTCTAAAATATGCAGCTATGAGGTGGTCTATGGGTTTAAGCCCAAATTCTATTCATAAATAGGAAGAAATTGAATAAGCCTTCCTGGAAAAGTATTAGGATTACCTGTAGAGTGAGGGATATGAAAGAAGATATCTTTCGAATACAACAAAAGGAATCTATGAAAGTGTAGAAGACTATCTAGATCAATTCCTTTTCCTACACAGAAGGTGTGGAACTGGTTTATACATTAACCTATTTAAGACTTTATTTCTTAAAGGGATTCAATGAGAACACACATGAATCATTCAATTTAATGGGAAATGGAGATATGAACAAGTTAGAGTTCACATGGATATAATCGATCTCTGTCAGGAATTATTCAAGAACTCACCCCAGTTTGAGGAAGAAAAAAACAGGAAAAATGGCTAATGGGAATCTATTCAAATTAAGACAAGAAATTGTAAGCCTAAAAATTGTACCACTTAATTCAACTCAACACTACTATGGATAGAGAAAATGCTAGAAAAATAGAGCCCTTTTTCATTTATTACCCAAGATGTAAAGCTAAACATGGACTTAAGGACTATCCTTTGGATAAGACAGAGATATGCCTTCTCTGTGAACTCAAGCATGTCACATATCAATGTGGACTGCTTCCCTTGACTAAAAAATCATTTAAAACAAAGTAACCGAGACAAGGCTAAGCTGAACTATATGACTTAGAGGCAAGGAGGAAATATTTCAGTCTAATCAAAACCAAGCCTACAACCAGATAAGCACAATGGGCCCCAAATCAATAGAATGCATCATGTACATATCCCCCACCTTGGGTTCAACAAGTTCCACAATAGTGGAGGCCAAAATATGCCCCACTAAATTATTATCAAAAACTCTTGGGCTCCACCACCGAACATTCCACCATATTAACAAAAGTACCAACAACAATAGAATGAACCTTAAGGGTTTATACAACAATATTATAATAAAAGAATATCACAGGGTAAAAAATCCTTGTTGGCTGGAACTAGTAATGTTGTCAAACATGAACATCCTTCTTAGCCACATATACATTCCCAAACTATGGCCAATCCTAAGAATGTAAGTCAAGGTAATCCAACATATACAGTAGAAACAAAGAAAAACCACACACAGTGAGTTTGCACTGGATTGCAAGAACATAATGTTGCATTCAAGAAAAGTTACATCAAAACCTTCCTCTCTTATTATCAAGGATATTCCTAAAGAAAATGAAGAACTAGAGAAAACAAAGCCTATTACTTTTAAAGAAACTCAACAACCAAACGTTGACATTTCTTTCCTCCTCTAGGCTCTCGAAGAAACAAAATACTATAGCTCCTAAAAATCCAGAGTCAGAATTAATCCAAGAATTGAGGAAGATAAGTATTGGTACTCCCTTGTTGTAAGCTCTCAAAGATATTCTTGAATTAAGTAAAACAATTAAATGGCTCTATGTTTCAAGAATATAGGTAGAAGGAACAATTAATCCAAGACCATTCACGTTGATGGTAAACTTGCTAGAAATTTCTAAGGAAACAATCCTCCTCCTAAATACGAAGATCTTGGGAGTCCCATTGTAACAGTTTGCATAATGAAACGTTCATATTCCTAACATCCTTAATGTTTTAGGAGCTACCATAAAGGTCATGACCATAGACAATTTTGTCCACATTGGCACTCCTTGAACCAAAATCCACACATATAGTCTTGAAAATGGTAGACCAGTCATTAAATAAACCTAAGGGAATAATAGAAGATGTTACAGTTATAATTGAATATTGGGACTATGTAGTATAATTCATGATAATCAAAACAAAGAATAGACAAATTTGTTATCCTATAATCCTGGGATGCACACTTGGTTAGCAACAACTCCTTCCCTTATTAACTACGATGACAGGAAATATGGTCATCGCTAATGGTCAAGATTAAAATAAATTATCATTATACCTTGCATAGCAAAACCATTTGCTACATAAAAAAAACAATGATCTAAGGATGACTCTGATGATTCTAAATATATCATATCCTCTCTTGTCATGGTAGTAGTCCAAGAACACTCATATCAGATTGAATGTGACTACCATGACATGGGTGTTATACATAGTTTGAGTCTTGTACACCTGAGTCTTATGCTAAGTTCAGTTCAGGTCTTGCACTTTAAACACTTGTTGATTCTTGTTCTAGTCTTGTGCTACAACTTACTGAAATGAAAGAGTAATTTCATGGTATGAGAGGATAACATGCCCATTATTTATCCTTTTACGCAGAATATAGATCTGACAAAGTACATCTTCCAAAACTTTTAACCTCTTGTGCACAAATTGTTACCTCACAGATGTCCCATTAAACACACTTTTGAGAAATTATCCTATGGTTAAATTAAATTCATCTAAGAAACAAAACAACTACACTGTTCTTCTGGGAAAGACATTGACAATAAAAAGTTAGTTGACTGAGTCAAGAGGAAGATACATTGTTCAAACTTCTCTTCTCTCATCCCCAATATTTTTCTTAAGATTACAGTGATATGCGAGGTATACATCCTAGTATCTTTACCCACCACATCTACACCACTGAAGCAAGACCAGTTAGGACAACCTCAAAGAAATATAAACCCAACTCTGTAGAGACATTGTTAAAACTAAGAATGAAAATATTTTGAATGTAGGATTTATCTACCCAATATTAGATAGTCAGCGGGTTTCCCCTTCGGTTATAATGCCCAAAAAGAATGGAAAGTGGAGATTGTGCATGTAGACTATAGATAATTGAACAAATCCACTCATAGGGATTACTTCCCATTGTCTTTTAATAACCGAGGCTTAGATAATTTTCTTTGGTAAAAAGTAATTTTAATTTCTTGATGGATTTAGTGGATACAATCAGATAACAGTGGCTCCTAAAGATCAAGATAAAACAATGTTTACCTATCCTTGGGGGACATTTGCTTATAGGGTTCTACCGTTTGGATTATGTAATGCTCTTTCCACTTTCCAAAGGGCCATGTTGGCAATATTTTATGATCTAACCCATGATTATGGAGAAATGCTACGCCCTTAATCATATAGCTTATATTGGATGTATATAGCCGACTTGTGGCTATCATAACTTCTTATCATTATGTATTTCTTTCATATATGTTATATTTTCATTAGTGGGTCGGCCTTGGTGCTGGCCATAACATAGGAATAGTATATATAGAGGTTAGTAGGTAGTAGTTTATTATGATTGGAGCATTTGAGTATTATTGTATGGTTTGGAGGTTGCCCCCTCGAAGTGGCGAAGCTATTCTAATTGTATATTGAGATCATTATTCTGGAATATTTTGTTATTTTGTGTTATATTTCTACTCATGATCTGAATTATACAAGTAATTTCATTACAAGTGGTATCAGAGCTTGAACTCGGCCAACACTGCGTCAAACCCTAGTTTTGAAGGTTCGTCCATATCTCAACATGAGTAGCGAATTTTTCAACAAATTTTTTTGTGGTGTGGCGAAATCAATCAAGTAAGCTTCCCTCAAAATTTTAATAATTTTTGACTTGTTCTGAAAAAGTTATAGCGGTTTTATGTTTTCTCATAATTCGGCTACATAGGGTGCATTTTGTGGAATTTTTCAAAGTTATTTACATTTCCTGAAAGAAGATTAAAAATTATTTTAAGTTCTTTCTTTGAGTTGTATCAAATTTGGCCGAATTCCTATTGAAATATGAAACCCTAAATTTCGACCTTGATCCTTAAATCTTACCATTTTGGGGCATCATGGTTGGGCCTTCGACAAGAGGCAAAAAGAATCCCATCACTCCGGGTAAAACCCCTAATAAGGATGAGATAATAGTTGAGGAGTTAGAGTCAGAAGAGGTATTTACAGAGTCCTCAGGTTTAGGGTTTACTTCAACTGACCATAAGGTCAACTATCTTGAGTTAGAGTTGCGAAACCTTGAAGGTAGAGTGGCCAGCAAAGAAGATGTAGAAAAGATTGGACAACGATTGGAGGATTTCATTCAAAAATTTAGCTACAATATCATGGGTCATCATATCATTCCTAATGAGCCACAACTCAATCATACTCATACTAATCATGGTGGATCTTTAGGTCCAAGTAATAAACAAACTAGCCAGGGTGGATCTGAAAACAAGACCAATCCAAATACAAACACTCTACAAGCCTGTCACATGCTTCCAAAAGTGGAAATTCATAAGTTTGATGGAAAGGATCCACTCAATTGGATTAACTAGATGGATAATTTCTTTGATCTTCATCAGATTCCATTAGGACAAAAGGTTACCATGGCATCATTGTATCTTGAACCTGACCAATTCATTTGGTATCAATGGTTATGTGCTCAAAGGAAAAAGAGTGGTCTCAATGTTACATGGACAATATTCACCGAAGAGTTGCAATTGCACTATAGTTCTAGTGTGTCAGAGAATTACTTTAGCCAATTAGCAAAGCTCAGACAAACAAGAACAGTCAAAGATTACATCCATCAATTCCAAAACCTTTCCTTACGGGTGGAAAATATTCCTGAAGATAATTTGAATGACTTATTTCTCGGGGGTCTTAAATAAAAAATTGAGACTGAGGTGCATGTGTTTAATCCTCATAAGGTTTCAGACTCTATGATCATGGCACGTAGGGCAGAGGAAAAAATTCTTTCAAGTCAGAAACAAACTGTCAGGTATATCAGAGATCGTAGCACCCTTCCACCATCATTCCCTCGGCCAGTGAGACTGACACCTCAACAAATTGAAGAAAAGAGAGCCAAAGGGTTATGTTTTAATTGTGACAACAATTTGGACCAGGACATAAGTGTGCAGAAAAGAAGTTGTTCTACATTGAGGGACCTACTGAAGAAGAAGAAAATGAAGAAGACGAAGAGGTAGAGCTAGAGGAGGAATTAGGAGATCCCCAACCAACAATATCATGCCATGCAATTTCTGGTATTAGCACTCCCCAAACTCTCAAAGTAGTTGGATTCTTAAAAAACAGAGGGTAACAGTGTTGATTGATTCAGGAAGTACTCACAATTTCATCAATCATAAGTTAGCAGTACGCTTAAACTACTTTGTTTATCAAGCTCCAGAATGTCAAGTCATGATCGCTGATGGGAAAACTGTTAGTTGTTTAGGAAAATGCCATAGCATTAATCTCACCATGGGAGATTACTTGCTAACTAGCAATATGTATGCCATTGCCATGGGAGGAGCAGACATTGTGTTAGGATTTCAGTGGCTTACCACCTTGGGAACCATTGAAATGAATTTCCAAGAGTTGTTCATGAAATTTCAATCAAAAGGGAGGAATTTTAAACTAAAAGGACTAAGAGAAAAATCCCCGCAGATGGTAAGTTCTCATCAGATGCAAAAATTTCTTAGAAAGGGTGCAGAAGAGTTTGTGGCACAACTATTTTCATTGGAAGCACATCATTCCAATACATTTATACATGCAGATATGCAAGCAGTTATAGATGAGCACTCAGGGGTTTTTGGAGAAATGCCCAAGGGTTTGCCTCCGAAAAGAGACCATGACCATGCCATCCAGCTAGTACCAGGGAGTCAACCACCCAACATCAGACCTTATAGGTACCCCTATATGCAAAAGAGTGAGATTGAGAAGATAGTTCAAGAGATGTTAGAAGCAGGACTTATGCGTCATAGTCAAAGTGCTTACTCTTCTCCTGTAGTGATGGTACGGAAAAAATATGACAATTAGCGCATGTGTCCAGATTACAGGGAACTCAATAAGTACACAGTTAAAGATAAGTTTCATATTCCTGTAATTGATGATTTGCTAGATGAGTTACATGGTGTTGTTTACTTTACAGAACTTGATCTTCGTTTTGGATATCATCAGATTAGAATCAAGGATGAAGATATTCATAAAACAGCCTTTTGGACACATGAAGGACACTATGAGTTCTTGGTAATTCCTTTTGGACTAAAAAATGCACCCTCTACATTTCAAAGCTTGATGAATTCAATATTTAAGCCATTTCTTCGAAAGTTTGTTTTAGTGTTCTTTGATGATATATTAATCTATAGTAAAACATGGGAGGAACACTTGCATCATGTCAATAAAGTGTTGGAAACTCTTGAACAACATCAAATTTATGCAAAGCCTTTGAAGTGTTCTTTTGGTGTCAAGGAGGTTGAATATCTGGGTCATATTGTCTCTTATGAAGGTTGTTAAAGTGGATCCTAACAAGATAAAAGCCATGCTTGAATGGAAGGTTCCCAAAACCCTAAAAAATCTCTGAGGATTTTTGGGGCTTACAAGTTATTATCGTATATTTGTAAGGAATTATGGCAGCATCGCAGCACCACTCACAAATTTATTGAAGAAGGAATCTTTCCATTGGAACGAGCAAGCTACTAATGCCTTTGAGAAGTTGAAGGTGGCCATGTGCACCACTCCAGTTCTAGCCACCCCAGATTTTTCAAAAACATTCATTGTTTAATGTGATGCTTCAGGGTATGGTATGGGGGCAGTACTCATGCAAGAAGGGTGACCCATTGCCTTCGAGAGCCACCAATTCAAAGGTAAGAATATCTCTAAACCAATTTATGAGAAAGAAATGTTAGCAATACTTCATGCAGTGAAACAATGGAGACCATATCTAATGGGACGACATTTCAAAGTAAAGACAAATCATGATAGTTTGAAATACTTCTTAGAGCAACGCTTATCATCAGAAGAACAACAGAAATGGGTCTCAAAATGTTGGGGTATGATTTTGAGATAATATACAAGAAGGGAAAGAGAATGTAGTTGCTGATGCTTTATCTCGGAAGGATGAATCTGCCCATGCATTGTTGTATGCCATATCTGTATTACAGGAGGATTGGATAGAGGATGCAAGGTCTGAATGGGAAAAAATGACCCCAGGGTACACAAAATCTCAATTCAGAATCTCCAACAAAATCCAAACATGTCAGAAAATTTTTTATGGAAAGGAGATGTTTTATGGTATAAAGATAGATTATATCTATGTAAGAATTCAATCCTTAAAAATAGGGTTCTATCCGAGTTCCATGCTTCTCCAGTAGGGGGTCATTCTGGCTTCTTAAAGACTTATCATCAAATCAAGCATGATTTTTTCTGGGAAGGGTTAAAAGGAGATGTCCAAAGTTTGTGGCAGAATGCATGGTTTTTTAGCAAAATAAGGGCGAAAACAATTAAGTCCCCATGTCTTTTTACAACCTCTATCTATTCCTAGCCAGAGGTGGGAAGAGGGTGTCTATGGACTTCATCACAGGATTGCCTAAATTAGAAGGTAAAAATGTAATCATGGTGGTAGTGGATAGACTCACCAAATATGCCCATTTTTGTGCTTTATCACATCCATTTT
The DNA here is from genome assembly GCA_019776745.2 of Taxus chinensis. Classification (NCBI taxonomy): domain Eukaryota; kingdom Viridiplantae; phylum Streptophyta; class Pinopsida; order Cupressales; family Taxaceae; genus Taxus; species Taxus chinensis. Next base: position 722,736,199 of record CM034152.1, read on the forward strand.
TTGCGAGTACAGTAGCAACAGCCTTCAGGGATACAATTCAGAAGCTACATGGGACACCAAAGATTATAGTAAGTGATCGAGACCCTATCTTTACTAGTAATTTTTGGACTGACTTGTTCTCATGCTTGGGCACACAACTAGCTCATAGTTCCTCTTATCATCCCCAGTCTGATGGGAAAACAGAGGTGGTAAACAAGTGCTTGGAGGGATATCTTCATTGTTTTACATCAGAGAAGCAAGCGAGATGGTCCAATGGTTACCGCTAGCAGAATGGTGGTATAACACCTCCTTTTATACTTCATCTAAAATGTCTCCTTTCTTAGCATTATATGGGTATCATCCACCATCTATCACTTCATCTTTGAGAGTCTAGCCAAAGGTTTGAGCAGTTGAAGAACATATTCAACACCAACAAGAGGTGCTTTGTAGTCTCAGGGAGAATTTGGCCATGTCACAAAACCGCATGAAGTAGCAGGCAGGCCAACATCACAGTGAAAGACATTTTGAAGTCGGTGATTGGGTTTTTGTGCGTTTACAACCATATAAGCAAATGTCCTTAAAACAACACAAAAAGGATAACAATCTTTCACCTAAATATTATGGTTGTTATCAAGTGCTACAGAAGATTGGAAATGTAGCATGTAAACTGGAACTTCCTCCGGCTACTCAAATTCATCCAGTCTTCCATGTATCTTGCCTAAAGAAGGTAATTGGACAGACAATATCAACCCAGACAATGTTACCAGAGCTTGATTAAGAGGGCAGAATCATCCTGGAACCAGAATGCATCCTTCAGACACGCACTAAGCGGTTGAGGACAAGGGTCATCACTGAGTATTTGATCAAGTGGAAAAATCTAGACAATGTAGACGCAACTTGGGAGGATGCAAATTTCCTGTAGCAGCATCCAGATCTTCTCAACATTGGGGACAATGTTGCTTTGAAGGGGAGGGGCATGCTACGCCCTTAATCATATAGCTTATATTGGATGTATATAGCTGACTTGTGGCTATCATAACTTCTTATCATTATGTATTTCTTTCATATATGTTATATTTTCATTAGTGGGTCGGCCTTGGTGCTGGCCATAACATAGGAATAGTATATATAGAGGTTAGTAGGTAGTAGTTTATTATAATTGGAGCATTTGAGTATTATTGTATGGTTTGGAGGTTGCCCCCTCAAAGTGGCGAAGCTATTCTAATTGCATATTGAGATCATTATTCTGGAATATTGTGTTATTTGGTGTTATATTTCTACTCATGATTTGAATTATACAAGTAATTTCATTACAAGAAATCTACATGGATGACTTTACAATCTATGGGGAAACATTCCAAGAAGTAGTCAATAATATGGATAAAGTTCTTGCTTGCTGTGAAAAAAACCAACTATCCTTGAATCATGAGAGGTATTTATTCATGATGGGACAAGGTATATTTTTGGGCCATCATGTTTCAATTAAAGGAATTAAGGTTGATCTAGATAAGGTGAGTATTATTGTAAAACTGCCTTCACCCATCAATCAAACTGAGGTAAGAAGTTTTCTCGGTTATGCTGGTTACTACCGTAGGTTCATATCAGTTTTTAGTAAAATTTCTTCTCCATTATTTGCTCTTCTAACTAAGGATTCTGAGTTTGAATGGACTGGAGCATGCCAACAAGATTTTGATGCAATTAAGGACAAGTTGATAAGTACACTAGTGTTGAGAGGTCCTAATTGGAAGTTTCCTTTCCATATCCAAATAGATGCCTCAAATGACGCAGTAGGTGCCATCTTGGGACAAAAAGAAAAGGGAAAACCCATGCATGTAATTTATTATATCAGTAAAAATCTTTCCCCTGCTGAGAGGAATTACACAACAACTAAGAAAGAATTTATGGCAATAGTATATGCAATCAATAAATTTAGAAATTATATCACTGGTTATGAAGTATTTGTACATACTGACCACTCAACCATTAAATATTTAATAAATAAATCTTTAGTTCATGGCAGGATTGTTAGGTGGTTGTTGCTACTGCAAGAGTTCAATCTCAAAATCATTGACAAACTAGGGAAGTCCAATGTAGTAGCTAATTTTCTCTTCAATCTTACCACTTCAGAAGAAGATGAACACGTCAATGATGAATTTCTAGATGAGCATTTGTTTGCACTTTCCACTACCTCTCCTTGGTATGCAGACATGGTTAACTACTTAGCCACAAGGAATTTTACAAAAAAAATCACACTTAAGCAATACTTGGCTAAATGGATTACTTTTCAAATGTGGGCCTAATCATGTTTTACAAAGGTGTGTAGCTGAAAATCAAGTGTTTGACATACTTAGAGCATGCCATGATGAACCCTCTGGAGGAAACTCTTCAGTTCAAAGAACCATCCACAAAATTCTTGGAGCTGGTTATTATTGGCCTTCCTTATTTAAGGATGTCAAGAAATATGTATGGAGGTGTGATCAATGCCAAAGGATGGGTAAACCAACATTTACATCAGAAATTCCCCTCCAATCACACATTTTTGTAGAACCATTTGAGAAATTGGGGCTGGATTTCATTGGGCCATTTGACCTAGCCTCCTAAGGTAATGAATAGATATTGGTTTGTACTGATTATGTTACTAAATGGGCTGAAGTGCAGGAACTGCCACATGCAAGAGATGAGAAAGTTGATTATTTTCTCTATAAATGAATCTTTCAAAGATTTAGAGCACCAAGATCAATCATGTCAGACCAAGGGCCACAGTTCATGTCAGGAGTAATCAACTCTTTTGTATAGATATATCAGTTGAGGCACAAGAAGTCATCCCCCTACCATCATAATCAAATGGAAAAGTTGAGGTAACCGATAGAGAGTTGGAGAACATACTCACAAAAAAATAGACATCTCAAGGAAAAATTGGGCTCAAAAACTACCAGAAGCAATGTGGGCTTACAACACCACATGGAAAACGACAACATGGTTTACACCATATGAACTAGTCTATGGAAAGAAACCAATGTTGCCCATAGATTTTGAAATCTAAACATTAAAAACAACATCTGAGGTGGGTAGTGAATTGATAGAAGCACAACAGGAAATAATTGTTCAATTAAACAAACTAGATGAAATCAAGCTTTAAGCATTACACCATATTGAAATCATCCAACAACAAAGGAAGCTTTAGCATGACAAATAGATTAAGCCAAGGAAATTTCAAATAGGAGATTGGGATTTGCTGTTTAATTCAAAGTATAAAAAATTCAAAGGAAAACTCGAGATGAGATGGATGGGGCCGTATCAAAAAGCAGAAGTGTTTGACAATGGGACAATTCAATTGGTTCCAATTCATGGTGAAAGGAAAGTAATGTTGGTTAATGGGCACAAACTGAGAGTGTACCACAAACCAACATCTCGAAAAGAAATTCAAAGAGAAATTCAAGAAGATCTGGATCTTAATTTTGTAGGCAAAGTCTCTTTCCTATCGTAATTCAAACCTGAGCAACCATTTGCTAAAAATAAGAGGGGATGGTTAAAAACTAGAGATGACGATCATCTCGCTTCGGAGTATTAGTTGAAAACTAGTGATGGCAGCCAATACTTTGTGATATATATATATATATATATATAATTGTCGAAACCCAAAATTGGATCACAACCCTCTAATCCCCCTTTAATTAATTGCTTCAACACTACACCCCCACCATGACCACTTGCACACACTTTTATTAATTTAATTACCAAAACTAAGTTAATTATCTACCTCACCTATCCACCTCACCCTAGACCCACTCCAACCCTATTTATTACCTAAGAATAAGTCCCCACTTCCTTTAACAACCCAAGACTTATTCTAACCCTAAATGTAATTACTAACAACTTCCCCCAACAAATTGACGTGCCATTTAGCGAGGAATAACACTCTTAAATCATAAAAAAATTTGACCCACACTCAAATTGGGAGGGCAAAGTTTATTTTTAGTAAATTGGACCTGTTCTCCATAACCGACGCCGATTATTCCTTATCCGGCGCCGGTTACCTAACCGCTGTCGGCTACCTTAAATAGGATTTTCAAATCTTTTCCTCAAGTTCCTATCTTTTTCTAGCTCTGCAACCCTTGCATCCTAATCATTGATTCCTCAGTAGTGGACCTTGGGCAACATACCAGAGACGCTCAACAAACATTCAGGACATCACACAACCATTCATATATGATTGATCCAAAGCTCCAATGCCACTCATCGGGAAGCACAGTGTCCTCCTGTCATTGCTATCATTCCTTCGAGATCATGCGTCTCTTTTACCATCACTACCCTCCACCTACTTTCTATCTGCATTCCCATAAAGTAAGTATCATTACTTCTTTTTCCACTTTTTCAGTCAGCTCGCGGTTATTGTATTGCATTATCTATTTCATTCTATAGTCTATCTACCCAAATGCTCTGACACTATCTCCGTCTAACCTATACTACTCGTTCACCCCCACCTCCATACCTTGCCAAACACACCAATATAATCACCTTTGAGTCCTTATAAAAATACCATCACCTTACCTAAAACTCCCTTCACTTTTTTTGCAATCACACGAGAGTGCTCAAACCTATTTTAATATCTTACCAATTGGCCCCTACCTGACCCAGACACCGATCAAACCAATGGCATCGAGTCACTACTAGTTAGCCGGTATCGATCAGTTGTGACTGGTAAATTTCCTCAAACCAACAAGCTTCCAAATCAATCAAAACCTCCCACAAACCCCACCAAATATCACCTGAGACCCTCATTCTAAGTCTCTGTTAGGACCTGCAAACCAAACCACCTAGAAACCCTACGAATTTAATCGTAAATTTTCCTGTTAGAATTAATTTAATTATTAGTATTGTTATAGGAGACAACCTAAATCTTATCAACTACAATAGATTCATTTATTTACAATATTTCCTTGCATTAATTTGTTTATGATAGTGGGCTTAACAACCATTCAAGGAAGCATTATGCTTCCCAAATCTAGCCTTCGCTAGGCAGTCCACTGTCATTTGCCATTTAATATCATTTGGGTAGTCTTGTTGTGTTCTTAACATCTATTCCTCCTAGCCAAAGGGAAGCTCTTCAAAATCAGCTTGGTCAACATTCTACGTGTGTACGCCTCCGTCTATATTATCACAGGTATTCCTATCCTTGCCCCACCTATTATCTAGTTTTATCTCTACTTTGTGGTGAAACATTTTGGCAACTGCCTTCTGAGGTGGTCTCCATCTTTTACCCTCTGCTTCATTCCTAACCAAATATTCTGGTGTACGTGACTCTATGGGTGTCTTCTTTCTTTCTTGATGACTCCTTCACACTGATGGCTTTTCTGGCTCTGGATTAATCTTATCTCTCTTTATGGGCTTTTTCTTGCACGCGTACGTATAAGTTTTGGCACTTTGGTGTTTGAAAAGAACCTATTTATTCTATGTCTTCCACCATTGAACTTAGTGAAATTTTATTTTCTGGTTCCTATTTCCTCCCGTTTGGGCGCTAGGTCAAATTTCCTCCTAGTTCAATCCTGAGGTATAGATACCTCATTCTATAGCATATGTGCATACTTTGATTCCAACATTTGGTCACTATAGATTGAATGTAGCAACTCATGCGATGGATCCTTTTGTAATGGGCACTTAGTCATGGGACTTTTCATTTATAGCCTCAGTTGGGATATGTGCACACACTCCCATGTATGTGTGCTTACTAGGGTAGACCAACCCTTTACACATTTCTTTAAACACTCCCTTTCCAGGAAGAAGCCATCAAGGTTTTAACAACCCATTGATGGTGGGCACCGCTTGGTGTTCTGGCCGGTTTTTTATTTAGAGTTCGGACCACACGTATTGAAAGGTATATATTATTCCTCTTTATCCAAAACTAAACTAAAACCAGCCATAGATTACGATAGGGAACCCTTCGTTATCTAAAAAATCTATTTCATTCATAGTTAATTTAAAAAGGCAATAAGCCACTCAACACTAAAAATCTAATACCTATTATTTATGTGCTTTGCTAGTTTTTTCTTGTTTGAATTACGTTTTAAGTTTGAGAATGATTCTTTCACTTTTTATTTTCTTTCACACTCCACAATCATAACTAGTGTTATTCTAGTTCTTTTTGAGTGTGTTAGGACATCTTATTTCCATACACAGGTTCTGAGTTGGTTTTTATTTGACTTAAATCACCTTAAATTCAAAATTTCATCATCTTCTTAAAATTTCACAGTCACTGGCATCGGTCCAACGACCGACATTGATTTAGTCATCATAACTGGTATCAGTTAACTGACTGGCATCAATTTCCTGATGTTTCCTTCATTTTGTCCAAAATAGTGTTCAATTCATATCCATACATTTTCCGTGTTTTGATTCATTTACTACACACATTTATGAGTCTCTGTCACCATTAACAGAGTCCATTTTCATCCATTTCCCCCCTTTCATCTTTATATTTATAATTATTTTGATTATCTTTAGTAACCAGCACCGGTCCAATGACTGCTTTCGGTTCATTCTACCAATTGGCACATGTTACCCAACTGACGTTGGTTTTTGTGTTTTTGATTTTTTATCAGAAACATCAACCAACTTTCATTTTTCCATATTTTTCTTGTCTTCTGTTTCTGTGTTTCTAATATCATTTTTCAGAGCTTAGACTACATATCTTTCCACCATTCACATGGTTTTGACTCACCAGCAAGCCAACGCAATAGTTTTTAATGTCAATCGTTAGTCGCTACCTCCTAGCCCTTCACCACCTTCTATTTCTTCACCCATGGACCCCACTGCTTCTACTGCTATACCCACAGGTGATGAGGAATTCATGAAATTCCTTGATCACAATCTCGCACCCTTGTAGTATTATCTCACCCATTCTTCTACCTACAACTTGTAAAAAAATCATATATGGGATGCTTGTCTCCATTCCTCCCACTCTCTCCCCCACTTCCGTATTAGCCAACACTAGTGTAACATTACTTGCTTCCACCTTACCACCCGTTGTTTCTTAGATCGCCCCTACATCTTCGATATTTTTCACACTTATGACATCTATGGCACCTTCGGCATCTGTCGCCCCTTCGATGTCCTGCCTCACCATCATTTACAGCTCTTAGTGTAAGGATACCCACATCATCAGCACCTCATGTACCCATTGCATCTCAGCCACCATTTGTTTCGGCATCTCAAACCCCCTTCCAGAACTTGGTCGTTTCCATACCCCAAAATATTCGACCTATTGCTACAAGGGTCTCCACACAAGCTCCTCCCACTTATACCCTACCTTAACAACCGCTCTTTTCCTCTGCTTCTTATTTAGGGTATATTACTTCATCATTTATTCCTTCTTACATTACCCCATCGTAGTTTTCTTATTTTCCACCACCATACACTGGTGTTCTGTCTACGACTTATCTACCTCATCCACCCCCTTATACCGCAGGGGGTGTCCCTCAATTGAATCCTACAAATGATCTTATAAAGATGATGATGGATAAAATGTTGACCCTTGAAACATCTGTTTCAAGCTCTCGCAAAGCGTTAACTTATGATGAAACATGTAATGAGGCTATTCATCCATCTATACCCTTTCATCCTTATCCTGCACATTAGGAAATGTGTAAGGCTCAAAATTACAAGAGCTGGAAAATGAGGATTTAAAAAAAAAACGTAAAAAACAAATTACACAACTACAAATTATACATATTAATTCAATCAAATTCATTAAATCAGATTTGTTCTTTTGATCTATCTGACAACATCCATGTAAGCCATGCGTGACTGAGAAGGGTGTATCTAGATCTCCATGGTCTCCCTTCGTCACTACTTCGAGTGAAAATGCTTACTAGAATTTTGTCTCAACCTTTATAAGGTCATGGGAACCATGTGAAAGTCCTTGGGTCTACCACGAAGCTAGTTTCCCGACTTCGTTTTCTGGTATCCGACCATTGCCTACCTCATGTTCAGTGTTCAACTTCCCATGATCAGGTTATTGATAAATTTTTTTAATTGGAGGACTAGTGATTAGACAATGCACAGCCATCAATGCATTACTTTGGCCAAAGTTATCTACCATGTAGGTTACAGCTTAACTCAAGATAACACACTAGTCTAATGAGTTATAAGTCTTCCGCCACCTCACAACTATCCCTTTCACTGTTATCTAGATCTTATAGTTTGTATTTACTTTATTTCCAATTAAGCTTATCTTGCAAAAGTTTATATCGAGATAGATGCCAAGGCCAATTAGGATCATTATGAGATGAGTACATTCGTTATGCTGAAATGTAAATATTTCGGCATTCCACATGTACTTATCCCTTAATATGCCTAATGGATCTTTTCATCCAATTACCTTCCTATCTAGTTTCTCTTTTCCTGATGTTCGATTTTAAAACTTAAATTAACTTTTTATAATGATACTCTTTCATCCTCTAAAAAAAATTAGGCTTTACAATCTTAACAAATTAATGTCAAGTTTACCGGAAGGCCAAATTAAATATATATTAATATATATTTAATTATTTTTCCGATCAACTACGCCACTAAATAGCTATTTAATTTTAAAAGACAATTGAATGTTATAATAATTGTCTAATTTTCAGCTTCATTCATTGGTAAATGTCATATAAATATATTTAACAATTTATGATAAGTAAGACTTCTTAATTCTAGTATTTATCATTTACTCATATTGAGATATTATTACATACAAATAATCATCTCTTTATTAAAAACATAAATTACATATGTCGTTAAGGAAAAATATATAACTGATATTGTAACTCTCACATAGTGAGGTTTGAATATTAACAATGGGTCCAAGATCCCAATAAATTCAGTCAAAATTCTAGGATATCATCCTTCTACAAATTGAAATCCAAGTAACTCATTTAGATTCATGATACGATAAAAACTTCTCAAGACATGAGTTTCCACATATTCGAATGTGACGGCTAATTGTCCTGCAAGACTGGAGTAGTGGTATGATGTTAGTTCAAAATGAACTGGCATGAATATTGCCTTCATTTTCTGATGCAATTATTTAATAAAATATGAAAGATATAAATGTTGTTTTATCAACAAGTGCATGGTACTACAGCTGAGAAATGTATTACTACATATTTTCCATAAAGATGCAGTTATGAATGCACACCAATAGGACAACCAATTTCTATTTCAGTGATCATGTTTCCCTCTAATCACAAGGATCAAGACATCCTTATTTCAGCTTCAAACAATAAATATTTGACATTTAAAATTTTACATAAATCGTAGGAACAATATGATTAAGAAGAGTACATTTTTTTCTTCTTATTTTTAATAAGTTACCATCACAAAAAAATGTAATCAAACCATAATCATTCAACATCCAAATTCATATTATAACCATAAGAAAATCATGCTTTACATGGTACAGATTTAAATATTATTTTACTTACCCTCCAATCAAAGAGAAACTTAACAAAAATGTCCGAAATCAACCTTTCCAAATACCAATTAAACATATTCTCTCTAGATAATGAGCAACTCATCATATCATCCAAGAACATCATTAACAAAGAAAATAAAACATAATATTTTACGTCAATGAGCAGCTCTATAAAACATCAAAGAACATCATTAACAAGAGAAATAAATCATATTATTTCCAGTTAATGAGCAACTCTATAAAACGTACGATATATTCCTTTCCAAACAATCAAAACACATTTTTCTTATATATATAAACAGCCCAACCAAACAATGTAAAAACACCACGATTACATCATTTAAACATAATCTTTCTAGTAAAAGAATAGCTAATAATTTCTTTCATAAAATATCATTATATTAAACCCAATCATGCCACCAATTACTCCTTGGTACAACTCGGTCAAGCTGTCCTAGCTTTCATGCCCTTACCCAGACAAGCAATTTCTTTTTCACAACCATGCAAGAATCCAAGTCATATTGCCAGGATGAAAGTTACAGGCTAAATGCGATTTTTTTTTTGTTTTGTAGTTATTCACACATAACAACACATCCTCATTTATACATGAACTGATTTAGATGCCCATAATAAAAATTTCTGGAAAATGTAGCCCCATGTAAGAGCTTTGACATCCACAAATTTTCATTCAAAAGTTCTCAATAAATTAAAAATCAGACTTGCATATAACAACCAAGAAGGAAAAAAAAATACAAAACCCCAGCCAGTTACATATCCATATCTATTTGGTTACCCAAATCGATTCATTTATGCAAATCTATTTGGGTATCAAATCGATTTGTTTATAGAAAACACAATCAAATTTCTGTTAACAAAAATTAAAACCCATAAGCACAAATTGATTTGAAACACACAAAATCACAAAAACATTTTCCTTCTTCCAGTACAGGAAAAACCCAACTCTTTTCTTTTTGGGTACAATTTTTTTTAATGCAGAGAAGGAATTTTAACTTACATTATATTTTTATTTTTGTAAACCAAAACCCAAAACCCCATCTGCATTTTTTTTTTTGGGTTTAGCTAAAACCACACAAAGAAAACTTAAGAGAATACAGAATCCATCAATTTCCTTTTCAAATTTCATCTCTGAGCAATTAAATCAAAAGTTGTCCACCAATTCCTTTGATTGCCATTAAAACAGAATGTGTATTTCTTCATTTTTTTTGCAAATAATGCAGCATCAAAGGGAGAAGATATTCATGCCTGAAGTAAACCCAAAATTAGCAACATCTTACTCTTCCAGATCCAACAAGTTGAATCCTTCCTTCCTCCAAAACTCACACGGGTATCCCAGAAGGGAAGAATGAAAATAGACAAGGAGAAATAAAAATAATAATATAATGAAAGAAGCTATAGTTGGGCAAGATATTCGAGAATTTTCAAGCTTCCCAATGTTGGCACATGTATTAATGCATGGCACATACTTGTGCTATGTAAAGATGTTTCGCTTTACGAAACCCACAACTTTAAAGTATTAAAATTAATATATTTGTTTTTTTAATATAACTTTTGACTTACATGCCAAATCCTTCTAGAATATACGTTACTAATTTTACAAATTAATATTGCATTTTTTTTTATTTAAGTTGTTATCCAACTTAATGGTTAAGTTAAAATTAATCATCATAATACAAGTCCACATATTACCAACAATATATTACAATAATAATTATTAGAATTTCCACATTCCATACAAAACATTCCAATAAATGAAAATCACCAAGTCCGTAAATAATAATTCAAATATTCTCATAAAGTTGGCTTGACATAACATCATCAAATAAAACAGAGGCAGTTATTATTACAATCATTGCAAAATTCAAACAAAAAAAAAAGACGACTAAACCGATAAAAATAAAGTAACTGAAATTCAAATAATCGAAACATTTGTTATCATTTATGAACCATTTTACCTACGATCAAGGCCTAATCATGTTTAGGAAGCATCATCAAGGTGGGTGCGGGGTTACCCGTTTAGCAATGTCATGCCCCACAACAGAATCTGTGGGTCATGACATGACGAACCAAATGAATTCTTACACACAATGATGATCTCATCTAATCCTGACATAACCATAGTTAATTTAACTTACTAGAAATTTGGGATGTTACAAGATGCCTAAGTTCAATTGATTTAATAACAATGAAGATCCACAACAACACTTGTGATCATTCAAACACGTGTGTTATTTGATCACCCATGATGATTCCTTTCTTCTTAGGACTTTTCCCATGTCCTTGACATGACCTGCTTTAGATTGGTACAATGTTTTACTGAAGCACTCGGTCTTCTCCTTCAATCAGTTAGCCCAAATCTTCCTTGACCACTTCTCCATCAATATATCCAAGAAGTTCTCCATGAATGGTTTATAATCTATTCGTCAGTATGAGAATGAGTCTATCATTGAATTTTTTACATGCTGGAAGGATGTCATTAATCAGTTTTCCTTTCAACTTTCACAAACCGAGATGATAGAGTTGTTCACTAGGGCTTGTGCCAGGCACATTTCCCCAAATCTTCAGGTAAAAACATTCTGAATGTTTAATTAGGCATTCACCATGGCTCATTAGCTAGAAATCCATGCCCTCAAAGAGAATAAACTTTAGCTGCGCAACAAGAGTGCTCCGTTTAAATCAAATGACCCCCCTTCTTCTTCTAAACTGCAAAACAAGTATTCTAAGGCAAAAGGATCCGCCAACGCAGTGGTCTCCAAAGTTGGCCCTTCTCACCCATCAAAACTAACTGAAAAATTCTTCTAGTTTGTCCCCTTTTTAGAATTTCTAGTATAAGTATGAACAAAGACGTTATACCCCCATAAGAGAACCTTACTCATATGTGTTGGAAAATATGTTAAAAGCGGGCACCATCACCCTTCCACCAATCAAGCCACATACTGGCTTTGACCCTTCCCGTCATGTACTTGCATGGTATAAAGAGGATGACTACTGTAACTATCACCACATTAGAGGGCATAGTGACGAAAATTGTAAAACATTCAAAAACATTATCCAGTAAATGTTAGATAATGGATATTTCGTCCTAGACAACCCTAACGAGCCTGTAAATCAAAACCTTTAGGTATTTAAGAATTTTTTTCCAAACCATACCCGTTCATCAAATCAGGCTGGTGAGACCTCTAACAATGACACCAACGTTCACAAGGTCTATCTCTTCTTTGACACAATACCTGTCCCTTTTTCTTAGTTTCCTTCCATCTCGTTTATTGACGAAATTCTTATGTGAGATCCTCTACCCACAAAGGAGCCTATTTCACCCACTCCTCTACCTATGGAGGAGCCTACCTTGCCTATTCCTTCATCTACAAATGCACTTACCCCACTTATTTTGTCACCTATCGAGGAACCTATATTATCCACACTTCTACTCAAAGAAGAGTCTATTTTATCCTCTTCTCTACCTAAGGAAGAGTCTACACCACCTACCTTGCCCCCTCCCCAACTCATAGAGGAACTATTTTTATACTCTCTTCCTGTCAGTGATGCATCTCCTAGGGTCTAATAGGATCCTGTTAATATTTTTGCATCACTTCTACCTATACAGTCAGAATCCAAAAAAATTCCCGTCTCACAAACCTTAGGATTTTTCACAGGCATTACCACCAAGTCGTCACCATCTTCCTCTACCTCTACACCATTCTATCATTTGGTCGATCACTTAGAGTATGTTGACCACACCACACTCTGGGGATGCTTGCATCTCCTAGTACCTACCCAAATGAAGATGTTGACCCCAGATACTCCAACCATTTATCCAAAGATATTCCAAACAACTAAGACCATGATGCCTAAACCAATCATATTAGCATTTTCTTCATTAGCCTCCCGTTCACCTCAACCTTCACTTGCACGCAAACCTTCATCAACACCTAAACCTCCACCTGCACCTAAACTTAACGCTACATTGGGGGTCCATCCTACACCTAGTCTACTACATCCCACAATCAAACTAGACCTAACTACTAAACAACCACCCGTCATGGAGTCAACTATCGCACCTAAGAATAAGACATAATCTCTTAGGCCTTATTTTCCCTCACCCCTTCCATTGATCTTAGGCACACATCCTTCTACCTTGGTCAAGTTACCACTTCACCAAGGAAATTCCAAGGTATGACAACCCACATCTGCACCTTCACCACCTCATTTACCTACACCTTCTTCACAAAAACAAATGCCAAGTGCGGCAACCCGCACCCACACCTCTACCTTCATCACCTCATTTTCCCACACCTTTACCTTCACCACCTCTTTAACCTGCACCCACGCCTATACCTTCATCACCTCCCTTGCCTACATCTTCTCTGTTACCGACACTACCACTTTCACCCTGGCTTTTTAGATTACCATCGTCTTCTATGTCTCCTTCTACCTCACATACCCCACCTTCACCTTTACCCAAGAAGGTGTAGCATAAATAAAAAACAAAAACAAAACCTTCACTACCTACTAAAAAGGTAGCCCCACCTATGCCACCTCTAGTAACACCTCTTCCACAAAAATCACATGTGCCTTCACCAGAACCCACTTTGACTTCACATTGTGATCCATTGGTAGGATCCTATTCCAATGTCCTTTCTAGGTTGCTAAAAAACTATGCTATCACATTATTGCCCATTAAACCTTATGACCCGCTCAAACCTAAATCAGCAGGGTTTGACGATACTAATATTTGTGCATATCATCACTCTCCAGGGCATGATATCGATGATTTTAAGGCCCTTAGAAATGTTCTCCTTAAAATTTGTAGTTTAGAAAGCCCCTTGGAAGAAGATGACCAATTGGAGGAGAATTTTATTCACCCTTCGCTTACTGCTCGCATGACCTAATCCTATATCTATTCAACGATCGTTACCTCCATTTTCAAAACATTTTTTTCCACCTCTGGTATTCGAAATCAATATGGTTCGAGTAGCTACTCGATAAAAAAGGACAAAGGAAAAGAGAAAGTCAGAAACCCATCTAGTGTACCTACACCTACCATTCCATCTGCACCTGCCCCTAAGGTAACTATCCACGGGACGACCTATCAAATTTATGATGGCGTCACACATCACACTATGATCAAACAATTGCATTAATATCCTCTAAAAATGTCTTAAAATGACCTCATCCAAACCTCTGAGTCTCATCACCAGGCCCTCCTCAAGATCCTACAAACTATTGAGGTTCTACAGAATGACCCTACGCCTATTGGCACCATATTCACCCCTCATCATGTCATTGCTCTCACTGCTTCACCTAAAACTTCTATTACCACTACCACTCACCAAGTTTCTGCCTCCAGTTTATCTGACTCGAAGATTGATCCTCACCATCTAGAGGATCCTGATCCCGCCCTCTTCATCTCTGTCTACATTGAGGATACTCACGTTCGACACGTTATGATTTATTGAGATGTGAGTATTAATATTATTTCTTCTTGTGCGTATGAAAAAATGCACATACCTACCAATTGCATGCATAATAACCCAATTATGCTATGTTATTTCAATGATGCTCTAACTTCTAGTCACGGCACCATCATCCTCCACATTCGTGTGGGTCCCCGCACCATTCTTGAATTGTTGTATGTTCTCAAAGGGGATTTCTAATACAACATGTTTCTTAACAGACTCTGGATCCATGCCATGGGGTGTGTACCTTTGACTCTTCACCACTGCATCAAGTTCGAATATGGACACCTTTACACTATTCAGGAAGATATTTCACCTTGCAAAACCTGCAACATGTTGTATCGACCCAATGATGTGCTTATTCTAGTTAAGGCATCTACTAAAGTTGTTGCCTCATCTACAACCAGTGGTACTTCATCTTCTTTTAATACTTCATCTACCACTTTTGCTACTACATCTACCTCACCCAACCCATCCCTCCCCAATGCAGCCGTAATGTTGGCTAGATTTTCTGCATAGCTGAAAACCTACGCAGTCATGAGATAAATCTCCCTCATTTACCGGTGAGGCTCTCGTATCAGATTTGTCAACTAAAATATGCTAGTATCTATATGGGGGTTTTACTTTAACCATACAACTCATGAACCATAGTTGTATAGTTTTGCAACAAGTAAGCAATTGTTTAAGAAAGGAAATATTTATAGAAGAAGGAAATAATAACACATAGGGAAGATGTGCAACCCAATCAATAAATAACAAAGTTGATTGCATGCACATAGAAGAAACCAATATATATCAACACACATAATTATAAGCAAAGACAACTTCAGATCTAGATCTAAAATAACACAAAGTTTATAGAAGATCTGAGATAAAAAGCTAAAAACACAATGCACCGTGACACAAAGTTCTCCAAAAATATGCTCCTTTATATTCCTTTACTTCAAGTGACTATCAGGGGTTTCAGCACAAAGTCTAGAACACAAGAATGTTGCTTACAAATTCTAATCCTTTAACCCGAAGGTTCTTCATCTACTTATAGAATGTAGAGGGGCAATTACAAGTCGGAAACTTTTAGTTGAACTGGCACATGTGGAAGTGGGAAAGGAAACAACTGACAATCTTCCTCCTGGAATTCCTCTTTGCATGACATGCATGATTTGCAACTGAAAATAGAACCTTCTATTTTACATGTCTGCCACCTATATCCAAGTAGTTGACTTCTTCAAGTAATGAATTTTAAACCAATCACTTAAGTTGTATAATTTAATTGATCGCTCAATTTATTTGTCAGAGGAA
Organism: Taxus chinensis; assembly: GCA_019776745.2. Classification (NCBI taxonomy): domain Eukaryota; kingdom Viridiplantae; phylum Streptophyta; class Pinopsida; order Cupressales; family Taxaceae; genus Taxus; species Taxus chinensis. Next base: position 722,752,405 of record CM034152.1, read on the forward strand.
ATAAGAGAAAGAAGAAGAAAGAGGAAAGCTATAGTCTTGTCCTTTTTCATATTCTACATGTAGCTGATTATTTTGCCTTTGATCCTCACCAAACTGGATCTAGAAATGGCTGGATCTGGAAGCAGCTTGATCTAGAATTTTGCTTGCGGGTATTTCCTTTGCCTTGTTTTCTCTTTTATCCTTGAAGCTTTTGTAGTTTTGAGATTTGGATCAGTGTATCTAATGTCAGCAAATCTAGAAGTAATGCATGATTCCGTTGAGCTTTATTTTTCATCCTGCTTTGCCATATCAGTATCTGTCTTTGTCTGAGAAACTCTTTTTCTCTTTATGCAGCTAGAATTCTTCACAACCGGTGCAGAACTGGATATTTCTTTAGATTCAGAGGATATGTTCAATTTATTGGACATTGATTTATGCTCCATTTCTCTTATAAAAACACATGTAATAAATTCCTGCAATTAATTCAGACAAAGATGGCACCAGGAACATGAATAGTGGATTTCAATTATAAATTTTTTGCATATATGAATCCTGCTACCTAAAAATTTGATGTTTTATTTGCATGCAAAGCAAGTATGAATTTTACCAACTTCACCTGAGCACCTGTACCACTATGCAAACAATTATTCAGACACAAATCAAGCTCCTTCAAACCTAGGCACCAAAATTTGAAGCTTCCAACAGTAATTACAGTTTCTTCTGAGCAAAAATTCCTCTCCAAATGGGGCACACTTTTTTTCTGGGTTGCACTTCTTTGCTATTGAATTAATTAATTTATCCTTATGGCAACCCTTGGTTATATAACCCTCATCATTCTATAATTAATTATTGCCCCTCCTATTCTTGACAATTAATTAATTAATTAATTAATAAGCATTTCTCTTCAAATGGGGCGCCTATTTTGTGCATGCTCATGGCTGCCATTAAATAAATTAAATTTATTTAATTTTAGCTCTCTACTTCCAGTTAACTTAAGCCTCACAGTATGCTTTGACCTCATCCACTGAAAATAGGAATTAATTAAATCAATTAATACTTTAAAAAGTATTATTCTACTTCTAAATGGGGCGCACTTTTTGACATGAAGGGACTGCATTAAATAAATAATATTTATTTAATGTTAGAACTTCTAATTATGACTTCCTTTGTCCACTTTCCCTTTGTTGTCTTTTCCACAAGCATGTGTGCCAAAATTGGAGAAGAAATTAATTAATTTAATGCATTTAAAGTTGCCCTTCTTTCCCTAAAGGGGTCACACTTTTTTGGCACAAGCAATTTCTATTTTTAAAAGTCAATTGACAATGGGATTATTTACCTTGCAAGGCAGCTCCAAAAATCCCATGATCCACTTAAGCTATTTGACTTTCATAATGAGATTATTTACCTTGCAAGGCAGCTCCAAAAATCCCATGATCCACTTAAGCTATTTGACTTTCATAATGAGATTATTTACCTTGCAAGGCAGCCATAAAATCCCATCAATGCCTTAAGTGATTTTTCTTTTATTTCACAATGGGAATTTTTACCCCTGCAAGGCAGGTAAGAAATTTCCGTTTGCTTACTGCCTCTAATTTTCCCATTGTGACTTAAGTGGTGTTGCTTCCATGGGAAAAAGTACCCTGCTAGGCAAGTACAAAAATCCCACCTGCCTACTGTTTACAAAAATTTCATTGTAGCTTTAAAGTCTTCTTTTTCCAAAAATGCGGCCTACCCAGAAGAAGCTTTTTTGTGCGTGACTTCGTCTTTTCAGAGAGAACCAGACCTTCGGTGGAAAATTCCTTCTAGCATAACGTCTATAGGTGATCTCTAGATACTCCAGGTAAAGAATCAGACCAAACCAGCAAAGGAATTGATCCAGAGAAATTTCACAGAAAATTGAACGGGGAAAACACCAAAAACACAAAATGTTGCCAGAAGTCACAAATAAAGCCCAGGATCCAATCCTGGTTAAAACCCTACTGGTATATGGGAATATTGACATGTAAGATCACAATAGGGCTAAAATAGAACACAATTTACTTTAAACAGGGCTCAAAATAATTAAATACGAATTTCCCACAGGAAAACCCCAGCAATAGGATAAAATAGTTTTCGGCATCTCGGTATTTGTCAAAAATGGCTTACATGGCTCCTTAGGAATATCTTGACACAATATAGAAACTTTCTAGCAATAAAAAAACAAAACGACACATTATTTTAAAAGAACAAATTTTTTTAACATGGGGTAGTCTTAGATTTTAGGGTGAAATATGGGGACACCAGTTAGCTCCGTCTATGGACATCTTTTCCTCTGTCAAAATGACAAGGGTAAATATGAGATCCCAACATCTCTAGTTTTTTGTCTTGTCCATTGGGCTCAGGATCAGGCAAACAAAATTAACACAAAAACAAAAAGAAAAGGAAAAACAACAAAGTTTTATTTATATACATACAAGTTTTACCCTACTTTTTTATGTCTGGAAAAGCTTCAGATGTTGCCCATTGAAAGACAGTGGTAACTCAATTCCATCCCGGTAGGAAAGGAATAAAGTGTCCATTCTAACATCTCTTTTGATCATGAAGAGCCCTTTCTATAGTGAATCAAATTTGAATTGCATGCCCTTCGGTTCATGTCTCTTGTCCCACTAGAGTCCTAGTCTCCGATCTCGAACTTCCTTTCTATGGCCTTCTTGTCAAATACATCGGGAAAGTCCTTATCAACTTCATCTGGTGGTTGCTCATCCTTTTTTATTTATGTGGTGGATAAGTCTGCATCAACTTCTCTTGTTCCCAGATTCACTGGTTGCACTTCGAAGGAAGAACTATTACCATATTTTTTGTTCTTGATAAGGTACTGATCATGCTTGTTGAAAGTCTTCACTAAGGAAACCAAACCCTTGGGGATTTTGTTACATTTTGGTTGGATTGCTCCACTATTGTCATCATAACATGGATCAACTTTTTCTGTGACTATTTTTCATAGTGGTGATTTACTCCCTTTAACATGCAGACATACAAATATTTTTTCAGGGACTTTGGGGTGGTAGATCATCTCCACTTTATAGTTTCCTTGTCTGAAAATCGATGGTGGTCTATCCAGATTCAATAATGCAACTATGACTACCAAAGAATCTACCTTTGAGTTCTGATTGGTTGGAATGAAGTCGATAGAGAAGGCTGCAAATCCAATGTGGCAGAAAGCACTTTATCTCTGTAACGATCCAGCTTATCTCTTTTGACTTGACTTTGCCCTCGAACCTACTTTACTAGAAGTTCAGCATCTCCTTAGGCTTTGAGGAGTTTTACTCCTTTCTTTTTAGCTTGCTTCATTCCTAGAAGCAATGCTTCATTCTCCACCATATGATTAGTGTTCTCAAACATTAGCTTGTGGGAGTATGGGAATATCTCATGATCTGGAGATATTAGTAGAACGTCGGCTCTTGATCCAAAAGAACAACAGGTTCCTTTAAACTCAAGAGTCTAAAATTTTTCTTCTTCTTTTACTGGCTCTGGCTCTGGTTGAAGTTCTAGCTCTAGAATGTCTTTATCCATTTCCAATAAATAGACCCCACAGTCAGATTCCTAAAAAATAATATGAGATCTAGGATCCTCAAATTTCGTAACCACGTACCTGGACTTCTCTTCCAGCTCTATCTTATGGTTAATCCCCTTGATAGGAATATGAGCACATGACCAATCCATCTTTACTTCTCACAACTTTTTGTAGAAGTTTCTGCTCAGTAACATCCCGTAGGAGACAGGGATATCTGTAACTAGAATGGTAATCTTTAATCTTTTGTCAATAAAAGCTACTAGAACAGCTTGTGCATCTTTAATTTATCTGATTAAAGGGACTTGTCTCTCCATGGAGTAGCACCTTTTTATGGTCTTCGTTAAGGTAAGCCCAAGAGCATCTGTAAATTTAGCTGGCATGACATTATCAAAAGCACCTGAATCTAGAATACAACTACTTAACTTAAAACCATTAAGCAATAAGGAGACATAGAAAGGTTCCACTCTTTCAGAAGATAGTGAGGATTTAACAACTGCAGTGTTATTCTGGGGAGGAGTATCCTTGGTCTTAGGCAAAAGGAATTTTAATGTATTGGATTGTCTTGTGATTGTACATATTTAACTACTTAGGAAAGGCTCTCAAGTATTCAACTTCTGACATTTGAACTCTAGTTTTCTTAGCATGATCAATAATGTCAAAAGAAGGCATAGATTTAGATACCTGAGCTACTTTCTGCAGTTGAGATGAAGAATTCACATGCTTACTTTCGGGAGCTAAGGAAGAAGGCAAAGGGCTGCCCCTTCTTTGTTCATCTCCTAATGCCTCAGCTTGGCAAGTTTGTGATCTTGTAAGCAGTATATATGCATGACCATGATCGTCTTCAAGAAGCTCCTCGTACTCATGTTCAGATTTGTAGTTTAGGTAATTAATGTTGGAGTCGCCAGCAAGACCGAAAAAATCATCATTCTCGAGCTGATCAGTGTCAGCTTCCAGGTCTTCTTCATTCATCTCCACGTTGTTTCTGGAGCAACTTCAATTGGTAATCTTGGAAACTAGCAATGCGGATGCATTTATTGTTTGTTGAAATTCCGAGCAGGGGTAGTGTTGTTGCCCTGAGCCATCTGAGCCATTTGTTTCTTCATTTGCAACATCTCATTTGCTAACTTTTGCAATAGTGAGTTGGATGTAGTAGCAGAGGACAAACTTTCAGCTCTAGAAGTGTTTGCTCTTTATCTTTCCAGCCATGATGAGGTTGTCTTTAATTTTAATCACCATGTTTTGGGTTGTTAACAAGACAACATGACATGCTCTTCACAGTTGATAGCTTACTTCAGGAAGTAAAGAATTGATGAAGAATACCTTTTGATTCTCGTCATTCAGAGAAGCAGAAGCTAGAATTTTTCAATAAAATCTTGGATGTGTTTATGTGGCTCATTCTTCAACTAAGTGAGCTAAGTAATCAATGTACTGGAATCTTTGACTACCTTGAATCTCTTTAGGAATGCATCCCGTATAGTAGCCCAATTGGTTATGGTGTCAGGAGCTAGCCGGTAGAACCATTCTCCAGCCAAGTTATGAAGAGTCTCTATGAAGAGTCTGACAGATACATCTTCATGTTCGACTGCATGCACGCCACATGATATGAAAAATGCAGCCAAGTGGTCATCTGTATTCTTCTTTCCATGTCCAAACAATTTTAGAAAAGTATTTCTCGTCCCTTTAGGTAGATCATGCATAGGAGGACTCAGATTCAGAGGTCCAAAGGCTGCACCCCATGGAATAGGTGTTGTAGGGGCAAGTGGCTGATTTTGCATCATAAAAGGAGCACATCTTCTTTGAGAATAGACTTGATGAATAATTATAGCTACCAAATTATGCTGAAGATGATCTGGATTTGGATGTTCTTACACTCTTCTTCCTGGTGAGAGACTAGATTTGCGGTTTCTAATGTGAGGAGGATGATTGAAATTGAATTACTCCTGCAATCTATAAAAATGACCAGTCCTTCCTTGCACCTTCATAGATCAGGTGAATGGACGTTCAGCTAGGTTGAGATTTGAATGAGAAAACACTCTGATCTACAAAGATAGTTGTTCCCTAGTGGAGTCACCAAAAAATGTTGGCTAGATTTTCTACGTAGCTGAAAACCTAGGAAGTCATGAGAGAAATATCCTTCATTTTCCAGTGAGGCTCCCGAGTTAGATTTGTCAATTAAAATATGCTAGTATCTATATGGGGGTTTTACTTTAACCATACAACTCATGAACCATATTTGTATAGTTTTGCAGCAAGTAAGTAGCTGTTTAAGAAAGAAAATATTTATAAAAGAAGGAAATAATAACACACAGGGAAGATGTGCAACCCAATGAATAGATAACAGAGTTGATTGCATGCACATAGAAGAAACCAATAGATATCAACACACATAATTATAAGTAAAGACAACTTCAGATCTAGATCTAAAATAACACAAAGTTTATAGAAGATCTAAGATAAAAAGCTAGAAACATAATGCATCGTGAAACAAAGTTCTCCAGAAATATGCTCCTTTATATTCCTTTGCTTCAAGTGGCTATCAGGGGTTTCAGCATAAAGTCTGGAACACAAGAATACTAATTACAAATTCTAATCCTTTAACCCAAAGGTTCTTCCTCTACTTATAGAATGTAGAGGGGCAATTACAAGTCAGAAGCTTTTAATTGAATTGGCACATGTGGAAGTGGGAAAGGAAACAACTGGAAATCTCCCTCCTGGAATTCCTCTTTGCATGACATGAATGATTTACAATTGAAAATAGAACCTTCTATTTTGCACGTCTGCCACCTATCTCCAAGTAGTTGACTTCTTCAAGTAATGACTTTTAAACCAATCACTTAAGTTATATAATTTAATTGATCGCTCAATTACTTTGTCAGAGGAAATAAGAGAAAGAAGAAGAAAGAGGAAAGATGTAGTCTTGTCCTTTTTGATATTCTACATACAGCTGATTCTTTTGCCTTTGATCCTCACCAAACTGGATCTAGAAACGACTGGATCTAGAAGCAGTTGGATCTGGAATTTTTCTTGCAGGTATTGCCTTCGCCGTGTCTTCCCTTTTATCCTTGAAGCTTTTGTAGTTTTGAGATCTAGATCTGGATTTGGATCAGTGTCTCTGATGTCAGCAAATCTAGAAGTAATGCATGATTCCACTAAGATTTTTTTTTCATGCCGCTTTGCCATAGCCATATCTATCTTTGTCTGAGCAACTCTTTTTCTCTTTATTCAGCTGAAATTCTTCACAACTGCTGCATATCTAGATATTTCTTCAGATTTAGAGGATATGTTCAATGTATTGGACATTGATTTATGCTCCATTTCTCTTATAAAAACACCTATAATGAATTCCTGCAATTAATTCAGACAAAGATGGCATCCGGAACATGAACAGTGGATTTTAATTATAAAAATATGCATATATCAAGCCTGCTGCCCCAAAATTTGATGCTTTATTTGCATGCAAAGCAAGCATGAATTTTACCAACTTCACCTGAGCACTAGTACCACTATGCAGACTATTATTAAGACACAAATCAAGCTCCTTCAAACCTAGGCGCCAAATTTTGAAGCTTCCAGTAGTAATTACACTTTCTTCTAAGCAAAATTTCTCTCCAAATGGGGAGCACTTTTTGGCTGGGCTGCACTTCTTTGCTATTGAATTAATTAATTCATCCTTATGATAGCCCTTGCTTATATAACCCTCATCATTCTATAATTAATTATTGCCCCTCATATTCCTGGCAATTAATTAATTAATTAATAAGCTTTTCTCTTCAAATGGGGCGCCTCTTTTGTGCATGCTCATGGCTGCCATTAAATAAATTAAATTTATTTAATTTTAGCTCTCTACTTCCAATTAACTTAAGCCTCACAGTATGCTTTGACCTCGTCCACTGAAAATAGGAATTAATTAAATCAATTAATACTTAAAAAAGTATTATTCTGCTTCCAAATGGGGCGCACTTTTTGACATGAAGGGATTGCATTAAATAAATAATATTTATTTAATTTTAGAACTTCTAATTTTGACTTCCTTTGTCCACTTTCCCTTTGTTGTCTTTTCCACAAGCCTGGGCGCCAAAATTGGAGAAGAAATTAATTAATTTAATGCATTTAAAGATGCCCTTCTTTCTCTAAAGGGGTCGCACTTTTTTGGCATGAGCAATTTTTATTTTTAAAAGTCAATTGACAATGGGATTATTTACCCCTGCAAGGGCAGCTCCAAAAATCCCATGATTCACTTAAGTTATTTGACTTTCATAATGGGATTATTTACCCTGCAAGGCAAGTAATAAAATCCCATCAATGCGCTTAAGTGATTTTTTTTTAATTTCACAATGAGAATTTTTACCTTGCAAGGCAGGTAAGAAATTTCTGCCTTCATGTTTCCTCTGATTTTCCCAATTGTGACTTAAGTGGTGTTGCTTCCATGGAAAAAGTATCTTGCTACGTAGGTACAAAAATCCCACCTGCCTGCTACTGAAAAAAATCCCATTGTAGCTTTAAAGTCTTCTTTTTCCAAAAATATGGCCTGCCCAGAAGAAGCTTTTTTGTGCGTAACTTCATCTTTTCAGAGAGAACTAGACGTCCGATGGCAAATTCCTTCTGGCTTAACGTCCATAGGTGATCTCCAGATACTCCAGGTAAAGAATCAGACCAAACCAACAAAGGAATTGATCCAGAGAAATTTCACAAAAAATGGAACGGGAAAACACCAAAAACACAAAATGTTGTCCAGAAGTCACAAATAAAGCCCAGGATCCATTCTTGGTTAAAACCCTATTGTTATATGGGAATATTGACATGTAAGATCACAACAGGGCTAAACCATAGCACAATTTATCTTAAACGGGGCTCAAAATAGTTAAATACAAATTTTCGCAGGCAAACCCCCAACAATAGAATAAAACAATTTTGGGCATCTTGGTATTTGTCGAAAATGGCTTACATGGCTCCTTGGGAATATCTTGATACAATACAAAAACTTTCTGGCAATAAAAACACAAAATGACCCATTATTTTAAAAGAACAAAATATTTTAACATGGGGTAGTCTCAGATTTTAGGGTGAAATCTTGGGACACCACGCAACTTCCAAAGTTATCTCGTCTACCAACCCTTCTTCTCAAAATTTGAATAAATCATCCATTCTTGCCACCCAAGTACCAATTTTTGAGGCCCTTGATAGGTGTTTTTCAATGCCTTACCCTGGGGGAGTATCACTTATACAACATTGACACTTTCCAAAGTCTCCTCAAGAGTATGAAAACCTTCATCGGCACCCACATTATGATCGTACGTATAGGAGAAGGTTTTCCATACGGTCCTTCCCACCTTCGCACCAAGTTGATTTTCAGGGGACTTGATACTTCTTATCTCTCCCGAACCACCCACTCAAACATGACCTTTTCATCTAATTGTCGTTACCTCACCAACTGCCATTTTTCCCACACCTTACTTCATCACTGTGCTTTGAAGATATTTGGATTTGGTCTTTATGAACGAGGTCATCACCCAGTTATTCCTTACACTACCCACAAACATAAAGACTGTTGTCGGTATTGGATTCATTGAACCACCTAGTATAAGAAGGCTAGATTTGACCTCGTAGAGGAAGATCAAATTTTTACACCTTCCCAACCTGCTACGCCTATTACACCGCCTTCACCCACAGAGTCTATGGATCTAGAATCCATCCTTCCTATTTTTTTTTTCGTGATCACCATTTCTTTGGGACCTTTGACCTATCATCGTGCTGGCGAGGCTCCCTCTTCCCATTCCTCTTATTTATGCTGACATGTTGGAGGAAGACACACCTTCTATCAACATCGTTTAAGTGTCAAGATGATGATTCCATTCTCACCTATTTAGGTGCAAAAGATTCTTACATTCACCAGTTGTTACCTTCTGAGACATAAACCATGCTAAATGAATCGACCATAGAGATCAAAATTTACACTCAGGATGACCTTCACATTCTAAATATAGGCCAATCTTTAGATTCCACCGAACAAGAAGCCTTCACCTCTTTCCTTCGAGATCATAACAACACTTTTTCTTGGTCTTGTATGCCGATATTCCTGGTATTGACCCAAATATTGTGGTCTATAATATCATAATTCTTCTTGACGCTAAACCTATAAAAATAAAGCTGTGAAAAATGCATCCACACATTTCCCTTCTTGTGAAAGAAGAACTCCAGTGCCTTCTTTTTGTTTCCTTCATTCTACCTATTGACTATCCACAATGTATTTATAATGTTATTCCTGTCACCAAAGCGATAGGGGGACTCTGCATCTGCACAGATTGTTGTGACCTTAACCTTTCCTGCCCTAAAGATGATTTTTCCTCTACCTAGTATTGACCAACTTATTGATCTTACAACATGCCATAATATGTTATCTCTTATGGATGGGTTCTCGGGTGTATAATCAAATATCTACTTGTGCCAGAAGATCAACACAAAACCACCTTCCCTTGGGGGACCTTATGTTATCGTGTCATGCCCTTTGACCTGAAAAACGTAGGTGCCACTTATTAGTGTGTTATGAACTATATCTTCCATGATATCATGCATGCCATATTGGAATACTACATCGATGATCTTCTTGATAAGTCTAAAAGTCATACCGACACACTCCCAGTTCTCAAAATCATCTTTGATTGTCTCATCAAATACTAGATTCACCTTCAACCAAAGAATTGTAGTTTTTCCGTTCTCTCTGGAAAATCCTTAGTTTTATCATCTTTTTGTGAGGTAGTCAATGTCGATCCTGACAAAATCAAGGCTATCCTTGAGATGCCTCCACCTACTAACCTTCAACAACTTCGTAGGTTTGCAAGGTAAATTACAATCCATTTGACGCTTTATTTCCCAACTTTCCAGCTGATGTCACCCTTTTCATCATCTTCTTAAAAAGGATGTCTCCTTCAATTGGAATGATGAGTGCCATCAAGCCTTTGAAGCGTTGAATAAATACCTTCTTCAGCCACCTGTGCTCATCCCACCTAAAGATGAATAACCTTTCTACTCTATATATTTTTGTCATTGACCATTCCTTCGATGCCATGCTCACTCATCATGACAATGAGCAACACAAGGAACATGTGGTTTATTACATAAGTCAATACTCTTTTAGACTATGAGACTAGGTATAAACATGTTGAAAACCTTTCTCTCTACGTTAGTACTTTAAGGCCAGGAAACAAGTTCGCCACCAACTACTTCACCAACATTGACCTTCGTTGTCACCAACATTGATCCATGTGCATTATATGTATGCTTAAACCTTACCAAACACCAACGCACCTCGTAGTTAGCTCATGTTCCTTGCATAGACCTAGACCTAGAATTCATTCATCAAAATTCTGGTCAAAGGACAAACCATTGTATATCATCTTGTAGACACCCCTCTTCCTGGACATCAACCATCAAATCTCAATTTTTCCTGATGAATCTATCTACACTCTTACCTTAGATGACGTCATTTATCAGATGACCTTATTCTTCAACGGTTCTAAATGTCAACGTGGTGATAGCACAAGGGTCATCCTAATTCCTCTTGATAGTGAGTCTATGCCTTCATCCTTTAAACTTGACTTCGACTGCACCAATAACATGGTTGAATATAAAGCACTCGTGTTAGGTCTTCAAACCACCATTTCCCTATATGTTAAATGCATTAATATCTTTGGAAAATCTCAACTAGTTGTGATCCAAGTCAATGGTTTATACCAGTTTCGTTAGGAGGTACTTCAAAGGTATAAACATCATGTTGACATGATTTTTACTACCTTTGGTCATTACGAACTTCAAACCACTCCGCGATCCACTAACAAATTCATGGACACAATGGCTTGTCTTGCTTCCCAAATACCTACCTCACCTTTAGACTCTACAATATTGGTCATAGTATAATGGTTGCAGTCACCCTCTTACCTATTCCGTGATGTAAATTTTGTGGGAAGAATTGAAATTGACCCACGTGACATATGGTATAAGTAGTTCATTGACTACCTCTCCCTTTAAATCTTTCCTCCATATCTCACTCAAAATGGTAAGTGAGCCTTCCTTCAAAATGTCTCTCATTACGTCATCATGGGGGGTCTTCTCTACAAGCGTGGCTTTAATAGTATTCTCCTACAGTACCTCACTAGTTCTGAAATTCCATACACCATTAACGAAATCCATGATGGGATTTGTTGTGGATATTTCAATGGCCACACCATCACCAAATTTATCCTTCACCTTGGCTATTACTGGCCAACCATTAACCAAGATTGTTGTAAATACGTCAAGCATTGTTTGAAGTGTCAGTAACATGCTAACCTTCATCACACCCCAAGTCATGCCTTATAAATCGCCAGAGACTTTTAGCCTCTCTCTCAATGGGGTTTGGATCTCATTAGAGAGATTAACCCTCATTCTTCTCAATGTCATCAATAGATCATCACAACAACAAAATATTACACTACATGGGTGGAAGTTGTGCCTTTCATTTCTACCAAAGTTGATAAAATATATGAATTCATCAACCATCACATCATTTTTTGTTTTGGTGTTCCTCATCTCCTCATCACTGACAATGGTAAACAATTCAAAAACAAAACCCAATGAAAAACTCTACGATTGAACTTTGGTATTCAACTCAATTTCTCTTCACCATATTATCCTGCAAAAAAATGGTTAAGCCAAATCAACTAAAACAAAACCCTTGGCAAAAATCTTATGAAAGACGTCGACAATACTGGAAAGGATTGGCATACACGTACATTCCTTTATCTTTATGGGTCTTATCACTCTAGCATTTGCACCTCTACCATTTCCACACCTTTCTCTTTGGTCGATACGGTACAGAGGCATTCCTTCCCTCTTGAAGTCCAAATTCCAATCTATTTGTATCTCACTTAAAGATATGCTCAATGATGACAAGTTTCACCAAGAACATTTGGCGCAACTTGAAGTATTAAATGAACGTCGTTTAAATTCTCTCGACCACCTCCAAATCTACCAAAAGCATATCAAACATGTCTATGAAAAACGTGTTCGTGAATGATCTTTCAAGGTCGGACAATATTGTCCTAAAAGAAAATCAACATGTAACCAAAGAGGAGAAAAGTAAATGAGGAAAATTTTCTCCCAATTGGCTTGAACCCTACATCATCACCCATACATTATGGATCAGGTGCTTATTTTTTATCTTCTCTTGAAGGTAAACCTTAATTTGATCCCCTCAATGCCTTGCATCTTCGATCATTCTACTATTGAATAAAGTACTACATCACTTTATGTCACCTACTATGCTCGTCCCGTCAGTGAACCTTTCCTTCTACCTACCTCTTTTAAGGACCAATGACTAAACTATAATTGTGTGATCCTCTGTCACCATTCAACTTTGTCTTCAATATGAGTACCACGGCTCTACTCATGGCATGGTTCTCATGGATACTTTTCATCCTTTTCAAGAGGAAATCCCATGGTCATTCGTCACTTAAAACACATCTTTCATAGCTAACAATTTCATGTTATGATTTTTACCCTCATAAAAGAGGCCTACACTCCTTTATAGTCTTTTCCATGACTTTCAGTCAAAAAAATATGAAATATATGGGATAAAAACACTCTACTCCTTGAGTCAAACTTCTTGCAAATAGGATAATCTAGCAAAAAAGACATCTATGCTCTCTCACTGATTGCTATAAGTGGATTTTCTCCCTCTAAGTAAAACTATAAAAAAGCCAGCCACTTATTGTAATTAGTCTGTCTAAAAATTTGACTATATCTCTCAAATAAAATAATCCTCAAGCTTCCTGCATTAATCAACTTCGTGAAGACCTCAGGGAGATCCTTATTTATCCCAACTATAGACTTCCCACATTGATCATTCTATACAAAGAAATAGAAAATAAAAATTCAAGAAAAATACAAAATTTTTGTCATGGACTTGCCTATTCTTGTTTTGGATATCTTGTAAAAGGGGCATGTTATCTCACAACAAGGTTACGCTAAACAAACCTCTTCCACCTTACCCTTTGTTTATTATCTTCTAACTTAAATCAAGGGACAAAGCATGTATTTTACACATTGTGACCATGTGACTTCTTTAAATTCTATGACCTATTCGTTCATGCAAGTGTATCTTAGGGAGGTTTAAGTTCAATAAGTCTAAAGGGTATAAAAATTATGGTCTTTACCAACTATGGAGCAATTTTACTTCTCTTTCAGTTCACCTTCTTCCTATCTTGATTGTCTTCTTCACATAGGACAAGACTGTCAAAATTTCTTTAACAACCTTGATCACCTTAATCTATGTCTTATTTCTAATTCACCTTGCTTATTACCTATTCGACATTCAACTTAGCCTATTGTTAAACATGCCTTACCTAACCAACCTACCTATCCAACTTACATATTCATATTACCTAACTCAATCACATTCTTCCCTGGTTTATGGGAGAACTACATCGGCCTAAGGCCCCTTTCGCAAGGGCTATGTAGGCAAGCACTCCGAGGGTATGGCACCCTCAAAGGTTAGCTCGACCACTCCTTTTCTTTTCCCATCATCATTTCCCCCATCAACCAATAATTTTTTAGTTAGTTTCCATCACAATAATAACTTAGAAGTTAACTCAGAAACAAAAAAATTCATCATCATTTATTTTCCATAATACCAATCTTGGAAATTAAATCAACATAAACACATCATTTATTTTCCATATTCACATACCAATAACTCCATGGATAACTTAAATCAAAACAGACACAACTCAACCATGCCTACATCTAAGTTTCCATAATATCAACAATAACTTAAGGTTCCATAATATTAATAAATTAGAAATCAAACCAAACGATGCCTAATCATATAAGTTTCCATGACATCAATAAAATGGAAATGAAATTAAAACATATATCATCACTCAAACCATGCCTACATGTATATGTTTCCATGATAACAATACATTAGAAATAAATTCAAACACATCACATATAACCATCATCATCAACTATATAAATCGAACAGTCTATATATCAATACACTGAATATATAGATACAAATACAAGTATCTCAAAACTCTCATATACATCTCATGCATATACGGCACATAGGCCGGTATATATATCAAAAATTAAAAATAAATATCATCTCCATATGGCCATCTCTATGAGAGGCTGGCACCTCTGTTGCTCTCTCTCGTACCCTCATCTAGGTCGAGGTCTCTGAGAACTCATCACCTCTCCCTGTACCTGTCTATGAGGCCGATGGCTCTTTGAGCTGCTAGAACTATGAGTTCTATGAGTTGGTCCTCATACTGGCTGTCTGTTGCGCTCTATACTCACCATAAGTCACATACAAGATACCACTCTCCATCAACCAGTCTTGATAATACCTAGCCTCTGAACACTACATCTCTGTAACTGAGCCATGGATATAACACTGAGGAGGGGCCATCACTCTGACTCCAACCTGTGGACCCTATCCCTAGTAATAGTGTCCCTTGTCTCCTATACCAGCGGCCCCTGTCCTACTACATGTAAAATGAGGACCCTATCTCTAGTGCATGTGCCTATACAAATGGGACCATGTCCCACTAGTGGTGCTTAGATGTAGCTACTAGTTGTGCCTACAAGGTGGCTTACCTGTCCCTGTAAGGTGGGTCACCTGAGCATGCAGTCCTTGCCACCTATCCCCATCCCCTACCTACACCTGTGCTTGTGCAGCTACCAAATGAGCCTGTAAAGTGGCTACATATGCCTGTAACTCAGTCACCTATGCCTTGCAATGATGTTACAACCTACCCTCCATCCCCTGTCGGTGGTTATGTGAAAGAGCCTGAGCCTAGAACCTAAGCCTGCGCCTGTGCTAACTTCCCCTGTAACCCAGTCACTTGTCCCTGAAGGGTGGCCACATGTGCCTGTGATCCTGGAGTAAGTTGTAGTTGTAAAGCAGTCACCTACCCTTGTAATCCATCCCTCTACACTATGATAGTAGCTAAGTTTGGTTATCCTAGCCTAAAGGTGCTTCATGTAGCTGGGCTATCCGCCACCACCTGTACCCATCAGTGGTGCCTGCATCATCAATCCTTCTATTAGAACCACCCTACTCCTCTAGCCCTTCGAGGATCTGTTGGATATGGTAGAGACAATGGTCTCCCACGTCATCTCTATCAGTACTATGGAAAAGGTGGACGCACATCCTAGTATAGCACAAACTACCATCTAATTCGGTCCACTAGTATCATCTCATGCTCTCCAGGCCTCCGTCCCTCTATCCATCTAACCAACTGTAACCCTTGCCAACTCCTTGGTCATGCCCCCATATGAAGGAAAATCCACATATAGTCTCCACAAAATATCAACTGTCTAATATCCCATCTACTAAGTTCTTGTAATAGGTCACATCACATGACGCTACATATGCCCGATCATGCGCTCCTATCTGAGACCCATCTCGTTAATCCTTCTCTGTACAAACCTATAAACCAGTTATGTCGTGGTAGTCTGGGAGGATGCAGAAACATTATGTACTCATAGGCCTAAACAATGAAGCAGATAAGTAAAACATAACCCAAATCATCTAATCCTCTAATATGCCCATAACTCCCTATATAGTTGAACCAAGAATGCTAGACACCTATGTAAAGCATACTCTCTCCTCAATCATATCATCTAGTACCCCCATCAATGCTCGTGGAAATATCACCACCCTATGAGTCAAAGAGCGCATAATAACCGACCGCCACCATCATCAACACTGACAATATCTAGTCTCATGTGGGTATGCGGCGTACATATCCCCATAGCTAATACTCGCATTGTGGTAGGACAAATCACTCCATCGCCTCTCTAAACACTGTCACGATAGGTTCAACTGATTCCTCTGAAAGAAATCTAATAGAGGGGCTCTCTAACAATTGACAACCTCAGAATCCTATAGATGTCCTCGAACGTAATCTTCATCTCCACAGTTGGTATATGGAATGTGTTGGTTACTGGATCTGATTTATCAATGAGAGATGACCATCAAGTTGTGATCTCTGATGAACAATCTATTTGTATCACCTCACTGTACCTAGCCCAACATCTCTCATATGTTCCCACTCGTCCTCTATCACATGGGGTCTCATCTTGCACCAAAAATGGCGGCAACATATCTCGCATGGTCAATTGTTGTCTCACCTGCATCATCACCAATCAAACATGTTAATCAATTGGATCCGTTTTAATCAATTATTTTACCCTACATAGCCCAATATCTACCTATGAATTTTCCATTTTACCCACCTTCACCCAACCTACTTACATGATGTATAACCTATCTAGCATGATCATCTACAAATTATCCATTCCCTGACTTTCCTACCTTCACCTATTGCCTTCATTACCTACCTAGTTTCTAATCTATATTTACCCTAACCATTCCTAATTAGTCCTTAATCTCCACATTCATACTTCACATTGCCCTAATTTTCCCATTCCTACCTAAGTACACTCTAAACAATCCATTCCACTTTACTTAAACACTAAATCCCAAACTTAAACTTGATTCCCCCACTCCTACCTTACTACACACTCACTCATCCTTTCCATTCACATTTTGACCATCCTCCAACTACCTTTTTAAACAGTTGGTCACTTTTTTCAAAGTGAACGACATCAATTACCCTAACCAATATCAGTCACCTTTCACTCCCACCGTCACTGGTATGGCCAACAGACATGTCGGCTGACACGGATGACCGGCATCAGTCACTAGTTCAGCTCCTAGGGCCAAACCCCCACATCCCCCAATTTTAAAATCTAACTAAAACACCTAAATTAACTACCCAAACCACCCACAATTCATTATACATTCATTTACCACCTAATTAAACTAGATTTCACCCTCCCCATACCTGATTTCACCCCATTTTCAACAAAAATTCAAATCCATTCCCACAAGTTAAAATTATTCAATTTCTACCTTAAGTTTAACCAAAACACACTACGAGAGCTTGATTTCTACCTCTACACAACACCACCTCTGTAGTGGGATCTCTGGAATGAGGAATATGACCTTTACCACTGGTGCCATCGCTCCTGCCTATGCCATGTCTCAATCAATCCGGCACGGTCTCACACAATCAAAACACTCCGGCTAGATCTCATGGGGCCTGTACTCACCACTCCAATTAGTTGTTAATAGCTCGCTAATCCAACCTCCTCAATGTCCTTGGTGTTTTTCACAGGAAAAGTGTTCTATCTATAGTTATTTTTCCCAATTTAGAAAAGTTTAAATAAAACCCTTTTCACGTTGATTTTCCATTTTAAACCCAAAACGACATGACTTACGTTGGTCATGTCATACCCTAGTTGACCGGTGTCAGTTACCATAACTGGCATCTGTTCTCACTCAACTAATATCGGTCATCATGCCTACCCACTTATACCTAATTTTCCCAAAACTGTGATGTAAGATGTCATTTTCTTACAACCCAAGCCTCATCCCATTTCTATAGGCCCACCTAATTTCCTTATTACCTTACACCCGACCTCAATGACATTTGGGGCACATTTTTACCTAAAACACAACCTTATCCACGGCCTTCCCTATACACCCAACCCGAACCCGCCCATTGGACACTGAAATTCGCTTACTCGCTATACCTTGTGATGATGTTACTCGTGTTGTTTAGGCCTACCGACATTTCCTTTCCTTATGTCGTGATATTTATCTTGATCAGAACCAAACCTTTTGGTTCTTTAGAACCCATATATTGCTCATTCATGCGCCTAGCCTTCGTTGTGTTTCAGGACCGTATCATTATACCTTCGATACCTGAACCACATTAATCTTGTTTCGATAAATTATCGACCTTTGACGATGTAGAGTTTGTGAGCTCTTCAGCCTAGTACCCTTTTCGCATTCTACATGTGTACGTGTGTTTCGCATGCCCCCACCTATTACCCATTACCCATATTACCCTCACCTGATAAACCCACCCCTTACCTCCTTTTTCATCACCTACCACTTTATCGAACCCATCACCACTTCATACTTCTCACTTCATCAATTCCTGATTTGAGGGGGATCACCTCCACCCCATACCTAGGGCAACTTAACCTCCATCCATACCTGGGAAAACTTAACCTCAACCCATACCTAGGGCAACCACTCCTGTTTTTTGTCAATGTCGCTTAGCAATATAAGCTATGCGACAAAAATGGGAAAATGTAGACACCCAAAATTGGGTTGCAACCCTATAAATCCCCTTTGATTAATTAAATCAATATTATTCCCCCACCATGCACACTTGCATACATTTTAATTAATTTAATTACCAAAATTAAGTTAATTATCTACCTCACATGTTCACCTCACCTAGTCACCTCACCTCTCCACCTCATCCTAGACCTATTCCAACCCTATTCATTACCTAATACTAAGTCCCCACTTCCCTTAACCAACTAGGAATTATTTTAACCCTAATCTTGATGACCTATTATCCCTATAACTACTCTGCTCACTCCCTTTAGCATGATTCCACACTTGTGACCTAGAACCTAAAATTCTCAATCACGCCAAATTTAGGAATAATCAAGGCTACTTTTAGCAAGTATGACCATTTCTCCTTAACCGATGTTGGTTGTTCCCCAACCAGCGCTGGCCACCTAACCACCGTTGGTTTCCCTAAATAATATTTTCCAACTCTTTGCTCAAGTTCTGAATCTGGGATTCTAGATCTTGCGACCATGCATACCTGACTCTCAAGCTTTTTCAGCAAATCTTAGCGACATGTCAGAGGCCCTTACAACATGTTCATACTACACACACAGTTCATCCAGTGGATTTATTCTAGAGCTCCAGTGTACTAATCAGGGAAGCACTGTGTCCTCCTATCATTGTTTCATTCATTTGGGATCAACTTCCTCCTGCAATCATCGCCACCACCTAGTTTTTACCTACATTCCACAAGTAAGTATTATTTCTTCGTTGGTCATTTTCAGTAGATTATTTTATTTTATTATCTATCTATGTCATTCCCCATATTCTGACCTTACCCGAATCTCTCTTATGGAACCTCTATCCAACCATTTTCCCACAGACCTTTCATAGCTTTCTCAAATACCATTCTTATGATCTCTAAGTCTTTACAGTAATTCCTACAACCTCACCAAAACTCTCTACTATCTCTCAATGTGCAATCATAGAGAGCTGCCCATCACCTCATTTTTAACATTTCTATCCAAATTTCCCCTATTGACATTCAATCACCTAACCGGTGTCGGTTCATCTAACTAGTAGTCGAAATCAATCGCCTAACCGAGCATTGGTCTCTGTGAATGACAACTTTCCCCTAACCAACAAGCTTACAATTCACTCAAAACCTCCCAAAACCCCACCAAATCTCACCCAGACCTCATCCATAGTCTCTATTAGACCAGCGAACCTAGACCAACCTACCAACCCTTCTAAATTTAGTCATAACTTTTCCTGTTAGATTAGATTTGTTTATTGTATGTTTTGTGAGACACCTAAATTGTATCAACTACAGTAGGATTTCCTTCTATTCATGTTATTTCATTTCATTAAGTTGTATTACGAATAGTGGATTGATAGCCATTCTAGGAAGCATCCCTACTTCCTGGATCTAGCCTTCGCACTAGGCAGCCCACTGACCTATATGCTATTTAAATGTTATCTTGGTAGTCTTGTTGTGTGCATTAATCGGGTAGTCCTTCCCAAATAAAAAGGATCTCTTCACAATCAGTTTGGTCAACATTCTACGTGCACACACCTTCTTCTATTATCACATGTATTCTTCCTTGCCCTTACCTATTATCTGTTTTATCTCTACTTTGCACTGAAACAATAATATAAAAAATATAATAAGCAGAGGATTGAAAACCAACAATGGCGGTCTTCTCTCCTGAATCTGATCAACAAAATAAAAAGGGGAATACCATGTATGCGTGGAGCATAACATCATGATGAAAGATTGTGGAGATGTGAGAAACTTTAAATTTGAAATGGCGGTAGAGGTTGATAGGATTTAATGTCTAGGTATGCAAAATTAATTACTTCTAGCATAATAGCATTTTAAATTTAAATTTTTTATCATTGCCATCGTTTTTATTGATTACCCCTCACTTCACACGCTCCCAAAAATCCACACCAAATTTGTCACCCAATACATATCATAATGGCTCACACATGTCCTGTACTCACCCCATCACCTCAGGATTTTATCACCACTTCCCAAATTTAGTTACATACCCTACACCCACCAAAGAACAAGGGAATCCCATGCACACCATTGGCCTATCACCCAGCGGGCACTGGGTGCTCACTCGAGGCACGCGTGGGTGCCAAGTCTCTCCTTTATGTCAGTTTAGTGGGAAACATCATCTATGATAGGAACTTAAGGAGAGTGAGTGGAAAAGAGACATGTAATCATCATAGACCTCAGAACGGCTTCTAGACCAATGCACTCATTCCAAACAGAAAGATACTTAATAGACTACACGACTGAACCAAAACAGAAAGGAAAATGCATAAGGATTCATACTCATTCCATAAACATACATGAAACAGAACTATAAAGATATATGTATGGACCACAATCATTAATGATCATATTCAAATAAGTTGGTAACCTCATTACATCCATTAGATCCATTACAGAACATCACAATATGGAAGACCAAAGTCATACATCATAACTGGATTTACATCCCTTAGCTCTCAAAAATAAAATTTACAATCCCAAGCCCCTTGATGCATCCTTCTCCTATATTTTATCTACCCAACCCAATACAACTCCTCGCAGCATTTCTACAGAGCTCTACTCTCTATTGATTCTACTACCCTTTTCTTTTATGGGTGCTTGTATTTATAGGCCTCTTGAACTGCCAACCCACCTTTCTGAGGCTTCAGATCCATCACCAAGTGTCCCAATGTGGTCCTCCATGGGAGCATGCTCCTCCAGGCCTGAGCTCTCCACCCCTTTCCATGATGGTCTTCTAGAAGCTTCCAACTGCAGGGTATATTCCTTCCTAGGACCAACCTGTCACTAGGGTGACACCTTATCCATTCATCATGCATAGGCGGGTCATGCTTTTCTCGTGTCCTACCTGATACACCAAATATGGCTAAGTCCCGAGACCTTGTTCTTTCGGCATGCATATCACGGGTCCTTCTAAAACCCTCCTAGAACCCTACCTTGTGTGCCTTCTCCTTGCATGCCCACCCCTCAACTTAGGCCTTGTGCTCATGCACCTTTTTGTACTTAGTCAATATTTTTAGGGGCCCAACATCACCCCACACTTTACATATTCTCCACCCTCGGGAACACTTCTTCAAAGAAAAGAAAAGAAATAATTACAATAGACTTAACATCTTGGGAAAGGAATAAGGGAATGAAGAATTTGGGAAAGATGAAAGAATGGGGAAGTGTTGGCATTACTGCAACAAGATAGGAAAATCTCTTTGCAAGTCGGCCTCCAACTTGTTCCAGGCATCAACTTCATTTTGCGCTCTCTGGTAGAGGTCGCCGACTAGGGAATGCTTACCTCCTCAAAACCCAGTCCATCTCCTTGAGTGTTTATTGTTTCAACCATTCTTTCCAATTCCTTCCCCAGTCCTCAAGCGCATCCATCCTTCTTGTAATCTGTGGGTACAACTCCTTCAGTTAGTTTTTAATTAAACATCATAAGGTTTCAATGGCTTCTGACTTCTTCTCAACCTCGGCTAGGATCCTCTCCTGCTCCGCTCTATTTCCTTTGTTCTTCTCTTGGAATTCCTTGAGCTCTACCTCATGAGTGGTGACCAGGATACTCACCACTCTATCTCTATCTGCGCAATTTTCATACGTGGCCTCAACAGTATGGGTAACAATTTTCACATCAGCAAGAACCTTGCTGTACTTAGAAATGATTGCTACAACCTTCAATTTGTCCTCCTTTTCCAGGCACACTGCTACTTCTTCCACAGATTCTAAGGCCAAAGGTTGCCTCTCCATGGTGAGGATGTGTGTTAAGTCTTCAAGGAACTCAAGGGAAGATCCATACTTTTGTGCGGGTGGTGCTAGGTTTGGATGCTTCAAAACATTGATGGCATCTGTGATGGATTCTACCTTCTTGTATACCTCACGTACCCTTGCCTTTTCTTCCCTTAGTTCACGCTTTAGCTGTGCGCTAATTAGTTCCTCCTGCTTTAAGTCCTTGGTCCTTTCTTCTAGCTCTTCTTCCCTCTTCTCTAGCTCTGCCTCTAGAAATTTTACCCTGTCATTCCTCCTCGAATAACCTGGCTTCTAGTTCAACCAAGACCTTATTCAATGCATTACAAACTTGTTCATCTGAAATCTGCTGGGTGCTCACCAAGGGGTTGTCTCCTTTTGACTCTAGGCATCTTCATTATTTCCCCTTGGCTTACCTTAAATTCTAGCTCATCGATGTGGGAATAAATTTCCCAAGAAAGCATTTTCCTCATCCGAGGGTATGCACCTTCTTCATCAAATGACTTCATTGCCAAGAGTTGATCTATTGGTACTGTGCTTTGGAAGCGCACACGCAACACCTTGTTTGGATCATCAATATAGCTCATTCTTGGTCTCTGGATCTCCATGTGCTTTCCTCATGTGCACATGCCCTTAGGAATAATTACCATTAGATTGGGGCCTCCCGCGCTGCCGTGATCTTTTCCTACGCTTTCTTCCTTATCTTCATTCATCACTATTTCAGCATTGCGCTCCAACTCTTGTTTTACCAAGGCTTCAATGATTTTCATTGCTTCTCTTTTCTACCACCTCATTTATCTACTCCTGCATGAGGCTTGGAGTCCTCTGATCCTTCATGCTAACCTCTTCACTTCCTCCCATGTCCTTGGCGCCCTCCTCCTCCTGGCTACCCTTCCTTCGCACAAAGCGATAGTCATTCTTCTCCTCTTCACCTTCTTCTCCCGAATCGTGCATGCTGAAAACAAGTGGTTCTTGGTCTCCTTTAGGTTCATCTTCTTCATCATCATCCCTCTCACCCCTGTAGTTCTCCAAGCTCTCTGTGTCCTCCAAATCAGCCTCCTTTATCACCTTCTATTTCTTCCTAACTGGGGATTCCAATATAGGGGATTCAGCTCTTTCTTCTTCCTCCTCTGGTGATTTCTCCTCTGCGATAGGATTTTCTTGTTCTGACGCCTCCTCTCTGACTGGGGACCTCTTCCTACACGTGTAAGTACTTGTTCTAGCACTTGTTCCCGGGGTGCCCACCGTTTGTGTACCTTGGACACTTGGTGCCTTTTTCTTTATCTCTTCCATCTCCTTTTTCTTGGGCGCGGTCTTCTTTCTACCTGTTGGGTCTTTAGGTATAGATATCTCATTTTCAAGATAAGCACCCTTCTCAAAATTGGGCCTTATGCGAAGGTATACACGAACCACAGACCTCCCTGTAATGGGTAGAGTCAGAGGCCTCACCATCTGAACTTCATGTGATACGTACTTTTCCACATACGCATGCTTGTTGGGGTAGACCAACGTCCTACGCATCTCCCTGTGGTTTTGATCCATATTTCAAGGTCAAACTTCAGCTTCTTAGATTCCTTGAATCTATTTACTCCCACCTGGAAGTATTGAGCGGTGAAGGAAAATGGAATTTTACACCATGGGCTCATGCTTTCATCAACCAACTTAAATATGCCAATGTAGAAGTGTTGGTATACTGTGAATTCAGATTCTCCCTCTGTGAGCACTGGCAGTTGTTTTGGGATCCTCCACTCTACCCTGAACACATTCCTTAAGTGCGTATACCACTTCTCTAGACGTGCCTTGTGAATAGACGTCATGCTATCGCAAGTGTATTTTTTGAATCTCTTTGTGGGTGAGGGGTCTTCCTCTGGGTACTCCCAAACGAAACTTATCTACCACATCTGGCACTCCGATCTTTGAAAACACAATAGTTAAGAGGACATTGCTGAAAAGTATCTTGTCACCTTCCTGTGCGCTACTGATGATCTCATCCATGATGTATGCAGACAAGTTGTAGATGGTGCCTTCTGATATCCTTCTGCAAATATTGAGCCATGACTTGTTCACTTGCGTCCACCTCTCTTGGTCATTAAGTTTGGTTACCAGGCACACGACCATTCTCATCACCGGGTCTTGGATATCCACAATATCAAAGTACCTTGACCCCTTCTTGTATGCATATGTGGTGATGGTTTCTTTGATGGCTTCTTTGTCGCATAGGTCATCCTCTATACTTTCTCCTTCACAGATGAGACCTGTGAATTTTGAAATCAGCTGAGGAGTTATGCGCATCTTACACCCCACAAAGTGAAAGTGGTCTTCATGTACGTGTGACATCAGCCACTGATAGAGGTGCTCAAGCTTCCCAAAGTAGGGAAACTCATAGAGTTGCAACAATCCCACCTTCTCCAACTTCACTTTTACTTTGTCGCTATAAATGGGTAACCCTTCTAGTGTCCTCTTGTTTATCAGGTGCACTAACTCCAGCGCCATTTATTTTTCAGTCATGTTTGTGTGATGGTTATAATCACTTACTGTCATTTTTCTTAAATGGGACTCCCACTCCTTTCCAAGAAAAACCCCATCTTGGGTACTGCATTTCTGCATACCATTCTTCATTGGTACTTGTGGTAGTTTCTTGTTGTTTTCCCTTGCCCTTGCCTTTTCCCTTCTTAGGTGTTACAGTTGGTTTCTTGGGTGCCATTGTGTAGGTTATCTTTGCACTTCAACTTCTCTTGCTCTGCTTCTCTACCCTTTCCAAGCTTAGATCTCAAACTTGTGAAGAAAATCCTTTTCAACCCATGCCCTAGCTACCAAACCCTCACTGGAATATCCCTTTCACAAGACGACGCTTCTCCACAACTCTCTCTACGCCCGTGAACTATTTCCCTCCTGGTTTGCAGATCCAAACTAGTCACTTACAGTTAAATTTTTCCAATTTTTCTTCACACGGATCAATTCTGGAAACCCTAGTTCACAAAATATCTTCCTTCTTCATATTTATAATGTCCATAATGAAGTGCTCAACCTTCTATTTATAGTTTTTCCCACTTTTTAGCATTAAATGCTACTTCACCTACCACCGTACTTCAACACTTATTGTGGATTTTTCCACTAAACCGGACTCTAGCACCTTAACTCACGCCCCACCTTGCGCGGACAATCCCCCAACCTTCTGGTGCACAACCAATCCATCTTGATAGGAGACTCTTGCACGCATGTCACCAGCACCGAAGGTACTTCCATCATGATTTTTTCTCTCGCCTACCTCATGTTGCTTTTGCGCTTCTTCCTCTCTTGTATGTGGATCCACAATGTAGCCTTACCCTGACACCAACCATCCTTTTTTTTCACCTTTCCTTCCATGCACTTCCTTTCCCAGGGCTATTCAACTGGGCTTTCCAATGTAATCCTTCCTAGTACTTCACACTTTGCACTTTCCTCCACATTATTCTACCCCACACTAAAACAATGCACGGTCCTCTGTGCATTCACAACCTTTGAAAAAGTAATGAGGTTACCTGGCACCCAAGGCGCAACACAAAACAACAATGAGAAAGGGAAACACAAGAAAAGAAAAAGCACTAAAGGAAATCCTAAACTAACTGGCAATATTGCCTTATTACAAACACCAAGAAGATTATTTATAGTAGGGCTTCAACCTACTCCCATTGAAGTGTCCTGGAAATCTCGTCCCATCCAGCACTTATAACTGGCACGCACCTGAATCAAGGATGTATGAGATGATGTAGGGGCCCAACCAATGGACTTTTAACTTCCCAGGATGGCGCAAAAACTTGGAATCATAAAGCAAAACCATCTGCCCAACTTCAAACTTTTTGTTCTTAATGTGACGATCATGCCATGCCTTTTGTTTTGCTTTTTCAGTCTTCTGGCTCCACCTGGCAAGTAATCATCTTTCATCCAATTGCATTAACTTGTCAATTCTTTCTTCTAGCTTGTTCATCATCTAATCCTCATGCATGCATGCTATACATAGTGAAGGAAACATAAATTCAATTGGTAGGACAACTTCCATGCCAAACACTAATTGAAATGGTGTGGCCTTATTTAACCTCTTGTAGGTTGTCCTATATGCCCAAAGAATGGCTGATACTTTTTCATCCCAATCTTGTCTACCAACATCACAGATCTTAGTCAACGTGTGACTAAGTATTTTGTTAAATGCCTCAGCAGTTCCATTTGCTTGTGGATGGTAAGGGGTAGTCTTGTGATGAGCCACCATGAATTCTACTAACAAAATCCTTACTATCTCATTCAAGAAATGTGTACCCCTATCACTAGTCAAACTCAAAGGGCATCCATACCTTGTAATAATGTTTTCCCATAGGAACCTTGCTGCAGTAGCTGTTGTATACAATCCTTAGTAGGTGTTGCTTCTTCCCACCTTGTTCAAGTAATCTGTGCAAGTGATTATATACCGTGATCTAATCCTACATGCAGCTGGTGCAATAGGGCCTATAAAGTCTATAGCCCACTTTTTGAATGGCTCGAGTGCTAGGAATAGGTGAACAAAGGCATTTCATCTCTTCGACCCTGGTTTTCCAATGCACTGACAATGGTCACAACACCTTGCAATATTCCTTGCAGTCTTGATATAGGGTCTCCCACCATAATCTGGCCATTAATATCTTGTGTGCAGTGGTGTTTCCTACATAGTGTCCACCTGCACTACCTCTGTGCACCTCTTCTATTATGGCTAGGCACTCATGTTCTAGCACACACCGGCATAGAATCTCATCATGTCCTAATTTGTATAAATCCCCACTAATCAACATGTAGGGCATGGAGCGTATAGCTAACCACTTTTTATCTAATGCCTTCATCCCTTCCAGTGCTACACCTATCTTAAGAAATACTGCAATATCTTCTAAATCTGAGGGCAGTGCACCACAACCTAAATAGTTGTGCATCTGGCATAGTCTCTTCAATGCTTTGTGTGTCCTCTCCTGAATCAATCTAGACAAATGATCAGGTCTAGAATTACTTTTACCTAGTTTGACAACTACCTATGAACTCAAATTCTTGGAACAATAGTACCCACCGACATATGCACCCTTGTAGAATGGGCTTGTTCACTAAGTATTTCAATGCCATATGGTCAGTGTAAAATATAAATGGAGTTGCAGCAAATATTTCTGAACTTGTGAAGTGCGTAGATCATTGACAATGCCTCGTGCTCAGTTGTAGTATAATTCTGCTCCACTGGTGTCAACTTCCTTACTTGCAAAGCACAAAGGATGATCAACAATCCCTTCACAAGGTTGTGCAAGTACTACTCCAATGGCAGTTCCTGGAGGCATCAACATGAACATGGAAAGGGATTATCCCAAGAGGGGAAACATAGTATGGGCATGGTGATAAGCCTATCCTTTAAAGTGTCAAATGCCTTTTGTTGTGCCTCTCCCCAATGAAAGGCACTCTTATGTCTAAGTAATTTTCTAAAGGCATGATGATCTTGGCATATCCCTTGATGAACTTCCTGTAGTAACCCATATGCCCAAGGAATCCGTGCACTGTGCTTTGACTAGTAGGCTCCCTCAATCCCACAATTACTACAACTTTTGTGGGATCTACTAGTAGGCCCTCCTTACATATGATGTGCCCCAATAATGTTCCAAATGGGGTAGCAAAGACACATTTCTTAATGTTGAGGGATATCCTCAATTACCGACATCTTTCAAACATCAACCTTAAGTTGTCACAATGGTCCTTCACTAACCCATATACTGTCCAATCATCCAGGTAGACTTGAAGAAATTTATGGATGAAGTCCTGGAAATCTTGGACCACAATGCATGAGAACACTGCAGGCACATTCTTCAACCCAAAAGGCATGACTGTATAGGAAAAAATTCCCCACTCAGTGGTAAAATTCATCTTCCTCTAGTCCTCCTTTGCGATCCTTACCTGGTGATAGCCTGAGAATCCATCTGTGAAAGAGTAGACCTCGTGTCCTACCACTCCCTCTAAGATTTCTTCAGTAAATGGGGTTGGGAAAGGATCAATGATACACACTGCATTCAGGTCCCTGTAATCAACACAGATCCTTATCCTTCCATCCTTTTTGATACTAATCACCATTGGACTTATCCACTCTGACTCTTCAACAACTTCAATGATGCCCGATGCTATCATCTTATCTATTTCTTCCTTGACCTTCACATGCAGGTTAGGATTCATTTAGTATGGTCTCTTCCAGACCGGGCATGCACCCTCCTTCAACTTAATTATCATTTCCCCCAAGGAATGGTGAATGCCTTTGAGTTCATGATACCCACATGGGAATAAATCCTCAAACTCATGTAAAAGATCAATGATCTTGGAGACTTCCCTCTCTGACCAATAGTCTCCAATGATAGCCTCTTTAGGCTCTTCTTCTGAGCCGATGTTAACCTTCTTTGTCTTTAAAGGTTCATGGTAGGTGCGTGCGCCCATTCATCAGCACTATCTATGACTTCGCACATCCCTACAGAGTGGTTAACATCCAAGTTCTCTTCCTCTTCTCCATCAATAACATACACCATCTTCCCCTTTTCTTTCTCTATTACACACACGCACTCAAATTGTATCTCTTCTGGTTTCTTCTTCCTCAAAGCACACCTCTAGGATAGGTTCACCTAGAAAATCTTGTATTCTATCTTCCACCATAGCACTATCCCCAATGGTAAGGTGCTTGATAACTTGCAATTCCTTATCCACCAGGGGTTTTGTACTCCGATACTTGAATGTTTGAATGAGATCAGCCGCTAATTATTTCCAATTACCAGTTTGGTGACGCATCTCTGAGTGGATATACCATGCGCATGCACAACCTTGTAGGGTGGAGTACAACTTGTGAACCCATAATGAAGGTGGTAATGCTTCTGTGCTTCCATCTAGGCTGTCTCACATGCTTGGATATGGAAGGAAGCGGTCTCTCTTCCATGGTAGTACTTTATAGCCATGGGCGCGTTGTTCCTGTAAAACCTTATGGAGAAGGCAATTCTCACCTCATGCCATTCCAAGAGGTTCTCCTGATGTGTAGCCCACCACCATGCCGTTGTGCTGAGTAGGACATAACTTAACATCCCTCTTCATTCATTCTCCTTCTTCCACTGAGCTTCCATCTCCTACAAAAAGATCTCAGGGAAGGCTCCTCATGAATACTTAGGTATCTTCTTTCCTCCTAGATGCCAGACTGTACGTGCCTTTGTCACCTTTGTCACTGATCCTCTCAAATGTCATTCTGATTAACTCATAGGTCCCATGTGCCCAATTATCACACACTATACTGGTGGTGTCACTTAAGGAATGAGCATCCTCAAACTGGATAACTCCCTCTGTGGGATGAATTATCTCTGGATCCCTGATTGAGCACACATATATTCTATCTAGGACCTCTTCTCCCAGGGGTTCAGTATAGGGTGTTTATTTTCCATCAACCAGGGGTATGATGACCCATGTTCATCCTCGTTTTCAAAGCTTATGTATAGCTTTTTGAACCGAATATCCACATTGTTCTTATAGTACAATGAGCACCCAAGTAATTCTGGGAAATTGTCTACCTTGGCAAGCACCAAGACTTCAAAGTCCTTAGTAAACTTAGCCCCCTAAATGGTGATAGATTGCATTATTTAAGATATCGATGGACATTGCCTTCATTTTTTTTTCCATATACAACACATTCGAAGATGGTTGTAGTGCAAGTCTTCCCATCTTGATGCCATGCATCCATGGTGAGAACATTGACCTCTGTGCACTTGTGTCAATGAGGATATTAATAAGGTGCCATCAATCCATGACTGCATTTAACATGTGATCTCCTTCTCATAGTCAATTTTGTGAGGGGGAAGGTTTGCATGCAAGACCTACCTCCCACGCTCTTCTCTGGACATGTGGTACCTTATCTCTCAACCATGCTCCTAGCAAGGGAATAACATTCTCTTGAATTAGCATTTTACATACTTCATTAACCTCATCCAGGTCATTTTGGCACCTCCACCGTCCTTCTTTGCTCCTCCCTTCTGGACTGCTCCTTTAGACACTAGATTTCTCCTTATAAACTCTAAATGACGTCCATGGTTTCTTGATATAACTCCTTTTGATGCGCAGGGTCTGGGTACTTCCCATGTACCAATTCTTCCCTTGAAACCAAATTCTTCTACCTTGAAATTTCCTTTTCATGCATGGCCTCCACTCCTGTTGTTACCATAACAGGTTCCAAACCTGCATCACGTGTCACTTGTGGCATCCATTGAGTGTCAGCCTTCTTAATGCTTACCATTGCAGCACCCTTGTCTTTCTGGTGTTGCTGACTCATGTGCTCAAACAACTCAGGGAAATCCTCATACTTGTTCTTATTTCTAGTTTTTTTTCCCTCAAATCCTTTCTACAGGTTGACTTCAGCATACAAAAAGCCTTTGCTGCATCCAGATTGCATCTATATCTTGCAGGGTTTGCATATTCATCTTACATTCTAGATCCTTACTCCCAAGTCACCGTCGACATGCCTTTGTATAGTCTAGGTTGTCTTCGACCTAGACCAGGTAACCTTTCATTTACAATTATTTCAATCAAATCAGCTTTCAAATCAGTGTCAGTTATTTATCATATTTAATAGTACTTCTATTTCTGTATGTAATTTCTTTATCAATCCTTTACTTCAATCTTTCTTTAAAACGAGGGTTGACATTCGCTAAGGAAGTTAACGATTCTTGGATCCGCTTTGTCTAGAAACCCCCGCATATCCCACATCTAATAAATCTTCTTTTCCAATTTTCCTTATTTACATGTCATCATTTGCAATGAGGATCAACTAATTGGTGCTCATTCATCCAGCACACCACGCTTCTGAGGTACTATAGACCCTCCATGTTATGAGTTGCTAGTTGATTTCATTACTAGTTCATTCATTTGATTAGGAAAAAAGAAACTTTTCCAACAAGTGGGCCACATAAAGGAAGGTGTAGGAGGTAGTGGGGGATACTAACGAAATTAATTATGGTTGTATTAGTATGATTTTTTTGTCTTGGACATAGTGTGGAAAGTAGGTTAGCATGTTTCAAAATTGTGATGCCTTTGGACATATCATGGAAAGCATGTTAATACTTCTGTTTCAAAATTGTGATAGCGGAAAGGTATAAATTGGTGAACATGCACCAATATATGTGCACCTTTTTTGAGGGTGGGTCCACTAAGTGGACTAATATTTTCCAATTAATATACTTGAAAGGACACAATAAATGTGCACATTTGTACAAAATTTAAATCTTACAATTTTTTTTATATAACTTGAACAATTAGTACACTCTTTACTACCAAACATGTATGAAGTGACACATTAGGAACATTAAATTTTAAACTCACGTGTTTTTTAATTAAAATTAAAATCCTACTTGTAGCATCAAAATTTCAACATAAATAAAATAAGTACATTTGTGTACATAATCAAAAGTTCACTTGTTTATGCATATGAACAAAATTGTTCACATTTACCACATTTTAATGTATATTCATGTAGTTATTTACACATCCTTTCAAGTTTCCAAGATGAAATTAAAACACATTTTATTTTAAAACAATTTTTTTCTCCAACTTGTTGATCATAATTGTCCTTCGTTTTTCCACCATCACCTCATTAATTGAGGTACTTGCAAAGAAATTAATGAATTAGACTCACCATTTTTCCCACAAAAATCATAATTAATGCCAAGTAGTAAATATCCCTCCAAAATTTATGAATTCGAATTCAAATGGGATGTAGTAATATATATTGGATGAATATGATTAACAATTATTTTGTGGAAATAGCTGACAAATCACATAACTTGGAGAGTTGTAAACAAAATTCAAAGTTGCAGGGAGGCCACATATACAAGAGGTAAATGACTACTACCAAGTCTTATTATTCAATGTATTCAAGGAATGTCTGAATATGTGAAGAATGTTAGAAAATAGAAATAATGTTGAATATGTGAAGAATGTCTGCAGATGCAATGAATATCTGAATCACTTACCTTAACAGTTGAGGAATTTTTGAATCTAAATAAATGTTGTCTTAGTTTATGCAGTTAATATTTGAATGTGTATGGTTATTGGTAGTCAAAAAGAACTTTATAGAGAACAACGGTCAGGGGACAAAAAGTCCCTCCTCTTTAATGGGAGAGGTTCCCTTATTTAAAGGCAAAAACCTATTTACACATGTACAATGTATAATTTTAATGAGGAACTCAGATATCATGAAAGTTTTAAAATATAACAGATCATCAATACAAAAGGATAGAGGAATTAAGTAGTGGGAAGGGGCAGAAAGGCACTCTCAAGAATTATAGATAGCAAAATAATTCTTTACGCATGCCAGAATGAAATTATTTGGAACAGAATCATTTGCATTTGAGACAATAAGATGTTTTTTCATAGACACAAAGTTCTAGAGATTACATCTACAAGAATACAAAGCTTCTTGAAGTAGCACAAATAAATGATTCAATAAATTTTAACAGATAGAAACAAAAGAATAAGACCAGATGGACATAGAAAGAGAGATCCTTTTGTATTGATTTATTTTTACTCCTTTACACTTTCAAAAATAGACAGAGTTCCAACCCCAAAGAATGGCACAGAGAGCCCATTATATAACTTACAAATTAGTTACACTTGGTAACTGTTTCTTTTAACTAAAATGTTAATTAAGGTGGTGCTTGACACAAGAACCTTAATTAATTACAATAAGCCTGATTTGAGAAAAAGAAGGAGGGGAGAAGCTAGAAGGGAAAACATCTACTTATTGCTGAGGAGGGCCCACCGACTTGAGAATTCGTTGCCTGAACTTTTTCAATGCTTCAGCTATTTCTCTGCCTCGTGGGATTGATGTGTTGGTAGTAGCTTGAGTCCAAGTACCTAGACATTTCTCCATGTCCTTATTGAACTCAATATGTGCATGATATTCTTTATTAGCCTCTTCAATAGCAGATTGAAGAGAGCAAATATCCTTTATCTTCTCTTTGGTAATTGATTCCTCCTTGAACAAGTTTTCTTTAACAAATGCCCTGAACTGAGTTTTAATTTCTTGGAGAGAGAAAGGAACACCTGAAGTTTCATCGTGAAGATGACAGTGAATATCTTTGAAAGTAGACACAACACAAGTTTTGAAGGCTTCTCCCTTCTGCCAACTGCTCCTCAACTCTCCCAAAGCTTCCTTCAAAACTTTTATTTTCCATTCCACGCTGAAAACCCATGAATTTGACAAGTTATCTTTGGCATCATCAAAGACCTTGTTGGCCATCAATATATTTTCATCTGCCTGTCCTATCAGGTGAAGATCCACTACGCAGCTACTCCAAAGCTTTAGTTCTTTATCCATGGTTCCAATTGAGGAGGAGAGTTTTTGTTACAGGTTATCCACCTTCTCATTAAGTTTGAAGGCTTCTATAATGAAATTCAAACCTGCAATGATCATGTGTATATCTTTGATGCTTTGGACTTCATCTTGACTAAGAATCATAGGTGGCAGAAGGGCAGACAGTGGAGTAGGATCCAAAACCTTGTCCTTAGATAATAACGACTTAATGAAGCTAGAAAGAACTTGATTTTGTTCCTCCAGTTGTTCTATAGTATGTTTACCTTTTTCTAATCTCTCAATAACCTGGTTACCATCTCCTGGAGGTTATGCACCTCACTCTCAGGGGTAGATTCTCCCATTGGAATTATGGAAAGCTCCAGATCAGAGGCTAATAGATCCTGCTCTTCCTTATCAACCTTAGGTTTTGCAACTTCTAGAAATTGTTGGCCTTGAGCATCTGTCACTATCCTTGAAGTTGTTTTAGCCCTCTTTGCTAGAGCAGAAGGAGTAGTGCCCAACAAGGCTACCATAGCATCAAAATTTGGCCTCGTCAATCAAGAAGGAGGTTTCCTCTTCCCGCTGTCAACCAAGGGTTGCACCCATGTAAAAGTGGAGGAAGAAGGAGGAGCAAGAGATTCAAGAGCAAGAGAACTCATGGCAATAGAGATGTGAGTAAAGTATCTAGAGCTTTTTGGGCAGAGGAATCAGTGGTACTTGGAGGTTCAGTGCTATGTACTTCCTTCTCTTTATCTATTACAGCCTCTGAAGCTCCTGCAGGGACTGGTACTTCACTATCATCACTTTCACTGAGAACAATGACGTTCTCTAGCCCCGAAGGTAGTTTTGAATGATTTAACAGGGGATCTTCCTCAATCGGCTCCTGTTTAATCTCTTTCACCCTCTTTTGGTATACTTGAGTAGACGAGGAAGGGGTGGATGATTCAGTTTCTTTATTTGAGGAAGGAGGAGGATTTTGTGTAGGTACCTCCGAGCTAGGTGTATGTGACTCCTTCCTAGGTGTTGAAGTATCTTTGGAGGAAGATCCACTTCTATTCTTCCTAAGATCATGAAATTTTTCGTCAAACCATACCTTGGTTCTTACAAGGATAGGAGCCAAAATCTCAGCCAAGTCATCCTTCTCCATCTTGTACCAACCCAAATCTTCCAAGGGAATGTGCTTGATCAATGTCTCATATTCATAAGACCATAGGTCTTTAGTATCATCTTGGAACCCTTCAGGAACTTGGTAGAGATTGAGCTCCTTTATCAGTAGCAGGGAGAATCTGCCATAATGTCTTTGCCTTGCTTCAAAGTCATCTGCACAATCGGCCCAGTGGTCCTCAGTATCTGATCTGTGATGATAATTAATTATGAGATTTAGCCCAATGAACTTCTTCAAATCAAAGCAGGTCCTGGGCCTGAAGAAGTGAACAATGATGGAAGCGAGGGCCCTTTCTATGTTTTGAGCATCTAAAGCTATCTTGCATGTGTAATTACCCAAGGATATAGGAAAATGTAGCCCAAAGATTTTCTTGTCTCTGTAGGTTTTATGTAACTTATCTAATTGCCTGCATACTTCAATCAAAGCCATCTTTATCATTACACAACATGGGGAGCTTGAGAGGTGTGTTCTCATAACCAGCTAACCTGATATACAAAAATCTTCTGAATTGAATGAAGAAAGCTTCATATTTTGCTATCAGGTTCATGACCTCATCAGAAAATATTCTGGACGTATCACTTTCCAAAAGCCTCACAATATACATGGTAAAGGCATCATTCACCCTCTTGACGTTATGGTTGCTGGTTTTAAGGGTGAATTTGAGGGCAATATGCATAAATGGGTTCATCCTTCTGACCCCTCGATGTATGTGAAACCAAACCATTACCAAGATGTTGCTAGGGTATACATGAGATAAGAAGTCATATAGAACTTCTCGGTCTGTTGTTCTGTCAAATTCATGCAAATACTTTCTACCCAATTTATGCTCTGGCTACCTTCGCAGACGATGTTGATGAGTGGGCACATCCAAAATTGAAATTCATTGGTGGAGGGTAATCCCATGACATGGGCTAACAAGATAATGAAATCAGACAGTTCTTTGTTAAAATCAGCCCTAAATAATGCCTTGGAAATTCGGGATGCTCCCTTTTTTAGGGTTCTTCAACCATGACTTTACTATCCTCACTTTGTATTTATCACTGTCTTGCTCGAACAGAGTCTGTGCTTGAGCTTGAGAGATAACAATGGAGTCTTCAACTTCTGGGATTCATAGAGCAGCAGCAATGGCAGTAACATCTAGTTTATCAATCAATTCTTCGTGCATGTTATACAATTCCTTTGTGTCGGGGGTGAAGTGAGCCCTGCAGGCAAGCACAGTATTGGCACATTGTACTGAGATCGGGAAACCAATAGCAAATGTAAGGCCACTGTCCATTGATCATTTGTGACATGGGAGAAGGATTAGGGTTAGTTAACCTGTTCCAGAAATCACCAAAATCCAGGTGATGAACCTCATTATCCTCGATATTGGGAACAAAGGATTCAAGTGGCGAAATGAGTTCTTGACCTTGAAATTTGATCTTCATGTTGGCCAGCGTATAGAGAAACATCCTTCACAGCTTGAATTTCACAATTAAAAATGCAAAGGGAATGGGAGCGCAAGCAGATGATCTTAATTACAAGGATTTGTAACGAATGGTAGCAAGAAAGTAGTGTGCAAAATACGTAGAGGGTTAGTCCCATTAAATAGTCATTTTAGGAGAGAGAACGTTATAAATGTGCATTAAATTCATATGGTACCAACTTAAAAAGAAAATCATCGGGAAAAATAGCAAAAAACTGGCCCAGATGGTCTTTGGTACATTTAGGACATGGGGGAGGCAAAAAACGTGACGCGACCGATGCGGGTAATGCGGGCCAAATGAGCACAGATAGTTCAGAAACTTGGAAACGTGAGGGACGTGAAGATGTAATTCGGCTGACATGCTCGATGTGGGCAAAGTGGGGAAAGAAGGCACAGATGCTTTTGGGACAGATGGGACAAAATTACCGCAATAGACCCCGATGCGGCCGATGTGGGTGATCGGGGAACAGAAAGCCCGAATGAACTTGGAACAAAAGGACTAAAAAGTTTCAACAGAACCAAAAGTTAAAATATTTTCGGGGAATGTGGCCGATCGGGGAACAAAAAGGCCAAGCAAACTTGGGACATGAGGGACAAAAATGCCCGACAAGCCCGCAATTCATCAAAAAGACTCCAAAAAAGGTGAATTTTCACTATCTCCTCAACTTTTCACTTCACTAGAACATCATAAAAGGGTGCTAACTCAAAATTTTCAATTTTTTACTTTCAAAAAGAGGGGAAATTTTGAGTGAGGACAACAATGGTTAACTTTACGTTGACTGACTGAATATGTGAATGATGTCATAAAATACAGATAATGTTAAATATGAGATGAACGTTTGCATATGTAATACATATGTGAATCACTTACCTTAACACATGTGGATTATCTGAATATAAATAAGTGTTGTCTTTGTTTATGCAGCTAATATATGAATATCCATGGTTAACTTTATATTGATTGGCTGAATATATGAAGGATGTCAGAAAATAGACATAAGGTTAAATACGACAAAAATGTCTACATGTTCAATACATAAGTGAATCACTTATCTTTAAAATGTGGAATATCTGAAGATAAATAAGTTTTGTCTTTATTTGTGCAGTTAATATTTGAATATATATTGTTAACTTTATGTTGATTCAATGTAAATGCGACCAGTTTGAGAAAATAGAAATAATTTTAAATACGTGAAGAATGTCATTTATTGCAGTGCATTTTTTATTCCTCCATTTTCCACGAACTCTTCTAATACAATGTGGTGATTGTCCAAAAATGGGGTTTTTCATCCATGTGTTTGACCTGTTGTTTTACCAAGAAAGCATGCATAACTACTATTTTTCAGCGTATATTCCTTTATTTCAATGAATTTTGTTCATTTATTAGAAATAAAAAGTTATTTGTGCAGTTAATATTTGAATATCTTTTGTTACCTTTATATTGACTAACCAAATATATACTAGAATTATTGAACATACATTAAATACACGGCTATAACTTTGTCATTTTCTACTACACATTCAAACCTTTAACTTGTACTGAAATTACTGAATATACATTGAATAAGTTGTTAGTTCAATTTCATTGTTCTTATTACATTGCTATTAATAAATAAATACTTATATTTACAGGGAGGCCACATATTCAAGTGGAAAATGACAATTATCTTTTTACTTCCCCATTCACCATAAACAGTGTTGCTAGTGACCATAGACTGTTGTTATTGAGTAATGGGTTTTATTCTGACCTGTTTCTTTTTCAACCACTGGATGCTGAACTATTGTTTAAATCAATGTATATTCATTAATTTCAGTGCATTTTATTTATTCCTTTCTTTCACCACGAACTCGTTTAATACAACGTAGAGGTTGTCCAAAAAATAGGTTTTCTCACCCATGCGTCTTACAAATTTAAAATACAGTGTTGTTACTGAATATATATTAAATATATGGGAATTAATGAGTATATATTGAATATAGGACAATATTTTTTTATTTTGAACGATGCATTAAATGAAAAAAATTACAAGCATATAGTCGATGTATATTCAATAATGTTTGAGTATACATATTCAATGTTCATATCACCACAAACTCTCTCAATTCAAAGTAATTACCACTAACCTTCAAACCATATATTCAATGTATACTCAGTAATTTCAGGGTATATGCAATATGTGAATGCATTCTGAGTTTGTGATGACGTGAACAATGGATACCCATTAAAAAAATAAATTTTACATAATGAACCAAAAAATAATTTTCTTGTGCCAAAACTGCTTGTACCCACCTTGCAAACAAACAAATTAGCATCTATTTCCAAAAAAATCTACATTCAATTCCGTCACAT
This sequence comes from Taxus chinensis, assembly GCA_019776745.2. NCBI lineage: Eukaryota > Viridiplantae > Streptophyta > Pinopsida > Cupressales > Taxaceae > Taxus > Taxus chinensis. Next base: position 722,791,253 of record CM034152.1, read on the forward strand.
CATCCCCTACCACTCCCGTCAGCCTCCACCTACTGGTTTTTCCTGCACACCATTTTTCCATTCAATGTCATGAGTAATAACATGTCATTTTATTTGGCAGTGCGCATTTGGGGGGAAGTTGAACAATTCCCTCCCCTTTCAACCCTGCGAAAAATCCAAACACCCTTTCTACCCTGCAACTAGTTTGAATACAAGGAGAATCCATTTCCATAGTTTTTTAGATCTTTTATCTCCATGTTTCATGCAATGAGCACATTCGCAAGCAATAATAGCTTCACAATTGTATATCCGTTCTATATTGAGATGTTTTTGTGCATGTTCTTGTTTAATTGATCATTACCCATTTCACAAATGTATATTCATTCATTATTGAGTTTTTTATGTGCATGTGTTGTTTAATATTTCGTTCGGCACAAAATCTAATGATTCATCACATTTCGACATTTTGTGCACATTTCTACACAAGGTTATTTATTTATCGAAATGCCCTATCTAATTCATTTGTCCTAAATAATCTTAGGACACCATAGTATTCAAGAGGATGCCTAGAAGGAGGAAGTCACAAATGGACCCTAAAAAGGGGGGTGTTAAACTTGATTATATAGTTGACTCTGAGGAAGAGTTAGCTTAAAATAATAAAAATCAACAAATTTTGGCCTAGTCCAAATCACAAAACATGGTTAAAAGCAGCACCACAACCAGAGGGTAACTACTAATTCTAGTGGACAATATTGTAAACATGTGGTTGATATTGGTAATGGTCGACAAATAAAATCATTAAAATCTTATATGACACACATATGTGAGACAAGGAATAATCCATTTACTAATGGTATGCCTGGACAAATCTTGGTGGGTAGGGTTTAGAAAGAGGCACAAATATTTGTATTTAAGGACCACAAAAGGCCTTGATCGTGATATGTAAATTATGCTTAAGCCTTACATAGTTGTCTTCTTTTTATGACAACTTGGATCAAATGTATAAAAAAGAGCAATATGGACCACAAAGGCTATTATGGAGCTGCGATGAAACTATTGTGCATATTGGTAGGGAGTTTGGGATGAGGGTGATTACAAAGACGAGCAAGTAGAAGTGTACCCCACATACTCCCAAAGAGTAGAGAGTGGATCACAATACGTTTGTTTTGTTAATGCAACAGGGTAGGGCAGTATATCATGCTTCTATCTTTTTAAATAAAAATAGAAATTAGCTACTACATTTTCAATTGTGATCCTGATGCATGTATGCAGCCCAACCACAAACATGGATGATAAAGGAATTATTTCTGAATTGGTTGCACCACTTTGCTAGATATTTTTGAGTGGTGTTTCACCATCAAATAGACATCTTTTCATTTTTTATGGCCATGAAAACCACATGGCATATGGGATACAATCCAAGAAGCAAGAGCATTGGGCATTGATCTAATCACTTTGCCTGCACACACCAACCACCGGACTACAACCTTTAGATGTTATCATGTTTTTACCATTTAAAACCTACTTCAAGGATGAAAGATCCAAATGGATGGTCAAACATCACAAAGTAGATGTGAGAAGATATGAATTGGCATCTCTTAGCAACAAGGATTTTAAGAGAACATTAACTCCATCAAATATAAACTTTGGTTTTATGAGGACTGGAATATGGCCTCTGAAGAGAGATGTATTGGTCAATGACATGTGCCCTAGTAATGCATTCAATGTTGAGCTAGCAGAGGAGGAAATAACTATGGAGAGAATTATGGAGATGATTGTTATAACAGAGATGAAATTGAACAATTTATCGAAGATAATGGAGAAGCAATCCAACAAATGTTGATCAAATCCAACAAAAAAAGGATACATAACATCCAACATCAAGCTGATATAATTCAAAAATCAAAGGTGGAGGTGATAGAGTTAAATCAGCAAGACACGACAACATGTTTAAGTGATTGGGCAAGGTTTTCAAGCTAGAATCCATTGTTAAAGTTGAATAAATCACACCAACTCATGTGAGTCAGACACAAGAACTTGTCACAACCAAATATGGGATGAGTATGCCAACACTAGTTAGCCAATCTGAATGGTTTAAAGAAGCTGCTACAAACTTGGGGATTCCAATAGACCTTTCCAATGAGGATATTTACTCTTTCCATGTCATCCCCTCCTCCTAGCATGCCAAGTAAATTAGTCCACTACTATGCAAATTATAACGCATGGTAAAATGAAGACATGATAGTCAGCTGGATGTTGCAAATTTGGGGTGTTCACAAACATTTGTACAAGACACAACAAAAGAACCATGCAATGCAGAAGCAGGAAACTAGGTTGGTGGTTCACTACAAAAAAATCTTAAGCTTCTAATTGAAAGGATTAATGAGAGATCAGAATGTGCAAACAGAGGGACTCTAAGGTTGAGCAGGAAATCAAAAATCTCACATTCACGATTACTTGAAATACTTGATGAACAAAATCACAAAGGAAGGAATTAGAGGAGTTGAAAGAAAGAAAGAAAGAAAGAGCAACTCGAGGAGAGGAAGTAAAACATAATCATTGCACAATAAAAAAGGAAGCAAAAAAACTCAAACGTACAACTTAAAAGGACAGAGGAGGGAACATGACAAGATAAATAACAACATGAAAAGGAGAAAAAATGGAACATGAGACTATATAATGGGAGAAGGAGAGGATATAAAAATAAATGCAAAGTCAAATATGATTGAGCAATCCAGAAAATCATATCCTTCACAACATCCAATTATGATGGATTTCTACAACATTTACACTCCATATTTTCCAAATGTGGCCAATTACCAAGTGAGCAAACACATGTACTTCTAAAAATTAAATTTAGATTTCCTTTAACACAAATAATTTAATTTCTGACAACACAATCTCCTTCAACTACAACAATGCAATTTTCGACAACATAAATGAAGTTTGCTCACTCAGGTAGTATGCAATTTTCTACAAGTACAACACACATGCAATTTCCTACGTCTAGTCCTATGCATGTCAATTATATTAACCAAATTCAATCATGTCATGTAAGCAATCAACAACTCCCATCACCAAACACAACCAACATGTCAATGACACCCCAAATGGAAGAATGGGACAATACAAAACAACATAAGAAGTGACACAATCGATGGAATTGAAGAAGAATTTAGTTTTGGAACAATTTAGATGCTACCTTATTATGTGACTGGTATGCATAATTATAATATTATTATGTGTAAGTTATAACCTTCATGTAGAAAATATGAACTTAGTTATGTAGTTTTTTGGGAAATCATGTAAGCAGTATTTAGTTGTTTCCATCCTATCATTCCACATAAGTATATGTAGTATATTCATCATATCAATATTAAAAGATTTTTGGTAATGTGTAAAAACATGAATTATCTTCTTATAGGTATTTATAATTTTTATTATTCATTATTTTATAGAATAATGACAAAAAGGGAAAACAGTTCATTCCCTAAGTAAGGTCATTAATGACCTTACCTCTAGAATGAAGCATTATGATTTCATGTTGATTAAAGGTGTCAAAAGACACAGTTGCGGATATTCTCATATCCCCTTCCAATACGATATTCCTTCATGAACCAACTTTTGATAGGGTATTTGCAAAAAAATGGACCCAAAAGTAATAAGCACATTTGCAAGAAACACCAATATCAACACTTGTATATTCAATCTATGTTCAGTAATTCATTGTATATTCAAATAGATACTAAAATAAGAACCATGTTCACCTTGTGTTTTTCTTTGCATATCAAATTATGTTTTTATTTGCATATTAACAAATTGAAATTACTAAATACACATTGAAAATACGGATGTAGTCCTAGTGTTGCATGTGAATGTGCTCAGTGCATGGAGAACATGAAGATGAAATGACATTGTAGGTTAGAAGGGATCAACAAGTGTTAAAAATATGTTAGCAGGCTAATGGTTGCTTTAAATGCAGAATTATCACACACTTAGAAATGACGGAGGAGGAATGTAAAGTGATAGGACCGGCTATGAACTAGTTTATGACAGGGTGGGCTATAAAATATTAACTACATAAACAAATACAACACTTATTTATATTTAGATATTCCTCAGATGTTAAGGTAAGTGATTCACATATTCATTGCATATGAAGACATTCTTCATGTATTTAACATTTTGTCTATTTTTTGACATTCCTCACATATTCAGACATTCTTTGAATACCTTGAATATTAAAAAGATAACTGTCATTTACCTCCTGAATATGTGGCCTCCTTGAAAATATAAGTATTTATTCATTAATATCAATGTAATAAGAACATGCAATGAACTAACAACATATTCAATGTATATTCAGTAATTTCAGTGCACATTAAAGGTTTGAATGTGTAGTATAAAATGACAAAGTTACAACCATATATTCAATGTATGTTTAATAATTCTAGTATATATTCAGCCAGTTAATATAAAGTTAACAGTGGATATTCAAATATTAACTACACAAATAACACTGTATTTCCAATAAATGAACAAAATGCACTGAAATAAATGAATATACACTAAAAAATAGTAGTTATGTGTGTTTGGTTGGAAAAACAATAGGTCAGAATGAAACCCATTACTCAATAACAACAGTGTATGGTCAATAACAACAATTTATTTTGAAACTGTAATACACATGGGTGAAAACCCCTATTTTTTGGACAATCACTACGTTATATTAAAAGAGTTTGTGGAAAATAGAGGAATAAACAAAATGCACTATTTAATAAATAAATATACACTGAAATAACAATAGTTTAGCATGCTTGGTTATAAAAAAAATAGGTCAAAACAAAACCCATTACTCAATAACAACAGCCTATGGTCGATAAAAACACTATATATTTGAAACTATAAGATGCGTGGATGAAAAAAACTTATTTTGGCCAATCACTATTTTGTATTAGAAGAATTTGTGGTGAAAAAAGGAACAAACAAAATACATAGTGAAATAAATGAATATACATTGAAAAAAGTAGTAACTCAACATGTATGGCTAAAAAACAACAAGCCAAAATAAAACCCATTTCTCAATAACAATAGTGTATGATCAATAACAACCCTATATTTTGAAATTGTAAGACGCATGAGTGAAAAAACCAATTTTTTGGAAAATCACTACGATGTAGTAGAAGTTTTTGTGTTGAACAGATGAATAAACAAAAATGCACTTAAATAAATTAATATACACTAAAAATAATAGTTCAATGTGTATGGTTGGAAAAACAACAGGTTAAAATGAAACATATTAAACAATAACATAACACTATGTATAGAACATTGAAATGTGATGAATCATCAAAATTTCTGCCGAACAAAAGATTAAACAAGAACATGCATAGAAATAATTCGATATAGAATGAATATACGATTGTGAAACTGGTAATTTCATGCAAATGAGATTATTGCACATAAACACCAATATAAAATGAATATATGATTGTAAAACCTTTTCTTTGGAATGCGCTGTTACATGGGAATAAAGGGTGTTATACTCCATTGTAGAGGTAAATGATGTTCAAATCTATTGCAAGGAAAATAAAGGGTGTTCGGATCCATCGCAGGGTTGGAAGGGCATAAATGTTTAGCTTCCCCACTATATGTGCACTATAAAATGCAATGTCATGCGATTAATCACATCATTGAATGCCTGAAATGTTGTGCAGGAAAAATCGGTCAACAAAGGTTGGCAAAGTGGTAGGGGTTGATTTGAAGTGAGTTGAATGTGTATTTTTTTGTAAATAGATGTTAATTTTTCCACTTACTAATTGGGGACAAGTAGTATTTGGCGTGGGAAAATTGATTATTGGTTCACTATGCAAATTTAATTTTTTTAATGTTTGGTATATACCTCTACTCAATCCTTCCCAATCTTGTTTTAGGTGCAAAAGCGTGTCAAATCATTGCCAAGTGATGGTTGTTTATTTGACGTGTTATACTAATATTTGCTTATATAAATGTCCACACATATACGAAATTACTAAGATGTTTGAATACTCTTTAGAGTTTGTGGCATAATGTTTGGTGTTTAAATTTTAAAATAATGCAATGTGAAAATAGAATGATATAAACTTATGATCAACTATTCGAAAGTCATAAATATGTTTGGTTTTTTCTTAATCATAAGTTTAATTCAAAATCCAAAAATCACATTTGTAATTTAAAAAAAAAAATTATGTAATAATCAATATTATCATTAAAATCTTAAATAACTCTTTACTAGAAGTAAAAGTTGTATTAGATAAAAATAATGACAAAGATAGAATTAGAATAGTGAGATGTTGATCTAATGAATTACATTCTTCTTTTAAGTTATGGTGTTTTGTGAGAGTGTTCTCAATAGATTGATGTGGCTTGCGCAAACTCTATTATTGTTGTTATGTATTGTCACCATCCACGCAACTTGTTGGTGAATAGTTAGATGAAACATTTTTAGTTGTGCTTGGCCCATGCTACTTTCACATTGTGTTGTTGCATGATGAGATCCCTTCCTAGCACAACCAAACAAAATGAAACCAAATCACATCACTTTCAAACTCGAATTTTAGTCTTAAAACAAAACTATGTTTTGTAATGTCTCCTTTCATTGAAGCCTCATGTCATTCATGAGAGGCTTTGTGAGAAATATAATCAAGAAAAACAAACTCAATAATATGCACATCTAGAATGTTGATAAAAACAAATGAAATGATATTTCGAGGAACATACACTATAAATGTGCTAAAGGGTATGGTGGGTATGAACAAAAGCGTGAGAGAATGAGACATATGCAAGCTTCCCTATAAATGAAATCACTGTCATAGAAAGGTTAAATAAAAACCTAGGGTTCATACATTTTGGTTTGAATTAGTGAAGCTTCCTCATAAATTCTTTAAAACCTTAATTCCATGCATTTTATAGCTTCAAGTGGATAAATTTAATGTCTAAGATTTAAAATTTTATTCTTAAATGCTTTGATGATTAAGACTTTTAGATCGCGAATTGGCAGATTGCACGGGATCATTGGTTGTTCTTCGTTGAGATCTAAGACTATGGAAAGGACCATGAATGGATCCCATAATTTCGTGGTTATTCTCTAGCTAAGGGCATGGGCATAGACCAACACATTGCACGCGAGACTTCTACTATAGGGAAAAATTGCCAAAGATTTTATCAATAATTGTCGGTTTTCATTACATTGACTAGTGAGGGCATGGATGTACACACTCTTTCTGAATTGAAGGTGGTTAGTCATAGTGGTAATGATAAGAACAATATCCATGAGCTCTTTTTATCAAGTTCTTGCAAGAAAACCTTGTTATGCTTGAAGTATATTGGAAATCGTATGCAAGTGGTGCAATGCATATTTAGATAACAAGGAGCAGAAATGAACATTGCAAGAGGAAGTAAAAGAAACATTGTTAAGTTTTAAGTTTGTGTTGAAAGCCACCAAGATAAAAAGCCTCAATGGCTTTGTGACATTTTAGAATTATTGCAATGACATTATTAACATATATTGTAAGGGACACAACCAATCAATGACTTTTAAATATTTAAAAAAAAGATATGTTTATCACTTTAGATTGTAGGAGATAATAATCCTGATGAACAACCAAGAAAAAAATTCTGTTCACAAAATTGAATCATCATTGTTTCTCATAGATTCAAAAGACAACATATGTACACATATTTACTGCCCAAGAACATACATAAATATTGTTTTAAACTAGTGTTAAATTTCTACCCTAATACTAATAGAATGAATAATAGAGGATGTCTTTAAACATGTGTCTTAGGTACAATTATATCCAACAAAATAGACCAACCTCTTGTGTGGAATAATAAACACAAAGCCACAATTATTAAATTGTTGTGTAAGAGTAAGGATCCCTCACCAAAAATGTCTTACTCCTTTGCCTATAGTCCCCGTCAGAGGTAAAATTTTGGACCAAGGTGCAATTTTTTGTGTGGTTATAGTGATTATGCCACCAAATTAGACAAAAAAACTGAAAATTTTACTAATCAGTATTTCACTTGCATCCCATTGGTATCTTGGATGGAGAGGTTGGTTAACTAATTGTATCATGTAGTTTCCTTCGCCACCCCTTACAAATAAGAAAACTTGCATATGTTCAAACCTATCGTGTTTTTGCAATTGTCTATCATGCTTGCTCCTAAAAATTCTTGCATTGTTGGAAAATATAAAAATAATGATGAAAACGTTAGTTTATTGTATCGATTTTAGTAATTAGGGTGCTCCTCGCCATGTGGTTGGTCACCAGCCCACCATTCATCAACAATTCTACATAGCCTACATTGCACGTGAGTGGTGTAATGGATATTTTGATAGCAAGGAGCAAAAAATAGACATTACAAGAGGAATAAAAAGAAACATTATTGAGTATTAAGGTTGTGTTAGTAACGACCAACATAAAAAATCTTGACGACTATGTAACTTCCTGGAATTATTGCAATTACATTATTAACACATATTGTAAAGGGCCCAACAAATCAATAACTTTTAAGTATTCTTAATAAAATATATGTTGGTTACATCAAACTGTAGGGGGGCATTTGTCGTACCGTAGTCTAGATTTTTAACAACATGGTTTGGCGCCTTGGCCCTTCACCTAGACAAAGGTCTCGATGCTCACCCAATGCACATGTAAACCTATCGAGCTCCTTGTTTTGGTTGCCAAGATGTGATTCCCTGCGCTCATGGCTATCATAACATACAAATATATCTTATGAAGAACATGAACTATTGTAACATGCACTAAACAACTAACCATTAACCAAAAAAAGAGTTGTATTTCCATTAATCGTGATGCTTTAAAATATTTGGTAGCACAATCGTTAAGATATGCTTAATCAATCTCTATCTTCATACTCATGCGCAAGGCAAGACTCGATATGGACTCTTAACAACATTAGCACTCCTCTCCTCACTCTCTAACCCACGCCCTATTACATAGATGCATCAGATATATATAGGGTGGGAACTTGTCCACCACTTAACTTCAAAAATAGAATGCTTATACATAACTTGCATGCTTTTGTAACTAAAGCTCGCCTATAAATAGACTCCAAACCGTGGTTCTCCATAAACAATTTGTTTTATTTCTGGGATCTCTATTTGTGTCATGTGTGCTATAAATAGTTTTTGCTTTATTCTTGTCACATGCTAGAAATAGCTTCGCCTCTTCCATGCATGCTTTGTCTATTATTAATTCTACACATGCTTTATCCACACTTTTGTCTATTTCTAACTTGCCTTGATGCTCATGCCATCTTTTGCTTTTGTCTATATTTACCCTGCCTTGAAAATCTAACTATCTCCTAACTCTGTTGTTCCCCACACACAACCCTTCGCGCGTGCTTCTTCATACTTCCACACGCCTCTTCACATATTGTCTCAATCTTTGCAACTACTTTTTTCATGGTTCATGCAGTCACCATTACACGCACACTTTGGCCTTCACACATGTCTCATACTTGGACATTCTCTCAACCCAACAACATTAACTCCCGACTAACCAAGCAAAAATATTATGTTTACAAAATCGAAGCATCAACATTGCTCATAGATTCAAAAACAAAACATATGTGCACACATTCGCTGCCCTAAAAACATACACAAATATTGTTTTGAACCATCTTTAAAGTTGTTTTGAACTATCTTTAAAGTTTTCCTCTAATACTAACAAAATACAAAAAACGAAGATATCTTTGAACATGCATTTTGGGTGCAACTATGTCCAACAAAACAGACCAACCACACTTGTGAAATAATAAACATAAAGCCACAATTCTCAAATTGTTGTGCCAAAGTATTCCTCGCCATAATTGTCCAACTCCCCCTACAGTCCCATTAAAGGTAAAATTTGGGCCAATTTGCTAAGTCGTTTTTTGAATGATGATTATGCCGTCGATCTCCAACAGATTTCACTAAGTAGTCATTTAATGGTACCCATTCATGTCTTGAGTGGAAATGTGGGTTAATTGATTGCATTTCGTAGTTTCCTACACCACCACTTACAAATAAGAAAAATTACATAAAGTTTAGACCCCTCGTGCTTTTGCCATTGCTTGTTGCACTTGATCCTAAAAATGTTGCACAATTGGAAAGCATAAAAATAATTATTAAAAAGGTCGTTTACTGTGTTGATTTCAACAATTGGGGTTTCTCACGAGTCATCACCATGTAGTTGTTCACCAACCCGTCGTGCCTCAACAATTCTGCTCAACCTCCACTACCATTAAAGGTACAATCTGGGTCAAGATGCTAAATGTTTTGTGGGTATTGTGATTATGTTGCTGACCTAGACAAAAAATAGAGGATTCCATTAATTAATTTTTCAGTGGAAACCATTGGTGTCCTAAGTGAAGAGGTGAGTTAATTGATCGCCTCGCATAGTTTCCTTCACCAATGCCTACAAATAAGAAAACCTGCATATATTTTGAAAGTCCTCATGCTACTTCCATTGCCTGACATACTTGTTTCTAAAAATTGCCACACAAATAGAAAACGTAAAAATAACACTGAAAAAAATAGTTAAACTACATTGATTTCAACAATTAAGATTCTCCTCGCCATGTGATTCGTCACCAATACCATCCCATCGGTAAAATTGACAAAGTAACAAAATAAAAATATTAGATGTTTCTTAAAAATAAAAATAGGGAATGTCCCTCTGTAACATTGGAAATTTTATAATGTCAAAAGCAATGGTGAAAGTGCTCATCCTGCATATTCAAATGCTATCGTACCCTTCAAGCAAAGGGCAATTACCATGACCAGGCGCTCATGTATATTCTGGCATTGCGCACAATCCAATGCTATCACTAAAACCAGGTTCATAAGGGAACAAATGAAGAGGCCTGTATTTTTTGAGGGTGTTTGTTGAGGAAGAAGCATTTAAAAAGGCTGTTTGGTTCCGTCATTTCATTGGATACCTCGGCTCCTAAGTAAAATCTTAAGGCAGCACATTCACAAGCTTAAATCGGTAAAGGCAGTTGTAGCTGCTCAGTAACGTGTTCAATGGCTTTCCTAAGCTCAGTTGGGAATAATCCCATAGTATCCTGCCCTCCTCATATTCTAAATGTGCGGGCTATATTGACCGTTTCCCATGCTGATTCATATGCTCGCATGACAACATCCATTAAGACACAAACCAAACATGGTGGTTTTCATAGAACTTTATTTTTCTGTATTTTTCCATAAAAGCTGAAACTCTTATAATGGAACTGTTTAAATCATTAAAAACTATAATTTCGGTTCTGATCTTTTTCCGAATGAACCCCTCTTCCTCGCGGCCCTGGGTTCCAAGACAGATCCTACAATATCATCAATGGAAACATTCTCCCAAGGCCTGGATGTGGGCAGGGCCCCATCTCAGACAAATCATAAAGAATAAACGACTCTCGAGAATAAATGCTTTTTCCGTGAAGATTTCAGTTCCAGCATGTCAAGGGGACCAATTGTGTTCTTGGGCCTGGCCTTAAATGGCCATCAAAAGGGTGGGGGGTGATGTTTATACCATAAAGATTAAGCAGTTGTGGAACTGGGCCCTGAATCGTTTCAGGGAAATACAGTAAGCATAAATGCCTCCCTTAAGCCAAGATGTGATGCCGGGCTTATCCAGAAAAAATTAGCAGTTTAAGCATTGCTAAGGACAAATGACTCAGTTGTGTTCTTGGGCTTAGGCACTGAATCATCTCAGATGATTCATGCAAGCGTAACTGACTTTCGAAGCCAGCTAAGGTGCACAGAGCTTATACAGGAAAGATGAGTTTTAAGGAGACCCAAATAGAATTAGTTCTACAAGATACAGCCGTAGGGAAGACATTCCTCTTACACATTTGAAGGAGCAACAGAAACATATCCGAAATATACCCACCAACAATCTGAGAATAACGAGCATGGTATGTGAATAAGTCACCCTCCAATCTGAGAGTATCTGTGGGAAATCAAAAAGCAGTCTGTAATTCAATTAACCTTCTAGAGTTACGACTTAAAATATGTTGAAAATTGGCTAGAGAACATCAAACAAATTTCTAATTTCAAAAACTATAGGATGCAAATGGAAATGGCAGGGTATAAAAACATGCACCTCAAAATAACATATTTTCACATCAGAGAACCCCAATGGTCAGCAACTTAATCCACTTCTGTCATGCATTTTAAGAAAATCATCCTCGAATGCCATGAACTGCAACAGGGAGTTTCTCTCTTCTAGAAAATGTTTGTTGCCCCAGTCAGGCTTGCATGTACCTTAAATTTACCCATTATAATTTGAAATCAAAGACTATTCTCAGAGAATAACAGAAATAACGAGCATCGCTTTAAGATGAAGAGAACCCTGTCAAATCGAAATCTACATTTACACATATACACGTACTTCAGAGTTTAAAATGAAGAGAACCCTGTCGAATCGAAATCTACATTTACACATATACACGTACTTCAGAGTTTACCATAAAACTGACTGAACTCATACAGTCAGATGCCATAAAACTGACTGAACCCTGTCAAATCGAAATCTACATTTACACATATACATGTACTTCAGAGTTTACGATGAAGAGAACCCTGTCGAATCGAAATCTACATTTACACATATACACGTACTTCAGAGTTTACCATAAAACTGACTGAACTCATGCAGTCAGATGCCATAAAACTGACTGAACCCTGTCAAATCGAAATCTACATTTACACATATACACGTACTTGAGAGTTTAAGATGAAGAGAACCCTGTCGAATCGAAATCTACGTACTTCAGAGTTTACCATAAAACAGACTGAACTCATACAGTCAGATGCCATTATAAAGAAACACCCGTGCAGCATTCATTGTTTAAACACAAAAATGTAAACAAGCTTTGAACTTAACATTCCAAAAAAAAAAAAAGACGTAAACTGATCTGTTCATTAAACTTGCACATCATATACATACTTACAAAGCTTGCCATCAAACTGAGTACAACCTACATTTACACATATACACGTACTTCAAAGTTTACCATAAAACTGACTGAACTCATTCAGTCAGATGCCATTATAAGGAAACACCCGTGCAGCATTCATTGTTTAAACACGAAAATGTAAACAAGCTTTGAACTTAACATTCCAAAAAAAAAGGACATAAACAAGTGATCTGTTCATTAAACTTGCACATCATATACATACTTACAAAGCTTGCCATCAAACTGAGTACAACCAGGTTCAAACATTATCACTCCCAAAATAATGGAAGAAACAGAGAGAACTACCACTTTCAAATTGAGATATAAACTCAATTAAAATTGAGTCGTACTAAAATAAAATTATCAGAAGTATGTTTTCTTAGACTCGGACTGGGCAGATATTGCCGACACCTAATACTACTAAACTAATCAAAATGAAAACCCTTAAAAAACGACAATGATTTAATCAACCTCCTCAATCTTAGGACCAGCACCTGCACCAGCAGAGGGACCATCATCAGGTGAGTTTGGCTCTCCAAAGCCAGCACCAGGCATGTCAGGTCCAGCACCTTGGTACATTTTCGCTATAATAGGGTTGCATAAGCTTTCCAGTTCCTTCATCTTATCATCGAATTCATCAGCTTCTGCAAGCTGATTGTTATCCAACCACTGAATAGCTTGTTCAACTGCATCCTCAATCTTTTTCTTGTCAGCCGCATCAAGCTTGGATGCAATTTTATCGTCTCTTATTGTATTTCTCATGTTGTAAGCATAGTTCTCTAAGGCATTCTTGGACTCCACCTTCTTCTTATGTTCTTCATCTTCAGACTTATATTTCTCAGCATCTTGAACCATCTTTTCAATCTCTTCCTTGCTCAACCTGCCCTTATCATTGGTGATTGTGATCTTATTCTTTTGACCAGTAGTCTTGTCTTCAGCAGAAACATTAAGAATACCATTGGCATCTATATCAAAGCAAACAGTGATCTGAGGAACCCCTCTGGGAGCAGGGGGAATGCCAGAGAGCTCAAATTTGCCCAACAAGTTGTTATCTTTTGTTCTTGTTCTCTCACCTTCATATACTTGGATCAACACACCAGGTTGGTTGTCTGAATATGTAGAAAACACCTGCTCTTTCTTTGTGGGAATTGTAGTGTTTCTCGGAATCAAAACTGTCATAACACCACCGGCAGTTTCAAGACCAAGAGACAGAGGAGTAACATCTAGAAGCAAGAGATCTTGTACCTTCTCATTGCCTTCACCACTCAAAATAGCAGCCTGGACTGCAGCTCCATAGGCAACAGCCTCATCAGGGTTTATGCTCTTGCACAGTTCCTTTCCATTGAAGAAGTCCTGCAACAAGGACTGCACCTTCGGAATTCTAGTTGACCCCCCAACAAGAACAACGTCATGGACTGAACTCTTGTCCATCTTGGCATCTCGCAGACATTTCTCAACCGGCTCCATGCATTTCCTGAAGAGATCCATGTTCAATTCTTCGAATCTGGCTCGAGTAATGGTGGTGTAAAAGTCAATACCTTCATACAAGGAATCAATCTCAATGGTGGTCTGAGCGGTGGACGAGAGGGTCCTCTTTGCCCTCTCACAAGCCGTTCTCAGTCTCCTCAAGGCTCTTGCATTGCCTGTGATATCTTTCTTGTACTTCCTCCTGAACTCCTGAACAAAATGATTTACCATGCGATTGTCAAAATCCTCACCTCCCAAATGGGTATCTCCTGCAGTAGCCTTGACCTCAAAAATACCCTCTTCAATTGTTAAGAGAGAAACATCAAACGTACCCCCACCCAAATCAAAAATAAGGACGTTTTTCTCGCCCACACTCGTAGCCTTCTTATCCAGCCCATAGGCAATGGCAGCAGCAGTTGGCTCGTTGATAATTCTCATAACATTCATCCCAGAGATCACACCAGCGTCCTTTGTAGCCTGTCTCTGGGAATCATTGAAATATGCGGGAACTGTAATGACAGAATTTTTGATTGTAGTACCAAGATACGCCTCAGCTATCTCCTTCATCTTGATCAGTACCATGGAGGAGATTTCCTCGGCTGAAAACTGCTTCTCTTCGCCTTTGTATGACACAACAATCATGGGCTTATCACCTGGCCCTGGAATGACCTTGAACGGCCAAAGCTTGATATCACTCTGAACTGATGAATCAGAGTATCTCCTACCAATCAGTCGCTTGGCATCTGTCATGGAACATTGAAAAATTTAGCTCTCATACTTCAACAAAATCCCTTCATTCTTTTTTAGGATTCTAAATATTTAAACATGAAAAAAGGCAGCAAAGGTGGTGACAGAAGAATGACATTCCAAGCATAGCTAATGCTCTTGAAGCATGTGGTGTCAAAAATTATAACATTCAAATCACCGGATGACTACGACAAATTTGTCACTAATTTAACATTCGAAACATCAGCATAAAGGGCGTTTGCCCCAAATCCACAAACACTGCAAAAATAGGCTTATAAAGCATTTGCCCGAGTTCATAATTTTCCCAGAAACCGGAGAAATAGGCCTGCAAGCATTTGCACCACTGCATCATTTTACAAAAAAGCTACCCAGATTACCTTAAACATGCTTGAATCCTGTTAATGCAAACAGTAAAACACCATGGTGAAAGCTTCTGAATTGATTGCACATACAAACAACAAAAGCTTCTGAATATTATATTCACAAAACTCAGCTACAAAAGCTGTAGGTAAAACATTAGTGTATCTACAGTCTCTAGCCGGATATAAAATGAAAATAAATATTACCCTTTAAAACAGGAGCCCTGAAATTTTGCCAACTAATTTTTAGAGGTTGCTTAGAAGGTTGTTGGGCAGGAAGTTTCCTCTCACCATTAGGAGTTTTCTCTGTTCACCTACACCCTGAGTTATAAACCCTTCATTTTAGCTGGCTCATTGACTATGTATTTCTACAATATTGTCCCTTAATTTTCTCAACTCTGTTTTTCAAAAATAAAATAGAAAACAAAAGTCCCTAATAAAGATCCTAAATTTACTTCGTCAGCTCAAAGCTTCTAAATTTTCTTAAGCCGCAGTCCCATGGAGGTGGTTCCGTGGAGGATATGGGCTGCAAGAAATATATGCAGCCACAGGTCTCATGAGGTATTTTCCAGCCGGTGAGGTATTTTCTAACTAGCAAAGATGATGAATCTTCCCTCATAAAATAGTGGCCCCAAAAAAATTCCAGGTTATTTAGGAAGGAGGGCTGAAAGTTTTCCCCTAATATTTACGATTTTGTTCTGTTCATGTGGGTATCTAGCATGTAGACTCTGCGAGTCTGGATTGAGGTTTGGCCGGAACAAAGATTTTGTCAGATATGCTCTTCTAAATAATTATGCAGTGGCCAGGACAGCCTACATGAAGAAGGCCCCTAAATTTTCTGAACAACACCTACTGAGAAATTTCAGGTAGCCATCCTCCATGAGACTACAGCCTTAGCAGGCTCCACACTGAAGCCCCTGTAGTCTGGAGCCGTTATAATCCACGGGCATACATCAATAAAAACAGCTAATTTACAGACTAATCCACAATTATAAAACAGAAAACTTACAGCGTTATTAATCCACAAGCATACAACAACCAGAAACAACTAGTATACAGTCTTACTAATGCAGAAGCACAAACAACAGAAACAACATCAACAAATTCAGACGGAAAAAGGAACCTATACTAATAATTAACACTCACATCATTACATAAATCTTCATGTAGTTCGTAAGCAATTCAAGTGAGAGGCCTAACTTAAAAAAAAAACACAGACCAAACCCTTATTATAATTCTAAAAATAAAATAAAATAAAAAGAAAAACTAAATAATTAGTAATACCCAAATAATTCATAAAAATCCCGATTTTTAAGTAAATAATATATCCATGCATTACTGGGTTCCGTATATCATAAAACATACATATTTATTTCGATTCAACCCGAGTACAACCAACATTGTAATTTAAATTTTATAAAACCAGTTCGCAAATTGTATAAATAATTTCAACAAAATAAATTATAATAACTGAAAAAACACTTTCAAAAAAACAATTAAAAAGAAAAATACCCGTATGTTTCATAACGATTATAGTTCATTTGGCGGTTTAAATTTGTACCTCTAAAAAAAAAAAAAATTCCCATATAATCCATGCATAAAAACCTGTTCCTCTTCAATCAGACGCTATCAACACACTACGCATAGGGATTTTACAGATTATTGGGTACCGCATTAATGGTCTTAAAAAGAGAGAAAATTTGTGAAAAACAAAAAGATTGATTAAACAATTAAAAAGGGTGGAAAAATCTATGTAAAACGCCAAATTTAAATGGAACTGGAAGGGTAGGTATGCCTCTTCAACCAGAGGAGGGCACACGGGGTTTAAAGCTTATTAGGTACTTCACTAGTAGGGTTACGTAAAGCTTGAAACCAGAAAAAAGGCGGCGAAAAAACAAATACAACACCAATTCTGAATAAGTATTCGTAAACGATGGAAGATCCTTTTAAGAACAAGGAAATGGAAACAAGGACTAACCGAAAACAGTGTTGGAGGGGTTCATGGCGACTTGGTTTTTGGCTGCGTCTCCGATGAGACGCTCTGTATCAGTGAAGGCAACATACGATGGTGTCGTTCTGTTGCCCTGATCGTTGGCAATTATCTCCACCCGATCATGCTGCCACACTCCCACGCATGAATATGTAGTCCCCAGATCGATTCCAATGGCAGGTCCCTCTCCTTTCCCAGCCATTATAATCTCTCAAGAACAACAATCGACTGAAAATCTGAAACAAAAAAAAGAGCAATTCGGAATTCGCAGGGTAAAAATTTCTCTTCGTCACTGAGAGAATATGTGTGGTTGAAGAGGAAGAATGTTGTAGAAATAGGGACCGTTGTCGTTCCAGAAGCGTCTACTATGAGGTGGCATTCATTCGACGCTTCTAGATGCGCGGGCCCTGGCACTTACGGGATCTAGATCTCCTTTGCGGGATTATAAAAAAATTATTTGGTTAATTAGTACTTCCATAATCAAGTCTTAATAATTCTCTTAATATATGTCTCTATTTTGGGAAACTAAAAATAGAGCCGAATAGAGGTTACATAAGTATTTATATATAGAGGTTATTATACTGCCCAATAGAGAATATATATGTTTCAATTTACAAATACTTTGAGCTTTACAAATCAATAATATCTCTCCATTTCTTCATTTGTAAGCTATTGTTTTTGAAAAATAAATATTTATTTCATTTTTAAAACAGTTTTTTTTTTTTCTCTATTTTCATTGGACAAAATATTTTTGTAGTCATATTTTAGAATTTTTCATTTATTTAATAACAGTTTTTCCTTGCAGAAATATTTGTTCTTTCTATAGTTTTAACATAGCAAAAGGTTGTGACATGACATAAATAACTTCTTGTACTTGTAAGGATTCATTATTCCATAAGTAAGATTGTACAAAGTTCAGCTGTCTTAATTAACGAAGCTTTATTACTATTAATAAATCTTTTACTTGATTGCCAAAAACAAAGTGGTGGATATAATGGTGCTTTGATATGTGTGTTTTGCTCCCATCCTTTACTTGCCTGCCAAAAATTCTCTTGTCAATGAATCTAATTAGACATAATATTACACTGAGAGACTTATGTTGGTTTCTTAATTGTGCAATGTATTTCATGACCTACATGTCATTCTTTCTTCAATTCTTTATTTCCTCTGTTTGATCCACATCCCATGGTAGCCCTCATTAATTTTCTTTTTATACCATGAATCCTTCTTTCCTTTGCTTGTAAACATTAGAGGAATCCAAAGCAATCCATTGAAGGAGGCGGAAGTAGTTCTTTAAGAAATAGATTGTTGTTAAATTTTTAGAAACCCAGATGTCCTTTTGCAAAATTGTAAGGTAAAACTATGATATCTTCTTCTTCCTTTCTTATCATCCACATCAACAAACTCAAAGCTAGTCCGGTTCATGATAATGCAAGAGATTATGCACAGTTCTTAACCTCAACAATTCAAATCGAATGTGAATGTGACAACAAATGGATTATAGGGTTTCCACACATACACTCCCCCAATCGCAAAATATCAAAACATCCCTTGTTTATGCAAATACCATGTTGATCAGTCAGACCCTGGCACTTAGTGAAGAAAATATAGAAGGTTTGCCTGGGAAAGCAGAGCGCATTTAAAGGTGTGGAAATATCGGAAAGGATCACGCGCGAAAAATAGAAACATGTTCGGGACTTAGCCGCTTTCACGATAATGATCTATTTTTGGAGATAGCGTGCGGAGTACTCAAACCGACTAAAGACTTGCACATCACACATTAGCTAATTTTAGATGATCAGCTACGAAGCGCTTTGCATGGACACAGGCCAAGGAATAGATCTGCTACTGTCAGTTAACTAACAATGGTCTATTGTTAGTGCACTTGCATGTGTGGCTATTTTTGTAACGGTGCGTGGCTAATAATAGCATGCGATCTATTTTGGGATTAGATAAGCGATGAAGGGAAAGTGCCCACACTTATAAGTATGTGTAGAACTGTGTAGTAGTAAAGAGAGAGAGAGAGAGAGAGAGAGAGAGAGAGAGAGAGAGAGAGAGAGAGAGAGAGAGAGAGAGAGATAGATATGATATATATATGGAGATAGAGATAGAGCATACATGTGTGAGAACTAAGATATAGTGAGATTATGCTACTAAATCTATTACACGCATGAGCATATAATACTATTATTGTAATAAAGATTCTGTGTTTTTACTGCGATTAATATAATGGAGGTTATGGACTGAACCAAGGTGTTATCATGTTACAGTTCAGTATTGCATGCTTGATTTCATTATGGTTATCATTTAATCTGTTATTTTCTAGATCTAGATCTGAATATGCATTGTTCGGAAGATATAGTAGCTATAGATCTGAATGATTAAAGTCTTCATCATGCTAACATCCTGCAACAACAACCCTAAGGAGGGATCTGGTACCTTTGTGCACTTCGGGTGAGCGCTTAGTCTAGGCTGAGTGATGTGTCAGCACGTTTGGGTTTGTATTGCTGAATTCTAGGCTGCATCATTGGTTCCGTTGTCGGGACCTCTTTTTCAGTTGTTTTCAGGATGGTTCACAATGAAGACATACTAGTTGACCTTAGCAAGTATTGAGGAGTGGATACATGATCTGGAAGAAGAATACGCACAGTGGTTCAACACTGGATCTGAGTTTAACACACGCACTGTGGGTGGAACAAAATCTATATGACAGTTTATATGAGAGCTTTTTCAATATCTTTCCAGTAGAATTGTACGAGTGGCTGATTATTTATGCATCTAAGTGGAATTGGAGGTATCACGCACTTGTCTGGACACAGGAAGAATTTCAGGCCCTTTATGATGCTGATATGATTTGGACTTGAGTTGTGAATACGTGGTTCCATGGTGTTTTGAACAGTTATATTTTAGAGTAGTCAATTTCCACTTATTTGTGTCCAGAAGTAGCTAAATTCTAGTTTTTACGATATCGAAGGGGAACTTACCTACAAGGCATTCCATTAGCGATCAAGATCCTGATGGTAATTTTGAATCTGGAGAGTAAACCGATGGCTAACTAAACCCCACCATGCGTGGGGGCAGGAGCAAGTTTGGTGAAGGATGACAGACCTAGCAATAGAAAGGCAAGAGAGAGGAAAGGAGACTTAAGTATAATGAGGCGCGAGAGGGAGATAGAGAACCAACGGGAGGTTGTAGAACAAATGGCATTGTGGAGAAAGATAGTTCGGGAAGGAGTTGAAGTTCACGCAGAAGATGTGGAACCTGAGCCTCAGGAACTCCCCCATTTGGGAAAACATGATAGGGAACCCTCCTCGGCCTCACGTAGAAGCACACCAGTAGAGATGACCTAGGCCGCGGGTGCGCATCTGAATCCACCTGGCAACCTTGCCCTTGCGCTTGGTTTTCCAGCATCTAGTATAACAAGTAGTCAACAAACTAATTCAAGTAGTGGAAGAGTAGGAGTGAGTCTTATGAAAGTTACAATAATGGTAGCACAAACGACTTTGTTGTTATATGGGAGTACTTTTTTCAGGTGCATCATCAACACATAATACAAGTGCGATCAATTTTCAGACTATCTTCTAGGAGTGGTAATGCACTTTCGCAGACTATTAGGGTACAGTTCAGTTCTACTATTGGGACACATGGAAGTACATCTTCTGGTATGACCCAGCTATAGGTTTGGGATCAGGAGGCATAGGTAGCTCTATTTCTGGTGGATTTGGTGGTTCTGGAGGCAAGGGAAACACAAGAGGTTCTGGATCAGGTGGGAAAGGTCCGCACCAACCCCAAAATATTTACATGGAGATGTCTCTTCATCTTCTAGAGTATAGGGGCATAGAAGATGTTGCTGAACATGTGCATATGTGTGAAATACTGTGGCGTGCAAAAGGAATCACAGCTTCTGAGCATAGGGCAAGCCAATTTTCCATTACATTACAAGGGCACGCACACAGTTGGTACAGAAAATTTGACCCTGAATCAGACCTGCGTGGACTATACGACTTTAAAATATGCATTCCTTAAAGAGTTTCACATCCCTGAGTTTGAGTAGAAGAGTATAAGTGCACTCAAGGATATTAAGCAAGGCACTACTGAAAGTGTTAGAGAGTATGATGCATGGTTTAAAACACTGTTATCTAAGCTTTCTTATGACATACACGCAAGCCAACATGCACAATGGTTCGTTGGGGGCCTGATTACCCCTTTTAGGAGGGCATTATCACATAAGACATACACTGATCCGTGCGAAGCACTTGAAGAAGCCTTACACGCTGAGGCAGTTGGAAGCATAGACACTGGAGTGAGCCCATTTTTAGAAGCACAGATC
Source organism: Taxus chinensis (assembly GCA_019776745.2). NCBI lineage: Eukaryota > Viridiplantae > Streptophyta > Pinopsida > Cupressales > Taxaceae > Taxus > Taxus chinensis. The sequence continues at coordinate 722,813,124 of CM034152.1, forward strand.
ACAACTATGGCAAAACAGTTGGAGAAACTATCAACAAATTCAGCACATGAGATGCACAAGGATTTGGTGCATAGATTGTGAAGTAGAAGGTCACACAAAGGATAGTTGTCCTTGCCGATCAGTGTGATCGTTGATGTTGGATTGTGAGATATGCCATTTAAACCATGATGCTAGCCACTGCCCATTATTACAATGCGCGATAAGGAAGAACGTTTCAAGCTACTGTAAAATCTGTAGGTCCATGACTCATGACACGAAAGACTGCCGGCTGATTGGTCAGATCCATGATGCTATAGATATTAGTGTACGACAGACAGGAGTTTTAGATAACTCTATGGGAAAGAACGAGCAACAGGACCGGGATCACAATCAGGTGTGCTATGATCAGAATGAAGGGCATTTTGAAGGTAGTCGTGGCTAAGGTCAAGGATACCACGGTGGATTTGGAGGACGAGGCCATGGTGGTGGAAGAAGTGAGTTCCCTCGTAGAACCTGTTATACATGCGGATCTCCTGACCACTACAGGTGTGAATGTCCTCAGAATATTACATGTTATTTTTGTGGAAAGAACCATAGCTATGAGGAGTGCCTAGACTTGTATGAACATCTTATTAAGCAACATAAACAAGAAAACAAAGGTGCAGGGATGGTTAGGATACAACGCATTGTTGAAAATCAATGGATGCCTAAGTTGGAAGCAGAGTCTGAAGAGTTGCAAGTGAAGATTACGACCCGAGCTGAGGTGGCATGTGCCTAGAGAAGCATTGCAGCAGAAGCCTACCATCACTAAGGAGGAGGTTCTACATGCACGGTACCCAGATCTGGCCCATCAGAAGGAGGTTTATCAGGAAACCATGGAAGTTCTCAGAATCTTCAGGGTGAGATACAATACTTAAAAGAGCAATCACAGAAGATGGAGCAAAAGAAAGTATCAAAGACAGTCCAAACTAATATAGATGACGTAAGGGAAGTGTGTAAAATGTTGCACCAGGAAAATATCATTCCCCTATTAGGGAGTTGGTTAAAAGGAAACATTCTGTGTGCAAGTGTTGAGACTGGACGACAGATTCTGCATGCAAATCTTCCTCCCCATAGCCTAGATTATGACAAGGAAATCACTCTGAATGTTGTTGTGGATGGGTGGCTATTGAGTAATATACTGATTGATACAGATGCGCGGAAGTCAATGTTCTTACCTTAGATGCATGGGTACAAATGGGAAGACCCCCATTGCAGCCATCCTCTAATATATTGTTCATGGCTAATCAGACTAAGGCCACTCCCATCAGAGTCTTGAAAGATGCATCTATTACCATACAAGGAGCCAAGTTCACTGGAGACTTTGAAGTTTTAGTGCTGGCAGAGTCAGATAGCTTCCCAACTCTATTGGGGCATCCTTGGTGCTATGCAAATAATGTTGATCTTCGGTTCAACAAGGGCTATATAAGTTTTGAAAACAAGGAGGAAAGAGTTATTATCCCTTTAACAGATGGAAAATATATGCCCTATGTTGAGCCCTTAAGTGAAGAAGATCTGAATAGGATTTATGTACGTGCCATCCGAGATCTAGAGATACTTGAGCCAACTAAAGAAGGAATAATTCAGTGGGAGGATGCATAGTCCATCAACGATACTACAAGTGTTGCTTGTGATAATTGGGCTCATAGTACTTATGAGTTGGTGGGGCGCGAAGTAAAGAGCATATTTCCTAGAGGCATAAAACCACATTATGTCAGGAGGATAGGTAACAACTCGGTACCTTGTTACATAGAGAAGGAGATCCTATGGTATTCCTGCGTGCCATGGAAGAACAGTGGGTAGACCCACTGGAAAGAAGAAGTATGCTAGCATATACACTACGTGGGATAGCAGCACACTGGTGGGTGGCCCACAAGGATAATCTTGTAGGATGGAATGAAATTAGGACTGCTCTTGCTACTAGGTTCTTCAGGAGCAATGCACCTACTCAAATATGTACTTATCATGGTAATCAAACCTGTTCAACACCATGTTCAGAAGTGTGAGAGACTCTGGACAGAAGGGTAGGAAGCTTTACCACCTTCGCTATGGGTGCACAAGTTTTATTCCACTTTACAAGGATGCGCATGTGCTTGGTATGTATATGCAGAACTCCATAGAGAGACTGGAAATTGGCAGGATTTAATTACAGGAATGGCCCAGAAATTTGACTTCTTCTCTACAAAGCCTCCGGTGGAAGAAAGCATTGAAATCTATAAAGTATTTAACTATGGGAGATAGTGCCAAGGCTGAAGAACTACTTCAGGAGTTATTCGATGAAGGAAACTCAGGAGTGCATGTTGTTGAAGAAATAGAGGCAGATGCAACACTACTTCAACATGCTTTCCTTGAGAAAGAAAAAGGAAAAATGGTCTACCTTAGTAGATGATGAAGAAGTAGAAAATCTTGGATGTAAATCATTCACTAGGTAGGCATGAGGTGTTGGATAGTGCAGATAAGACCACATGTGCGCCTATCATGAACCTATGAAGACAATGAAGGTGAATATTGTGATCAGAAGCTGAGCCTGAAGGAGGCCATAATTGGGGACTATTGGTCAGATTCTGAAGTGGCAAAAATCATAGAGTTACTAAGGGATTACCAGGACTTATTCCCTAGGGGGTACCATGAACTTAAAGGCATGCATGAATCATTATGGGAGATGAAGATAAAACTTAAAGAGGGTGCACCCAGTTAGAAAGAGACCCTACAGGATGAACCCCAACTTGTGCGAAAAGGTCAAAGAAGAAATTGACAAAATGTTGAAGTCTGGAATTATCAAGCCCCTTGATGAGTCAGAATGGGTTAGTCCAATGGTGATCAGTATCAAGAAAGATGGATGGATTAGGATTTGCATGGACTACAAGGGAGCTGAATGTTGCATGTGTGACAGACCCATTTCCTATGCCATTCACTGAGGAAATACTGGAAGGTGTGGTAGGGTGTGAAATCTATTCATTTACAGATGGGTTTTCTGGGTATCATCAGGTTAGGATTTCCCAGGAGGATCAGGAAAAGACAACTTTTACTACTGAATGGGGCAGTTTTTCCTATACTGTGATGCCCTTTGGACTAAAAAATGCACCTGCTGTATTTTCGTGCATAGTTGTTCAAGCATTCAAGGAATTTATTCACAACTTCTTATAGGTATATTTAGATGATTGGATGGTGTATGGATTAGTTAAGGATCATTGTGACAATCTTCACTTAATGTTTGAAAGATGTAGACAGTTGAGTATCTCATTAAACATCAAGAAGTGCATATTTGCTACACCATTTGGGATACTGTTAGGACACATAATCTACAAGGAGGGTTTTTTGGTTGATCCAGCCAAGGTTGTAGTCATTATAGGCCTAAGAGAGCCTACCAGTCAGAGTGAGGTGCATGGATTTTTGGGTCATACAGGATATTATAGAAAATTCATAAAAGGATATGCCAAAGTTGTTGCACCTTTGGAGGAGTTACTGAAAGGAAAAGGTACATTTTATTGGGGAGAACCGCAGTAGCGTGCATTTGAGATATTGAAAGAGAAACTTACTACCGTGCCTATTCTACATTTTCCTTCATGGGATCAACCATTTCATGTACATGTGGACGCCTCTGGCATGGCCATTGGTGCATGGTGTTAGCTCAACCTAGAGAAGGTATTATAGATCATCCTATCTATGTTTTGCTAGTAGAAAGTTGACTCCCACATAATAGAATTACACAACTACAAAGCATGAAGCTTTGTCGATGATCTATGCATTACAAAAGTTCTGAAAGTATCTGCTAGCTACACCATTTGTATTCTATACAGATCACATGGCATTGAAGTATTTGGTAAACAAGCCCATTTTACAGGGGCACATATGCAGATGGGTACTACTATTTCAAGAATTTGATTTCACGGTAGTGGTAAAACTAGGGAAAAGTAATTCTAGACTAGACCATCTATCAAGAGTACAGTCAGGAGAAGAAGCATAGGTAATTAAGGATACCATGCCAGATGCACAGTTATATAGGTTACAATGTGCACCATCAAAACTAGAGGACATTGTTATCTTTCTACGGATAGGTGTGGCACCAGAAGGAATGAAGGCCTTAGAAAAGAAACAACTTGCTATATGCGTGGCACCTTTTATGTTGATCAGCGGTGACTTGTACAAGTTAGGCAGAGATGAGGTATTGTGTCATTGTGTATTGGAGCATGAGCACACGGATATTATGGCGGAGGCTCATGGTGGTATTGCAAGGTGGCCACTATGCAGGTGATGCTACTGCGGAAGATTCTACTTGCTGGATTATGGTGGGAGACCCTGTATAAAGATTGTAAGGAATATTGTAAGGCGTGTGATCATTATCAACATCTAGGAAAACTAGGGCAAAGAGATGAGATGCCTTTAAGACCTATTTCTAGTACAAAACTGTTTGAGAAATGGGCTATAGACTTTGTAGGACCCATTTCACCAGCCGCGCATAGGACTGGATCATGCTACATCATTACTTGCACAGATTATCTTACAAGGTGGGTAGAAGCAGCACCTACAAAGGATTGTACAACAGCTACAATAGCTAGGTTTATATGGGAAAATATTCTTACACGGTATGGATGTCCTCTAAGTCTGACAAGTGATAGGGGCACACATTTTTTGAATGAGACAATAAGGATATTATTAGATGAATTTATGGTTGCACACCATAAGACTACACCTTACCATCCTCAGGAAAATGGAACTGCTGAGGCTTTCAACAATATTTTGAGCCAGACCTTGACAAAAATTTGTGATGTTGGAAGAAAGGATTGGGATGATAAAGTATCTGTTGTACTTTGGGCATATAGAACAACTTATAAGAGGTTGAACAAAGCCACACCATTTCAGTTAGTGTTTGGCACAGAAGTCGTTCTTCCTATGGAATTTATGTTACCTTCTTTGCGTATTGCATGTGATGGAGGTATTACTGATGAGAAAGCATTAGAAGAGTGGATTGAAAAGTTAATTAAGTTGGATGAATGATGAGCCATAACATGTTGGAGTCAAAAACAAGAGAAGGCCAGGTAGAAAGCATGGCATGACAGGCACATCAAGGATAAAAATCTTGAGATAGGACAGATGGTGCTCCTTTATGATTCTAAGTTTTTGCACCATCCAGGAAAACTCAAGGTACATTGGTTGGGGCCATATGTTATCACTCACATACTTGAAATCGGTGCTTGTCAGTTAGAGGCCCTTGATGGAATACGGTTACCTGGTTACTTCAACGGGAGTAGGCTGAAGCCCTACTATAAATAAGTCTTCTTGGTGTTTGTAATAAGGTAGTGTTGCCATTTAGATTAGGTTTTCAATTCTGCATTTCCTTAATGTGTTTCCTTCTTTGTTGCTATGCTTTTTCAATTTAGTTGGTGTGTTTGTGTAATAAGCATGTTTATGCACCAGAAGCTAATTACTATTTGTAAAATTTTATGTGCAGAGGACTGCACATACCCTTAGTGTGGGGTAGGTTGTTGATAACTAGGTAGAGGACTGTTGAAAATAATTCCACATAAAAGGAACTATCTATGGGTGCTATTCAAGGTTGGAGAATTGAAATAATCTAAATAGAGATTGCTTCTAGACATGGGGACCATAGAAAGAGATGAATGAAGAAACAAGTATAACGTGAGGTAAGCAGAGGCCGGAAAGACTACCAGTGGAAGGTGCAGTGATGAGGTACTCAGGCACATGGAGGCGCGCTGAAGAGAAGTCTATGGAGCCAAAAGGTAGGAGGGCATGCTAGAAGGTTATAGCTTGGGAGCGAAGATGTACCACATGGAAATAATGAAAATGGTCAATTAATGAGAGGATTGTTGGTAGGTGGAGGAGCAATAAATGAACTAACACTTTGAAATTCTATATAAGGATGGGATGCGAGTTCATTTTTACCATTGAAATTGAGAGAATTTGAAAAGGGTTAAGTGTGAACGAGCTGAGCAATCATGTTGAGGTGCGAAGAGTGTGAAACCAGACGTGAGGAGAAGGGTTGTGCACAGGAGAAGCTTGTGTTCCCATAGGAGAAGGGTTTGAGTGAAGAAAACACATTACAAACAAGTTAGGGCATGTGATTTCCACTAGGGCATGAGATTTCAACTAGGGTTTTGACTTGCTCGATTACAGAAGGAAGAAAAGAGAGATTTTTCAAATGGCACCAAAGAAAGCACCCGCAACAGGAGATAAAGGGAAGAAGAAGGTTGAAATGGAAGAAGAAATTGCTCCCGAGAGTAATTTCTCAGAAATGCAGTATCCAAAGGGCGTGATTATGGGACAAGAATGGGATTCCCATATCTGCCAATGTAAAATCAATGACTACAACCATCGAACATCAGATAATAAGAAGGAGCTCGATGTGTTGCTGAGCATGAAAACAAACAAGCACACGACAGAGGATATGCCAGTATACGATGACGCTGGTGAGAAATTGCTGAAGCAGAATGGAGTCTACCAGTTGTACGAGCTGCCATACTTTGGAAAGTATGAACCATTGTATCGGTGGTTGATGAGAAGATTCCATGAGGACTTCTTCTACTTCGTCGGATGGAGGGTAAGAATCACAACTACTTTGATTTCAATGGTGACAGGACTAAGGGCCTCAGGGTTGGATCTGGATAGTGATTTAACTGATAAATCCATGATCCTGGAGATGAGGAAGGAGTTGGGATATACCAAGGGTTTACATGACATGGACATTGACAAATTGAAGAAATACCCAGTAGTGCAGGCAGCTGCACATCTTGTGACAAAGTTGAATGACCAAGGAAGGTGGTCACAGGTAAACACAATGTGGTTGCACATCACCAAGAAGATGTCTCAAGGAGTGGTCTACAACATTACAAGATCACATAGCAAAGACAATCATTGAAGAAGCACAAACAAGTGACAGAATAAGTTTTGGCATTGTATTATTGTCTTTAGTATTTATGGAGATTGGGGTGCCTGATGGACCAAAGGAGAAGGTTTGGGAGTACCCCACAGAACACAAGTCACCTGCGGAGAGGTTTGGCAAGTACTTGTGTGATGGATCAATGAGTGGACCATTCAAGCAGAGGGAAGAGATGTGGTACGATAGACTCCATGTGGCGTTCGAGGAAGAGTGGTGCATACCAAAGGATTTACCATCCGTGGTGGGAAAGACAGTTCAGTTTTCCGTATACCAACATTTTTACATCGCACAATTTGCGATGAAGGATGGGGCTTGGAGCCCATGGTGCAAACTACCATATGCCTTCACAACAAGGTATTTTCAAGCATCAGTTCATTGGTTCTCAGATGCGCGCCACTTAACCTTCAATGTGGACAAGGTAGATTGTGACTACCACACTCTAAGGAAGAAGTATGTATATCCAGGGCACAATGCATACATTGAAAGACTTATTTCAGATATTATAAGCATAAAACTTGTAAGCTTGGCAGTTGGGGACACTAGAGCAATGCTTGTGTACCTGCAACTCAAACCCAAGCTGGAGAATGCTAAGTATGTGGAGAATGAGTTTGCACTCCCAGGGCCACCAAAGGGTAAGCATACAATGGAAAATGTTCCAACACCCAAGCCCACAGAAACTATTCAAGTTGATGATGAAGAGGAGGAGCATGAGGATAGTGGTGGTTTGGAACACAGAGGTAGAAGACATCCTCCAAATAAGGATGAAGTTGAGCACATAACTACACCACCTCAGCCACAAGAGGAGGATGAAGAGGACTTAGGTGTGGACCAAGGAGAGCATCGATTCAAGAGAGTATTTAGGAGGACAAGGACCCAAGGTGCTACTCTGCAAACAGTGTGCAGATCACCTCGACTCTCTCCACAGAAGGAGAGACAACTGAGAAGAGAAGAAGGAAATTGAATTTGAATGAGGAAGTGGAAGAGTCTGAGGAAAGCATGCCCAATTCTCCTACACCTCTAGAGAATGTGGAAGAACAAAAAGATGAAGAAATGAAGGATGGAGAAGAGGAAGAAAAAGGAAAAGATGAGACAACAACCGAGGTAAGCTCAGGACATAGTAACACAAGTTCCAAATCTTGAAGCCCAAGTTCCTAAGCAGCCTAGATCAAAAAGAACAAGTGGGGAATACATTCCACCAGCCATGGGCTACACCGAGGACACAGGTAAAATTTTCTGCACCCGCTTCCAGAGCACAATGACATAAAATGAGTTATATGGCTGGGAGTTAATGGATGAAGATATGGCAACAATGCACACAAGAAATAAATTATCATGGTCGATGCACACGCACATGGATGAACCAGATTTTGATGTATGTGAGGAGTCATGCATGTCAAGGAGGTTGAAAAAGACACCTCAGGCCAGAACACATAATAGTAAAGCCTACTGTTATGTCTGATGAACAAGTAAGCAATGCTTTGGTAAAAGTCTTGACAGAAGTTGCACGATGGAATATGGACAAAGCTGCCACAATTAGGGTGCTAAGGGAGGAGATCAAGACTAAGGATGAGGAGATAGCATGACTAAGACAGGAAAAATACTTGGCACAGAAGAAGAACGTTGTGTTTATCAGCATGGTAGAGGAGATTGGTGACAATATCATGAAGGCTAGGCCACACTTAGAGCCAAAGGTACCCAAGACATTTCCTTGGTGATACATTATGTAAGTACATTGGTGGACTTAGTGCTTGAAGATGAACCTCTGCGCATGCCTAAGCCAAAGGATCCAACACAGGAAGAAAGAATGAGAAAAGGCTTCAGTGATGCAAAAGATTGCATCATATGAAGGATTGCTTCAGAGCTTGTAGGAGGAACTCAAGAAGGTGGATCAAGCACTGAATATTTGTACAATGCCAGAGGCTATTATAAGGACCAAGACCATTTTAGAAGACAATGAGGTCCTGAAGGCCATGAAGGATGAGACATTGGGCTAGCGTAGAATGATTAGCACTTGTTAAGCAGAAGCGCGAGGCCCTTACAACAGAGCTCAGGAACCACACAGGGAAAGGTTGATGAGCTTGGAAAACTCATCACGTAAAAGATGGACTTGTTGGAAGGGAGAATGACTGCATGTCCAACATCGTGTTGGTCTTACAGAATGAGAAGGGTGAAATTGCAAGGGATGAGTTAGAATCAATTGCGGTGGATATTCCAGAGAAAGTAGAGGCCGCGCTCAGTGACTAGGAAAACCTTAGAGGTGGAGATAAAAGAGGAATATCCAGAATTGATTATCCTGGTTGCAGAAGAAGATACATACAAGTTGAAGGCATTCTTTCATTCATCCAAATTCTTTCTATTCTTTGTTCACATTCTTTGATTTATTTTTGGAGACAACCATTGCCGGGGTGGAAATGAAACTAGTGTGGGGTAATGTTGATCAGTCAGACCCTGCACTTAGTGAAGAAAATACAGAAGGTTCACGCATGGGAAAGCAAAGTCACATTCAAAGGTGCGGAAGTATTAGAAAGGATCGCACGAAGAACAGAAACAGGTTCAGGACTTAGCCATTTTCACGAAAAGGATCTATTTTTGGAGATAGCATGCGGAGCACTCAAACGACTAAAGACTTACACGTCACCTGCATTGGCTAGTTTTGGATGATCAACTATGAAGTGCTTTACATGGACATAGGCCAGGAATAGATCTGCTACTGTCAGTTAACTAACAATAGTCTATTGTTAGCGCACTTGCATGTGTGGCTATTTTTGTAACGGTGCATGGCTAATAATAGCATGTGACCTATTTTGGGATTAGATAAGCGGTGAAGGGAAAGTCCCCATGCTTATAAGTATGTGTTGAACTGTGTAGTAAAGAGAGAGAGAGAGATAGATAGATATGATATATACATGGAGATAGAGATAGAGCATACAGGTGTGAGAACTAAGATATAGTGAGATTATGCTGCTAAATCTGTTACACGCATGAGCGTATACTACTATTATTGTAATAAAGCTTCTGTGTTTTTATTGTGATTAATATAATGGAGGTTATGGACTGAACCAAGGTGTTATCATGTTATAATTCATATTGCATGCTTGATTTCATTATGGTTATCTTTTAATATTGTTATTCTCTATATCTAGATCTGAATATGCACTGTTGTGGAAGATATAGTAGCTGTAGATCTGAATGATTAAAGTATTCATCATGCTAACATCCTGCAATAGCAACCCTAAGGAGGGACCTGGTACCTTTGTGTGCTTTTTGTGAGCGCTCAGTCTAGGCTAAGTGATGTGCCAGCACATCTGGGTTTGTATTGCTGAGTTCTAGGCTACATCATACCCAAAATACTAATACTACTAAAATGGGTCTCTTTCAATCCCCTTTTTCTCTAAAAACCCAGTCTTTGGATTGCCACATATTACTTGCAAAGAATTCAAAATATGAAAAGAATTTACGGCAACAGTAGATGAAGCGTAGAGAGGCATTATGTTAGAGCCTTCATTAATAGTTTTCTCGATAGGAGACAAAAATTATTTTGGTGATATTTCAAGTTTAAGTGAAATGAATTCCTCCTCTTCAACAAAGCGTAAACGATTTCCTATTCCCAGTGATGACGATGCATATTTTCAATGCTACAATGTATTTATTAATCACCGTAGTCCAGATGTTTAGAATTCTCTTCTAAGTGTACTCTGCGAGTTTGTACAATATTTAGGATTGAAAGTGTTCCTCAATTTAACAGAATTATAATTCGGAGATTCCTTATCGACTAACATACACTGTTCCATTCGAAATTGTCTGGTTTATATAGCTATTTTCTCTAAAGGCTACGCTTCCTCTCCCCGGTGTTTGGATGAGCTTTCCCTCATGCATAAAACTGGGGCCAAAATTATTCCCCTGTTTTACGGTGTTGCTCCTTCTGGCCTTCGTGCGTTGAAAAGGGGCCATATGCTACAACATTTTCCAAATATTTAACAAACAGGTGACACCTCAACCACATATTCATCTAATGGTTAAGTCTCGTTTGTCTCGACTAATTTTTTTTCACCTGTTACCTCGATTATGTGGATTAATTTCTCAATCCCATTGTTGTGGATTTATATGATCATATCAGTACATGGGGAGTCTATGTAAAAATATTGTGGATATTGTGTTCAATGAAGTGAGAGAGGCTAAAAACAATAGCAAGTTAGAGGTTGTAAAACATCTATTTGTACTTGAGGAGACGATTCAAGAGCTCGAGGCCAAAATTTCTTCTTGTGCAGTGTTTTATAATAGAAACAGTAAGATTGTGGGAGTAGTGGGAAGGAGTGGAGTGGGGAAGACAACACTTGCCAAATAATTCTACAACCGCAAACATACCACTTTTTCCAGATCAAGTTTTTTATTTAATGTGGGAAAGGCACATGCAGATAAAAAAACAGGCAAGATGTGACACACATTGTTGCGTGATATAAGTATGTCACTGCCACTTTCCACTGGTGGGAAGGACAGACTCGGGTGGAGAGGATAAAATTTGAACTTGAGCGATGGTATTCAAAGCCCTTAATTATTTTATATGACGTTGACACTTTTGATCAACTGGAAGCGTTGGCTATGAATGATGCCACAGGTCCTTAATAATTGTGACATGTTGTGATGCCAATGTTTTGCAGTCATTTGAAATGGTGAAAATTTACGAAATGAGAGGACTGGACCCAAACAATTATATATTTAAACATGGCCCTCTATTATGAAGGCACTAGTGATGAGCTCTTCCCATTCGAATTAATAGGTTTATTACTTCATATTTTCATTGCACTCTCCTAACCTCTATATGCATCACCAAGTCCTAAGGTTATTTCCTCAGTGGAATTTCGTCATGGGTTTATGTGTATTTATTCTGTTGTAGTTTTAGTTTCTGATGAAATCTATTTTTATGGGAGATAAATGATTGATAAAATCCCTGTTAGCTACTATATGGTGTAGCAAAATCCATTTCAATGGGAGAGAAACATTGGAATAGATTCAATGGAATATCTGAAATAAACTGCTCATTTATTTCTTTTTCTTCTCTTTCTGATGGTAAAATTCGCTAATGCGTAGGACATGATAACATTATCATAAATTGTTTCAATTAACATGAGACTTCATTTGAGGGAAGTAATGAGATCAACTTCAGAAATATAGGGCTCAAATCTATACTAGCCTCAGAATCAAATACACTTGACTTTTCATTCCCAACAAAATCATTTGAGGCAATTTCACCTTCAATACATCTAAGGATATCTTTCAGAGATCCTTCATATGCATTGTCCATAGAAAAAGCAATATCACCACCTAGAATCTTGATATAAAGATGAAGGCATTCTTGTAATATCCTTCCAATCCCAATTGCTCCCTGAAACCTCCTCCTTATTTAATAGCCAGATAATTACATATTTCACATACTAATCAACCACATGTGAAGTATCCAAAATTGCTCCTTTTCTCATTAAACATGGCCTTGATCTTAATCCATAGAAAAGGCTTTTATTAGCACTAACATTATGTAAAATTGAAGGAGAGAAATTATCTCATTATAATTTCAAGAAACAACACACCATAGAGTTTGTGTGTCTAGAGGAAGATCTTGTATAAGATAAGCGAGGCTTTGTGGAGATATGGTAATGGGACCAAAAGAATAGTCAATTTGAGTTGTCACTCAGGTTAGGGTTTTTGTTTCAGCTAGCACATACCCGAAAGGCTTTCCACAACTCTAATTGTTATCTCATATGACATGTTTAATCCAAACAAAATTGCTAACTTTTCACCATGGTCTAACAGATGACTAACTCTTTTCCTCCTCCAAATCACTCAACACTTGTTTTAAATCTAAAAAGTACCCTGTATCCTTCATCTTCTGTGACAATTTCTCCAACTTTTTCATAGATCTGTTGTGTGATTCATCTCCTGCACAAAAAATATGTACCATTTTATGGTGTTCAATCCAACTACATGAATGAATGTTTTTAACAGAAGAACATAAGTAGCATCATTTCAAGAATCCATCTCAAAAACAAGAGTTGTTGTAAATACTCATAATCCTATATTTATATGTTCTCTAAAGGAACCAAGCAGAACATATCCACACAAACCGTCATGAGCTAAATTATCATTTTGTTGATAAGGTTACAAGTTTCCTTCACATAGCTGACAGCGTAGCCAAGGTCAGTCATGCACATATTGGTACCCGAGCCCACCTGAGAATTTAGCAAGTTTGTATTTCATTGTCCGTTTGAAACATATGCAGTACTATGATCTACTTGGTATTAGAATTTTTGACAAAGAGAGGTGTGTAATGTGTGTGTGTGTGTAAAATGTGTGTATATCCAATTTTGGAAAATTTACAAAGCATATGATTTACAGATCTTCAATAAATTGAAAGGCCACAAAAGTTATGTGCCTTAAATTTGATGTAGGGGTGGGGACCCTATTCAAATACCTGAATATGGTATAATCATGCTCGAATAGACTAAAGGGAATTATTGCAAGTGGACTACCGTAATTTGATATTGTTTGAGCTTATGACTTCCAAGCTGCATGATACAAAAATTGTATCTATATTGTTTCAACCCAAAATTTCAATTTTTGAAACAAAGATGGTGGTGGTGACACAATTGTACAGCAGGCTTTAGGATTATTGATAGATCCGATTGGCATAAAAGGGGTCCACTAAAATAGGTGAAAAGGATAGTGACCTTTTCCTTATTAGCGCTCACATAGAAAAAACTTTCTTTCATTGTTTGTCCCCTTTGTGTGGCGCAAATGTTGTTCCTTGTACACATATGCATCTTTCAAGGTGTGTGAGTAGTTCCAACCACTTCATGGATGTCACCCATCTATTTAAACAAATATGTGCACCTCATTCCTTCACTTCAATCCAACTACATCGTGGTTCCTTTCTTACCCCCCCCTAGATTTCATTAACCATCTAATAAACACCACATCATTCCCATCTTACTAACTTTAGCATATATGTTTAAGAAGTAGGACATATTCTGTGCAACATCTTGTGGTTCTAGATTGAGTACACATTTGTTTGCATGTTCTCCTATCTCTAAATCAACATGAGCACTATAGGCACTAAGAAGAGTGCACCAAACAAAATAATTATGTTGAGATTACATTTTTTTTAATACCATCCTTAGATTCCTCAAGGCACACCAACTCGGCCAACCCAAGTCAACAATGTAGATATAATTCTTTGTGCTCTAGTATGATTTGATTTTATAACCATGTTGAGCATATTTTGCAATAATTGTAGTTCCACGATAGTACTTCCTAATTAGGCATGTTGCCAAATATTATGCGTGCATCACCATTTTTACCAAACTTCCCATACATGTGTCAACAAGAGCTCATTCGCCAAATACATACCTGACATCCATTTTACATTAAATTACATGAGCATGGACCTTACGTGTCATTTTATATGGATATTAATTCAAACTCATAAACTGGAGAACAATAATTAGAGTAAACATGATCTAGCATTCATACGTGGTAATTGTATTTCGAAATAGAGTTTAATAGCCTCATCACCACATGTATTATCTGCATAACATGCAATCATTGAATTCCATGTGACTACATTATGATCTAGCCATCCTGCTGGATATAAATTCTTACATCTTTTATGTTGTCACATTTGTTGTACATGGTAGTAAGATGATTTCCCACATAGCTATGTGACTTAAATCCATGAAAATAGTGCTTTTTCCATGAATTTGTTTTTTCCTTTTTTAGACCTAATATATAAGAGCAGGCAATAATGTCACTAGAAAAATTGACTTGTTCAAATCTTCACCCCCTAACTAGCTGCATTAGCGAAAAGAGCATAAATGTGTCATTTGTCAATGCTTAGTCTAAGCATTGATTAAAAGCATAACAATTGAATAGATATTTCATCATGATTAGGCAACTTATTCAAACACTCTTCTGGCATCCTCAATATTTCCACATTTAGCATCCATATCCACAAATGATTTTTCCACAAACAAATATGATCCAAATCCATTCTCAATAACATGAACATGAACCTTCTTGCCATGTTACATAGAATCATATGCTCCCACATGACCGCAAGACACCAATGAATATACGACAATTAGTTTTTACCCACATTACTTGTACTTCTGTAGAAGAGCTTGAGTTCCTCATTACCAAGGCTATTTAAAGAATATGATGTGCTCATTACAATCCATAAAACTAGATTTCTTTCAGTAGTGTTGTCAAAATCCTTATGGACATCTTCCATAACCCCACAATTCAAATACTTATCAACAATACCGCTAATAAGATTAAATTCCCATGTATGCCGAAATGGAGAAAATTAATTTAACCAAAACAACCAAATCTAGGTTTAATCTATCTGCATATTTTACAATCACTTTTGTCAAGTTGATTATTAAATTCCCGCAAACATCTCACAAATTAAAAGCAATGCAAATATTTTTTAGAATTCACCAATAGAAGAAATATCTTTGCAAGACATCATTGGCTACATCCAAAAGCCTAGCTATGGAATCCTTCCACATAGGGCTAAAATATGCCCCACTCTAGACATGATTACTAAAAATGCCTCATTGAAAAAATGCTCCAAGCTCCTCCAAGAATATAAAGTGTTGGAAAATCTCTGGGCCATATAACCACCCACCGAGCAAGAACAACAACAAGAGATAAAAAATCCTATTGTTAGTCTGATTGTAGACTGTCTTGTCTCCTTCATTGTAGACTGCCCTGTTTCTTTCAATTTATTTACTCAGAGACTATATTGAAACCCCTAATCATGGCATGTGAATCTACTAACACTAGAAACATAAGTTTATAACTTCAGAATTGTGAGGCTTTTGAGTGACCATACACGAAAACTGCAGCTATCTGGTTATGAAATGGCTAAACCAAATCTTCAGTTTCTGAAAGCATAGATGTCTACAACTTCAATTTTGCAATTGCTTCAACAATATATGCCATTCATGACCTTGTTTAATTGTAGATTACGGTGGAATTTTTTGAAAAACCATATTTGAAGAAAAGGGAAAATATTAAAGGGTCTATTATAATTTTTAAAAATAACATAGATCTTAAATATATTTACAAATATTCATAGATATTAATATCTATGAATATTACAACTCTTAATTTTTAAAATAATTTTTTCAGTAATTCATAATGATCGACGAAAAGGATCAATTCTATTTGGAGCAACACATATCGAGCCCTCAATGCATGTTGTCGTCGAACTTCAGGATTTGAACCTGTGAACTAGGCCACCTAAAGTGATGGGCAAGGCTAAGTGAGCCAACCTCAGGGGATAAAATTTTGGATGGTGGACAATTTTATTACACCGAGCTATGAAACAAAGTGTATTAATAGAGTAATACCTTCTTAAAGTGAGACATGGGGGTGGGCTTGGGTCTGCAATGTTCATCTAAAGTTGTGGGCCAACCTGGGGGCTAAAATGTTGGATGGTAAACACTTTTATTATACCAAATATATGAACCAAAGTGGAGTAATGAAGGAACACCACTTCAAAGTGAGACAGGGTGTAGGCTTGGGTCCACAATGTCTTGGGTGTGTTCCGCTTGGTCCACAAGGAGAAGTGTGACTATGGCCTCAAGGTTTCCTCATGGCCACTTATTGAAAGTGTATAATCCACTCAATGAGAATGGAACTTAGGTTAGTGATTATAAACTATGTGTAACTCATCGATAGCCCAAGATTTTAAGCCCCAAAATGTTGGATGGTAAATTCTTTTACTATACATGTTGAGCCCATATTTTGTTGAAGCATACAAGTTTTGATTAAGTACTCTTTTAGGAAAATTAAAAGACATTTTGAGTTGGCGCACATGTACATATAAATAAAGACAAGTTTTATACATGGCATGCACCCACACTTTTGAAGGAATTCAGCTAGCGCATACATAGAGGTATAAGGTCAAGGCTACAATTGACACATAGTGTAATAGGAAAACCTCCACCCATCTAGCAAATGTGAGAACCTGAACATTGTCCTCTTTGACTTGGGTGCAAGATTTGGAATTGTAGACACCAAAATATGCACAAAATAATTATTTCATCATGATTTTATTAGGTTGTTAGATACACGAGTTTTGAACAATGGAACAATATTTTAGTGGAAACAGTCTTATTTCATATTTTTATGTGGCTTGATTGAAACCCATTTCTTACTATTATGTCTCTTTGATTTGATTTTGAGTATTCTTACAGAGATCTCTGGCAACTTATTTTTATTGGTTTCTTTTATCTGATCCTAGTTTAAGACCATACAACAAGGTCATGACCATACATATGGTCTTGACCACTGTGTACGGTATTGGCCCCTTTTATTTTTCACTTGTTTTCTCTTCATGGGCCCATTTGTCACTCTTTTATCTTTCGGATTATATCTTTTAGGTCAGCCTTTCCCGCCACTAAGGTTCTAATTTCAAAGTAAGAACTCATATATATATATATATATGATTCTAACCTAAGCATTTATTATCTAGCAATCACCTATCTATCTCCCACATTTTGAACAAAGAAAACAAGGACTACATCTAAATACTACATACACAACATATGAGGGCATAATTATGAAGTTTTCATTTGCACACAAGGGTTTCTATTGGGCTGAAGCAACATAAATCGCTATTGGTGTCAAGGCACAAGGGCCAACCTAGGTCAAGCGATAGTTGCATGCACCTTTGCACAAAGCATTAAAAGAACTATATTGAGTCTGGTGATTCACAAGTGAGGTGACCATTGGGGTCAGTCTAACTCAAGCATTTGCATCTTTATTTTTAGAGCTAATGATTGCTTGAGTGTGTTGCAAGATAACTAGGGTTTGTTTTTCAAGTTTTGGGTGTGACATCTAGGGTTTCATATGAAGTTTAAGATATCAAAGAGCAATAAACAATGACACAAAATGCCATTGAAAGTTATAGATCCCAATTACCTAAAGATCTAAGGATGTGTGGTTTGTTCAAGACCATACCGTTTGGTATGGAACTCTTTATATGGTCCTAACCTAGTGGTTCTATACCTACAACATGTGATTATCCCAAATTTCATACTTTTCCCTTTTGTATATAAGTCATCGACACATCCTGAATATGTTTTGAACTAGCTAATTGCCTTTTTCTATCTTGTTTATGCTTCAAATGGTATATGGTTGATTCTATGGTTGATTGCTATGATCTGAGGTGTAAATTTGAGTGCTTTCAATATTTTAATATCTGTTATATTATTTCAAGTAAAACCTTGTGTTCAATGAAAAGTTGTAAAAGCCATGGATTTGGGGTAAGAATCTCTAAAAAAACCCCAAAGGATTTTAACAATTTGATCAATGGACCATGTGATAAGAAATGAGCAAGGTTTCCTTCTTTGCATACATTAATTTGAAATAAACATGCAAACTAAGCAAATGAAGTTAATCTCTATTCTTTGAAAGCTTGAAATAATGAACCTAAGAGGATCTAAGCATTCAGTTTATGTGTTAAGAGAAAAATATCTCCCCATTAATGGCTTCAAGGCCAATGGATCTTCCCTTTTACTCCATGTTAATGCTATGAAATACAAGATTAAATGCTTTTAGCTCAAATGTAAGAAGATGAAATACAAACTAAAGCCTAAACAAATTGCTATAATTTGTGCTAGGAAGAAGAGAGAATTCTTAGGAAATGAGGGAGGGGGGTATAAGCCCTATTTATAGTTTTTGGTTTGGAAGAAAAGGGAGATTTGGGTGCATGTGGGACAAAGGCTAAAGTCCAAAAAGCACTTTAGCAAGTCAAAGTGTGATTTGACTATGTGATAGGGTAATTAACCTAGGTTAGACTAATTAATCTCTCTTAGAGAGTAATTAGGGTTCTAGAAGGGTTCTGAAGGGCTTAATCAATCCAACAAAGTGGATTGATCTTCCGGGGAGCTAATAGAAGCAAGCTAGAAGAGAATAAGAAGCTAATGTAGTTAGAACGAGGCTATAACTGACCTGTTTAAATGGTTTATAAGAGGAAAAATGACCAAAAAGGGTGTCGTAGGAAGGGATTTAGATAGGCCTAACTGGCAGTGTGCCATCAATTTGCAAAAGGAAGAAGCATTAGTGCACCATTAGAAATAATAGTGTATTGATCAAACTACAGGTGTCTACATTTTCCCCTCTTTGAGGTGACGTAAGTGACGTCACTTCAAAGAAAGTAGACAAACACAAGCAAGTAGAAATTTTTTGAAGGGGTAGAAGAAAACTTAATAGGGTGAAGGATGACTGAATTCCCCCTCGAGTGTCAATGGGGTGATGAAGAAACTTGATCAATGATGAAAAAGAAACAAATAGAAAGAAAAGTGTTCGAGTGAAGACGAGAAGCTAAAAGAAAAAAGGGATATTGAGCTATCTGACAAATCAATTACTAACAATACTTAATCATCATAATGCTTAGAATCCTCCTCATGGGTCCTTATTAAAATGTGAGCATGCGACGGAAGTGTAAAATGACATTAAAAGTCCAAGATACAAACAACCATCTTCTACCAAAAATGACCAACTCCATGCAACATACACGAATGTAATGCAATACGAGAAATAAATAGAATCACCTGAGAGGGAAATAAGTACAATCACACACACTTAAACCAACAACGTTCAAGGTAGTTGCACAAATATTTTGTTATCGAGATGAAGTCCCAAATGTTCTGATAAACGACTAGGGTGAAGAATGATGCCCCAAGAAAGGTGTATTATGCAAGGGGGAAGATGGAGGACACTTAGGTCCGGCATGAAAAAGCAATGTGCACGACGAAAATAGTACCAGGTGATTGTTAGTGCCCCAGAGTACAAAGATGAAGTAAGCAACATAGCTTGTTTAGGTGATTGAAGATTTTGGTGATGTGCGAGTCGTTATTTCAAAAGATTTTGAGAATGTCAGCAAGATCTGGGATGAGTGCCATGCAATAGACACAGATTTCAGCCGTAGATGATCGGTTTAATCAATTTTAAGCCATTTTGATATTTTCCAATATTTTTGTGGTTTTTAAAATTTTTTTATTTTTATTTTTTTTTCATTTTCTAAGGTTTTTGATCGGTCAGAAGAATTTCAAAAGATCAAAGATCTTCCAAAAATATGCGTGTAGGTGGTAGTGGGAAGGTAAAGCTGTCAAAAAGCTCAGAATATACGTCCCACAAGAAGAAAGACGGGTCAAAAATAATTTATTTAAAATAAATTAGTAAATAATTATCACGATGGGGGAAAATAGATGAAAAATAGAGGAAAAGGCAGGAAAAGGTGCCTGAAAGGTTCGTAAATTACTCTCAGTGCGACGAAGAAGTGACTATTGGATGACACGAAGTGCCTTAACAGCGTGTGAAAATTAGTAAAAATAATTATTTTAATACAAAAATAATTATCACAATGGGATAGAAGAAGGTTAGAATGATCACGACGGAGAAAACATGCCCCAGGGGCATTGCGACGGGTTAATATACCCACCCAGGGTCGGTAAAACAATCACGACCAATTCATTTCGACCAGAGCCTTTGTAAATTTTTACCATGAGTGAGAGAGATAGCACTGGAGTGAGATGGCGAGGATACCAAGGAGGACGAGGCACGTGGATCACATCTAGGAGTACATGTGGGACCCAGCGGATGGACCATTCGTGAGTGCCCTAACCCCCTATTAATTACGCATTTAATGCTATTTTTTAGGGTTTTCTAGGGTAGGTAGGATAAATTTTGATGCATGCACATAGGCTGTATGCATTGGATTGATGGGTATACGCACACGCGCATGTGTCAAAACAGACACAGACGCACACGCGCATCTGTTTGCAGGGGACAGGGATGCGTACGCGTACCTATTTGGTAGAAGTAGGTACGCACATGTGTATCCATTGGGAAGAGGTTGGTACATACACGTGTACCCATAGAAAAGAGACTAGGGGGTGTGCAAGCATTGGTTAGGTTTGGGACAGACACGCGCACGTGTGTGCATCGAAGCAGGTGCATAGGTTTCATGGGGGGTGCATAAGCATCCTGCATTGCCTTGCACCAAAAGAGAGAAGAAAGGTCTGTGTGCGTATGCGTTTCCATAGGGGGCGTACGCATCAGTTATGCATGCAGGCATTGTTTAGGGTGCGTAGGTGCCAAAGGGGGCACATATGCACTAGAATGTAAGTGAGAAAAGACAATTGGCTAGAAAATAACCAAGTATAGAAGAACAAAGGCGAGATTAGTTTCAGAAGAAAAGAATAGTTAGTAAATTAGATGCATTAAAAGAATTATTTTTCCTTAGAAAAATATATAGAAATGTTAGATGCCTAACACTTGTGTTGATTTTGCAACGTATGTTACCTATTCTTCAGACTCGCAAGCACTATGGTCTGATTAGCTATGATAGAGGCGTAATTTGATGATGATGATAGAGTGACCCTGGCGAGACTTTTGCATGTGACAGGACTGTCTCATGTGGCCGAGATGCCTCAGATTACTTTAGATCATGGCCTTTTGATGGCCATAGCAGAGTCGATGGCACAGTGAGAGCTAGTGCTTTCACCTCCCGACCGGGGAGATGACCATTACCTTAGAGGATGTATGGTGCATCATGCGGGTCCCGATTTAGGGACAACTTATCGAGACGACGAGCCACTGGAGTGACATTCAACGTCATATCACACATTTGTTCAGTGTTCCTACCATACCACGGTGTGGGATGTCCATCAGACTATCCCGATGTATAGATGATCTAGAGTTAGACCGCGTAGTGGTCTATATGATGGCTCTTGTCAGTGGAGTTCTACTCCCTGACAAGACTGGTGCTTCATTTCTGCTTGGAATCCTAGGAGTGATTCTTGGCTTGGTGGAGGGACAGACCTATTGTTGGGGTCAGTGCATATTAACACACTTGTATTGGGACCTCCATTTGATCACTTACTACCGTCAGAAGATGGTAGGGACCTGCCTGTTTGTTATAGATTTGGGCATGGGACCACATTGCCATTGGTCACCCCTTAGGTGTATTGAGAGGTTGGGCTCCCAACGAGCCTTCTATGATGGGTTGGGTCTCGAGGTAGGGACGATGTGTGACCCTTCATGGGAGTTACATACCACTATAGGCATGAGTTAGATGAGCTGCGACCAGGCTTCCATTACATGGAGGCCTTACAGACATTTTCAGTGGCCAGAGGATGGTCTAGAGCTCAACACTGCTACCATTGAGCATTTTATCTTGGGCAGCCACAGCTATATGCGGGAGTTATACAAAGTAGATAAATGTCAGCGGTAGTTTGGCCTTACCCAGGATGTTCCTGGTCCAGATAGATGGTATGCTCGTAGAGCCAGAGAGAATTTTGATATGGGACCACAGATTTCCCGCGACAGAGCACTAGTCTAGTTTTCGATAGGTGGCGCCTGCTATTTGGGTGCCACTTAGACAGATCACAGATCTGGGAACTATGCTGGAGTATGGGCCATGGTACCATGGTGTGCTCCCATGCACCATTTGAGCATTACTCAGAGTGGCATATGATTTTGGTGGGAGGCTCTCCCCTCTAGTAGGAACCTCCTAGCGGTGGTGAGGGTGGAGATAATAGCGATGATGATGAAGATGATGATGATGATGAGGGTGGGCCCAATGTGCACCAACATGTTAGAGGTAGGGGAGAGGGTCATGGACATATATTTTCCCCCAGTGGGAATTTTAGCGGGGATTTATACCCCTCTTCAGCAAGTATTACCAGAGTAGGGGCCATCTTTTGATATCCCAGAGAGTAGCAGCACTGGTGGGCAACAAGATGCTCTTTAGTAGCAGTTACATGCAGCCATCGCTGTACAGTTACATGTGGCTGGCAAGAGAGATACAACAAGGACCTAGGTACAGGCCCTCACATCAGAGCGAGATCAGGCACTCACCTAAGTACATATTTTGACAACAGAGAGAGATTAGGCTTAGGCACAGGCCACTCAGGGCAGTGATAATGTTGCATGGCAGAGTCAGGTGTGAGAGATGGCCACACAGGGGGCTCAGATATTGAGCCTCCTACACTAATCCCAGACTCAAGTGTAGATGATTGTTTCTCAGAGGGATCATGTATACACACGGTCACAGGGTTATCTTACACAGAGGGATAAGGCATGAGCCCAGGTGCAAACTATTACCATAGAGAGAGATCGAGAGGCTGCCTCCTTAAGATAGGATGAGGCCAATTTAGGTAAAGTGACAAGTGAGTGAGATGTTTCCCTTTAGGTAGCCCTTACCTCTAGAGATGCTGACTTGATCCATGATGCTATGGGGCTTGGTGGCAAGGCTTTATTTTATAAGACTGCCTACTTCAGGGTAGTTCCCCCAGAGCAGCAAGTGGTAATGTCTTGACAGTTAAAGATGAGCACGACAGGTTCCAGGTCACAGAGATCAAGCCATTCATCGAGATCAGTTAGGCAGCCTATGCCAGAGCAGTCGACTGGACAGGGGCCATCTAGATAGTTTGGTGGCCCACCTAGTACAGGTCCTTCTTAGCCACCATTGTTCCATCGACCAAGTGATAGACCTGGTGGGCGAGAGCTGTGGTTGAGCTTTACCTTCTTTTTGTTGTACAAATATTTTGTATACATGCCTCTTACGAAGGCTGATTTCAATGTATAGCTTTGTATACCATTATTTTGATGATGCCTCGTGATGAAGGCTAGATTCTTTTTGACGCATGCCCTTTTTTGATGGCACATTATATCAATGATGTATTATTTTGAGTACTGACTTGGACAGTTATACATGTATATATATATGGACATTTTGATGTATCATTTATATGATGGATTTATGATGTATGTTTGTTCTTTCTTTCATGTATGTGGCATATCTTAGATTTAGAAATGTATGTATTTCCTTCTTTCATATTTGATGATGTATCTATAGATGGCGCCACATGTTTTTAGATTCATGATTTGTTTCTGAGTTCATATTCTAGCATTTGGGATGATACTTAGATGATATTGGTGTGGGGGGGATAGATTTGTGATTATACGCAACCCCTCTTGCCCCCATTGATGATACAATATTTGATGATTAGCCTAACATACATGCATGATGTAATACTTAGCATTTTTGTATATATATGATGTAGTGAATGATGTTATAAATGTGATGAGATGATAGATGATATATGTGATAATGAAAAACTATGCAAAAACACATAAGCAAAAGTTAACAAAACTAAACAAATATACACATACAACAAACTACTAATAAATAAACACATATATAAAAACTTAACAAGAGATAAAAATAAGATCTAATCTAAGCAAGTAAAAATGAACCCTAAAAGGATGTACATAACAAACAAAGAAATCTACAACAATTGTTTACAAGCATGAGAGCCCTCAAATGTACGTAATGCAATACACAATTTAAATCAAACAAGATTCAAAATTTGATAAGCAAATGATCCATTTTAAAGAACTAATAATTCAATGGACTAAGTTCACCAAAACTATACAAACCAACAACTAAAAGCAATTAAAGCACTACTTTGTTTTTACGGGATAACCTTGACATATTTTCTAATGTTTTTGGGTTTATCTAAGAAGATAAGTTTTCACGGCTACATATGTCACTGTTTGTGTAGGTTTCCCAAAGATAACGTTGTGAGATGGATGTAGCTTTCTCCCTGGAAAGGGAAATTTTCCACATGTTTAGATTTTTTGTGTATTTGTTTTCTGAATGTTTTTGTATTTTCTGAGGTCACATAGAACAATGAAGCGTGTATGCCCCCAACGTGATGGGGGAATATACAAAGGGAAGAATGCCAGACACGTATGTGTAGGAAGATGACAACGATATTTTTATGCTCAGCGTTAGATGGGCGTATACAAAGGAAACTTCCTTCATGCAGATATAAGAGTAAACAAACTAGATCATGGCAAGGCAAAGGTGATCCTAGTAGGGTTCTTAGACCTAACAGAAAAAGTCGTATCTAAAAAGTGGTAATGATTGCCCGCCCTTCTGTAAGAGTAACTTGTGTCCGGTGAATCTTCCTTAAGAACCAAAAACTTGTTTTCACTCAAAGGCTTGCCCACTGTGCCACGATTGCATGGTTTTAACATGAGGACGACCTGATTTTTCTTTACTATTTTCTCATTTTTTCATTTTTTTTTCATTTTTGGCTTGTTTTTTCTTTTTCTTTTCCAATTTTTAGTTCTTATTTTGATATTCTCATCATGCCTAAGCATAGAACCACTTTAAGTGTATGGCATTCATAGGTTCTGGAAGCTCTTCACCATCTAAATATGCAAGTTTGTAGGCCCTTGTTCCATATTTTGCAATTACAACATAAGGACCTAACTAGTTAGCCTCGAACTTTCCTTTATTTTCTCTATCTTTGATGGTGTTCTTTTGATTTTCTTTGAGAACTAGATCCCCTACATCGAATTCCTGATGAATGATGCATTTGTTATATCCTCTGGACACTTTGTTCTGATAAAATTTTAGGTGATTGAGTGCTCTGATACACCTTTCATCTAATAGTTCTAACTCTACTGGGCGAGCAACTCTGTAGTCTTCATCTTTATCAAGATAGTCCCTCAGAGAGGGAAGCTCCACTTCCAAAGGTATGATGGCTTCAGTGCCGTATACAAGTGAATAAGGGGTCACACTAGTAGGAGTGCAGATGGAAGTACGATAGGCCCAGAGGGTAGGGTGTATCTACAAATGCCAATTATGGCTGGTTTTACTGACCATTTTCTCCATAATCCACACAAGGGTTTTATTGGTGGCTTCTACCTATGCATTACCTTGAGGGTAATAAGGGGTAGACCACTTAAGTTGGATATGGAAGCGTTGACACAATGTTTTAACAATTTTATTTTTAAAGGATTTACCATTATCAGTGACAATGGCCAAGGGGATCCCGTAATGGCATATGAGATGGTTCATGATGAATTTTGAAATCTATGCACCGATGACATAGGTAAGAGGGACAACCTCTACCCATTTGGTAAAGTATTCGGTGGCAGTGATGATATGAGTATGACCCTTTGATGAAGAAGGATAAAGCTTCCTTATGAGATCCAAACCCCATTTAGAGAATGGCCAAGGCATTGCAATAGGCTATAAGGCTTGTGCCAACGCATGTATTAAATTTCCAAAATTCTGGCATAGTTCACACTTCGTTACGAAGTTGCAACAATCAGATTCCATGGTAGGCCAATAATAGCCTACTCTCAATAGCTTTTTAACTAAGACAATGCCACTAGTATGTGCTCCACAAATACCACTATACACTTCCTTAATTGCGTGGATAGAATTAGCGACATATAAACAGTGAAGTAGATTCCCTTCATAGCCATGCCGATAAAGGGTGCCTCCTAGGAGGGTATAACGGGCTATGCGGCGAATAAGGGCTTTCTTTTCAGAATGGGTGATGTATGGGGGAAGGGTGCCATCTTGTAGGTATTGGAAGATAGGGTCGTACCAAGGGAATAAAGGACCAACAACTTCACATGCCAAACATGACTTCGACATATCATATACAGGTACTTGTAGATGTTCCATGAAGAAAGGCATCCTGCTTTCTTCAGGTGCTATGTGTAAGAGAGACCCAATATTAGCCATAGCATCTGTGGATCTATTATGCGACCTTGGTTTTTGTTCAAATATGACTTGTGTGAAATATTACTTCAAAGTTTCAACCATTTTCTTATATGGGATAAGTTTCTCATCTTTAACCTTGTACTCATCATTAACCTATTTTATGATAAGTTGAGAGTCCCCAATGACTCGCAGTTGTCTAATATTCCATGTAATAACTAGCCTAAGGCCGGTGATGAGTGCTTCATAATCTATAATGCTATTTATACATGGGAATCCCAACTAGAATGCTTGTGGTATGACATCGCCATTTGGAGTGATGAGAACCACTCCTACTCCAGATTTATGGAAGATAAAAGATCCATCAAAATGAACCTTCCATTCCACGGATTCCTCAATATACATCATAGACACATCTGGTAAATCCAAGCATAGTGGTTCCATTCCTGGGAGAGGAGCTTCTGCCAACTGATCAACCAGTACTTATCCTTTTAAAGACTTTTGATTTACAAACTTGATCTCAAATTCACTTAGAAGAATGATCCAATTAGCCATTTGACCTGTGAGGGTAGGTTTGGATAAAAGGTATTTGAGAGGGTCAACTTTGGATATGAGCTTGGTTTTATTATTCAAGAGATAATGACAAATATTTTGAAATGTGAAGACAACTGCCAAGTAGGCATTTTCTATCTGGGGATAATTCAACTTGTATGCGATCAAGGTGCGGCTAAGATAGTAAACTGCTCTCTCTTAATGGGCTAAGTCATATTGGGCAAGAAATGCACCAATGGCAAACTGGGTAGCAGAAATGTATAAGAGGAGAGGTTTACCAGGGGTGGGTGGCATTAGTACAGGTGGGTTGGACAAGTACTGTTTGAGTAGCGTAAAGAATTTTTGACAATCAGGTCCCTAATTGAATGTGACATCTTTCTTGAGAAAATGAGTAAAGGGGTGGCACCTATCTGCAAGTTATGAGATAAAGCAACGAATTTCCTGAATCTTCCCTTATAGAATTCTTAGCTTCTTAAGAGTGGTAGTTGGTGGCATTTCTGTGATAGCCGTAACCTTTACATGATCCACTTCAACCTCTTTGTGAGATAATGAACCCTAGGAGTTTTCCTGATAAAACACCGAAGACACATTTCTTAGGGTTCAAACGAACCTTATAGTCTCTTAGACGTTAAAAGATATGCCTTAACACCTTAGGGTGTTCTTTTCTACTCTTGGATTTTTCTAGGATATCATCAACATAATCCTCCATGATGTCACTTATCATATCATGGAAAATAACGGTCATGGCCCATAGATAAGTAGCTCCAGCATTCTTAATCCCAAAGGGCATAAATTTGTAGAAAACATTCCCCAAGGGGTGATGAATGATGTCTTATGCCAATCTTCTTCCGCAATTCATATCTAGTTATAACCTAAAAAACCATCCATTAAGGACAACATTTCATAACCAGCTGTTGAATCAACTATCATGTTGATGTTAGGTAGGGGAAAATCATCTTTTGGACATGCTTTGTTGATGTCACGGAAATCCATGTAGATTCTTATGCCAACCGGTTTTTTCTGTATTGGGACTATGTTAGAGATCCATTCTGAATAGTTAATAGGTTTAATGAAATAAATAGCTAATAGCTTTTCTAACTCTTCTTTAACCAAGAGTGCCACCTTAGGATGCATCTTTCTCAACTTCTGTTTGATTGGTTTGGTATCTGGGTGCACAATGAGGTTATGCATAACTAGCTCGGGGTCCAAACCAGGAATATCTACATATGTCCACGTGAATATGTCCACTTATTCTTTTAAGAGCTCTACAAAGGTCTTTTGTTCCTGAGCTGAGAGTGAAGCTCCCAACTTGACTATTCTAGGTTGCTCCTTTGAGCCAATGTTCACGCTAATTGTTTCCTCAATAAGCATTTTCGATGCATCCTCCATCCTTATAGGATCAGGGGGAAGAGTAAGATCGACCTCTTGTGGTAATTCATGATCATCTTTAAATGGATAAATCACTTCATTTTTAGACTCTTCATTCTGTTTGTCTATGAGTTCATCAAAGAGTTTGTCACTATGGGATTTCCGTTGAGCCTTCTTGCTTGGTTTCTCAGAAGTAGTATGCTTTTAGTTACAACCTTTTTATTCAACCATTTGCACATCTCTGCTTCTTCCCCAAAATAGGTGCAGGTGTCTAGTTGAATCTTAAATCCTTTCTTGTGGTCTCCAGTTGGAATAAAGTCCCTGAGTCCCATGAATTTTATGAGTTCCTCATCATTTTCAAAGAAATCCAAGGGCACATGAAGTTGTTGATCCCAATCTATAAGCTCAAGATATAAAAGGGCTATTGGACATTTATCTTGGGGGATAGATTCGAATAAGGTAAGGACCGATGAATCTGGGAATAGGTTCGTGGAGGCAAGATCTTCATGAAGGCTACATTGGGAATCTACGTCACTATCAGAATGAGACGAAACATCCTCACTTTTAGAAGAAGTGGCATCGTTCTTAGAAGGTAGAGTGTTATGGGGCCTTATTCCAAAGCCATGTTTATTAGTTTTGAAATGAGGGATAGGGATAGGATCTAAACGGCCTTGTGCATTAATGCCACATCTAAACCCGCTATAGCCCATGACAAACATCATGCGAGGACCTTTGATGTACTGAGGCGCTTGATTGCATGAAGCCATGGTGCCTTCTAGTACTCTACTGGTAGGGTCTTCTAACATTTTCTCCTTAGATAGGAGGCCGCTATGGACAAATTTCTCCAAAGGTTTAGGACATTGCTCGTGGGTGATCTTAAACTAAAAATAAGGCTTACCCCTTGTCTTGGGGGATACTGATAACTCTGATATTAATAGAGCCTACTCAAGAGTGAATTGCCTACTTGGGACATGTTTTGCTGATGTTGCCTCCCATGAAGCAAATGGATTGACCAATGAGGGAAAATATTGATTGACAGGCGTGAGGGATTCTGAATCCACTCAGTTTTTCATAGCCTCTATCTATAGGGGGACAACAACATCTACAGAAGGACACTCATAAGTGGCACAAGAGAAACTATGTAATGCCCTACAATGTGTGAATGGTTATGGGTCACCCAAAATGGTAACCACCTTCCCTTCATGGCATAACTTGATGCACTGATGAAACGTTGACGGAACAACTTACATGGCGTAGATCCATGGGCGTCCCAAGAGCATGTTGTATGAAAGATCCAAGTCAAGGACATGAGATATTGTGTCATGACATGTTGGTCTGTCGACACTAAAATTTTCCTCCGTAATTTCTATTTCATTAATGTATGTATTATGAATAGGATGCTGTTAAGTATAATTAGTAGTAGCGTCTAATAGAAGATAACGGCGCTGCCAGTACGACACCACCAATAATGTATAATACGGCAATAGTCAAAAGTACAATAGGAATGTTGTGGTAAAAAGTAAATAGTTGTCGTAAGTGGTCCAGTAATGTTAAAATGTCAAAGCTGGGGTAAGTAGAGAAGTAGGGTCTACATGATTAGGAATAAGAAATATTATATTGGTAATAAGGACAAGGAGTGAGGTCATAAATATTTTGTATATTGTATTTGTAAAAAGTCTAAAAATGTGGAACCCATGTGAAATGATAAGGTTTATCTTATCTTAAAAGATAAGCTTACATGTACAGATAAGAGTTAAGGTATGGAATATGATTCGTTAGAGTGGATTTCTTATCCTATCTTAGAGATAAGATGGATAAGCCTAGAAGTCTATAAATAAAGAGGCCACTCCCCTCATTTAGCATAGAAGGAAGTAGTGAGAAATATTGTATGAGTAAGTGTGTAAAGGAAGCCATCAGTTTAAAGGGGTGTTGAAGAAGCCATTAAGAGGTGTAATTGTGAAGTTTCTCCCATAGTATTGGTGGAATGCAAGTGAAGTCAATAACACTTGAAGTACCTCATGGGTGAGATTGTAACAATTTCATGCTAATATTATAATTTACTCTGATATTTCAGATTTATGATCATTCCTTGTTATCATAGTCTATGGTATTCTTGTGTTATGTTTGTTGTTGTGTTTCCAGATTACATCCACCGAACTAAAGGCTTTGCATTAGTAAATAATCATAGCACGAGGAGTTCCCGGTGAAGAATTATCATAGTGCCGGATTGGTGATGACAGGTCCTACCTCCACGGGGACCACTATAGTCCCCATTGAATCTCTTTCTTCATTTTCGTGTGCTATGATTGTGATAGTTTTAGCACTTAGCTCTGTTTGTGAATGACCTAGCTGCCTTACCAACTTCAAGGTGCAAATATTCAGACCAGATCCCCCATCTACAAGTACTCTTTTGATTTTTTGGTGGGTAACCACCACTTTAAGGTACAATGGTAAGTTATGCTCTGGGTTGTTATGCGGGATTGCAATATGATCAAAATTTATATGATCGTTGGCGTCTAAGCATGCAACCATGGCTTGAAGGTTCATGGGATCTATTTCTGTGGAAACCCATGAATTTTTAAAGTTTTGAACAATATGTTCTTATGGGCATTAGAGATCTTTAGGAGGTTGAGGATAGATATCTTAGCAGACATTTTTTCTAATTACTCCATTAAGTTATACTGACTTTCCTTAGGGGTAGGCATAGAATCTGGTATGATTAAGTGGGCACGTCTTGTCTCGACTGCGCAACACTTTTCTAAGATCTGAATGGTGTTAATTTGTTCGTTAGATGAGTTAATACATCCAATAAGGGAATCATAAGGACTATCATTTGTAGGGTACACATAGGTAGTAATCCTATAGTTGTTGGAAGGTTACCATTGACCTATTTTATTTTTCTTTTTATCCGCATGGTTAGGAAAAGGTTCCTTGTAAATACCCATTTTTTCATTTGAAATTTTATCGATCTTGGGGGGAGATTCTACAACAATATTCCCTTCCTCTATGAAGTCTTGGATATAATGGCGTAATCTCAAACATCTATATGTTTTGTGTCCTTTAACACGGTGGAAGTCGCAATATTAATTGTCTTTGAAGAAAACTGGTTTTGGAGCATCTTCCGGGTAGGGTATTGTTGCAGTTGGATATTCTACCATCTTTGCACCATCTAATTATTTTAGGATGGTAGATAAGGATTCTGTCAAAGATGTGAACATACGTTTTGTAGGCACTTTGGGATGAGGCCCTTGTGAAAGTTTTAAGAGTGGACTTGTCTGCATTGCTTGGACTCTCTTGGAGTCTGTAATGCCATCACCAATAACATGTTTATTTTTATTGAAGAATTTAGGTTTGTCTATGGATTTGGCTTCGTGTTTGTTCTTAACAATAGGTTTAAGCGTGCCCTTGACAATGGGCGCTTTCTCAATTTGACTACCTTTCTCTATGACTTCTTCAAAGTTTGAGCCACAATGAATTTGTAAGTGAAAGGCTATTTCTGGGTTCAAGTTAGGAACAAATATGCTCACTAAATATTTTTCAGGTAAGGCACAAGGAAAGTGACTAGCTAACCCATGCCATCATTATAAAAATCCTACAAATGTCTCATTGGGTTTTTGTTTTGTGTTGCATAGATCATTCATCGTAATGTCACTCTCCATATTACAAGAGTAATGCCTTACAAATTTCTTTGCTAGTGCGGGCCATGTTGTAATGGAGCCCTTGGGTATGCTATAAAACCATTCCAATCCTACAGCTCCTAGGTTGCGAGGAAAGAGTTGTATTAGGAAATTATCACTATATGTGACCTCTTGGCAAGCCATGTAAAAGTATTTTATATGATCACAAGGATCACTTTTGCACTTATACTTATCAAATTGGGAACAGTGAAATGTTTTGGGAAAGGTTGTTGTAACATGTCCTTATCAAAGGGGTAAGGACATAGTTCTTCATACAAATATTTTATATTTTGGCCTATATTCCCCTGTTGTAATGTAGTAAGTGTATCTTTCATAGATTTCAATTCATCATGAATGATTTGCTCTTTAGTAGGTGATATTGACCTTTGGGCTTGAGTTGCCTTAAAGGTATAGTCTATATGTAGAGCAAATTGAAACTCGTTAAATTTTTTTTTGTCTTTGTATTTGCATATGTTTCTTTTTGAAGAGCCTAGGTTTTCTAGTTTCTGACTCAATTTCAAGATCCGTTTTTGGAGGATCTCCTCCTCAACCAAGGTATCCTCTTCTTCTTAAAATTTCGAAGGAGGGGAAGCTTTCTATTCAGTTTTCACTTTATGTGAAGCCTTAAAGTGAGGTTTACGTGATGGTTCACCTTCGACAGCAGCCTTGTGTTGCTCAGAAGTGGAAGCATATCCCACATCAAAAGGATTATCTATGTCTAAGATGAATCTTTACTCTCCTAAGCTAGGGTTAACGACATTTGTTTCTTCTTCATGCTCGTGCGGAAGTTTAGCTCCTAATGCCAAGAATCTTGTGAGTACTTGATCTTTGTTATAATATAAGAGCTCATCAAATCTATTTAGGTCTAACCTTTGTTGTTCTCCCGAAGAGTTTGAATCTTCTCCACTATGATCGATTAACGTTTCCGTATCTTTGACTTGAGAGAAGAGAGGTCCTAAATTGTGACCACTGAATGGGAAGGTTTTGAAAGGGTTTTCTCCCATATCCTGCTCATTTGACTTGGCTGCCATTTTTATGATTTCAGGCATCACTAGCATACATCTGTATGTAGCTAGCGTAACCCCTAAGTGTATGGTTTTTTGCGAGCCGTTCAAGGTGAGGTTGGAATTATACTATAGTGTACCCTAGATGTAGTATTATGTAGTTGTCTTTATCAAGAAACACTCTCATGCACACCTAATGCAATGACCACTCAATTTTTTGTGACCAAGCATATGCCCTAAAAATAGATAGCAACAATGATGTACCAATATGTAAGTCAAGTTAGAACCCAAATCAAGGTCTACGCACTGATGTGATGCTGTCGCAGTCCCTTGACGAGGTATAATTAAAACTAGTTTGAATGTTGATTAAAGCCAAACCTTCTGAAAATGAAAGTCAGAAATAGATATAGTGTCATAATGTTACCGTGATACATTAATCGAGCAAGCAAGGTGTTAGTACCATGACAAATTTATTATGATATATGTAAGGTGTTATCAACACTTTTCAAGAAGGCTCAAATGATGTCGAAATTGAAACCAAGTAATAACTAAAAAAAGATTTTTTAATTGTGTGAGCAGTGTAACCGTGTAATAAGGGGACTTATACCACCTCCTCACAAAATGAAAATATGATGTAAGTACCAAGATTGTACATCTAGGATGTGAACAAGACTATAAACTCAAGAAGAGACAAAAAATGAACCGAATAAACATTGGTGAAGATGATCTTGAAATCAAGATGGAAGGACTTTTATCAAAGATACAGAAAGCGTACCCGCACACTTTAGACGTTTAACAACCCAGCCGCAAACATGAATGGGCGTAAATGAACAAAAAAGTGATGAGTACTATCTTTGATAAAAACACACAATGTATGCACCTTTCTCACCCTGAACAAAGGGCGGTGAGAATGCAAGGGTAATAATTAAAAGATAGACACAAGCTAAGAAACACTTAGGCCGAGCTTCACCTCATCTGAAGACAAGAATAAGACTAAGAAAAAGTGGGACGTAGCTTAGTTCTGTGATGAAAAGACACTCAGTTTGAACTCACAAGGGTTCCTTGCCTTGTTTTAACAAACAAGGTTTAGACTCCAGATGAGCCATCACTTTTTGATGGCTTGACGTAACAAGGACTAGTAAAGTGGGCTCCTTGACAAAATGGCTTCCCTAACAAGTTCTCTCAACTAGGTGTTACAAGGTTGTCTAAGAGCGAGGCGTGATTTAACCAAAAAGTTACAATGACTAGTTTGGGAGTATCTCAGATTTGTCCCCATTCAAATAAAGTGGGCAATGAATGCATCCATTGTGTACTTTTACTAAGGTCATGATATAGACAAATTACAACTCTAACTCACAAGTCGTACTAGTCAAGTGGGTAAGTAAAGTGCTTCCTGTTTCATCCACGAGGTGACACAGTGGTGGAATACTTTAGGGTTCCTGGTACCACCCCCATTGTTATAGCTTAAGGCATTATGACAAAGGGGTTATGTTCTAGTTGAGAGGATAGGGACGTACCCTTTTTCAAAACCTGTAATATAATGTTTTTGAATGTGGTGTGTTTTTTATCTTGCTTATCTTAATGTGGTTTTAAGTAGCACACCATTTGGCAGCCTGTAAGAGCATGTGTATTAGAAGGTTTGTGTTTTTTTTTGTTTTTGACACCTTTCTTCGACAAGTGATACGTCTTGTAGACAACAAGTTTCAGTAATTTTCCAATTCATAGGTTGATGTCAAGAAAGAGAGTTTCCCACTTTTATTTTGATTCTTAAGATCACCAAAAATGTGCGAAGGAAGAGCATACACAATTGTGAAAAACTCTACTAAAATGAAAGTTTTACTTCAATCGTTATAAAGCAAGTGTTTTTTTGAACAATTTATATGAGTTTTGTATTGGTGTTTTTGATCTCCAAGATCACCTTGGAAGATGTGAGGAGAGAGCATACACACTTCTACAAAAACTACTTCTAATTCAAAAACAAAAACACTTTTAATCTATGTAAACTGAAATGTTTAAGAAAGAACCTTGTTTTTCCAATTGTTAGTCCTAAAAACTTGCAGTGATGGATTAGAAGAAAAGTTTTTGCAGACTACAAAAATTTTCAATTTTACCACAAAAACTTGCGTGCCTATATTGACACCAGCGCTTCCTAGCTGACGGATACATGCCCCATGTAACAAATACACCTGCAATCAAAAATTAATAAAACACAATGCAGTAAACACATATGCTCACAATATGATAGAGACACACCTATATTGACATGGACGCTTAGGTTACGACGTGTACGCGCTTAAGCCTGAAACAAAAAACTGTAAAATTTCTTACACAGTCAGACGTTTTACACCTACGTGGCCAGAGAGGTGGATATGCACCCCAGATGACAGAGACACATGTGCATCTGTGTAAAGGTTTTCAGATTTTTTTTACACAGTCTAGCCTTTTACACCCGCGTGGCCAGAGAGGCGGATATGCGCCCCAGAT
Source organism: Taxus chinensis (assembly GCA_019776745.2). NCBI lineage: Eukaryota > Viridiplantae > Streptophyta > Pinopsida > Cupressales > Taxaceae > Taxus > Taxus chinensis. The sequence continues at coordinate 722,848,722 of CM034152.1, forward strand.
GACAGAGATGTGTGTGCGTCTTTGTAAAGGTAAATATTGCAAATGATGAGGACATTTTGATAGGCATGCACCTGATATGATGGGTACGCTGGGGTTCCGACATGTATGCACCCCTTGTTGGACACCTATGCACACCCTATGAAAAACTTGCAAAACACACGGATTTTCAAAATTTTCAAGAGCAAATAGGTTAGTTGTTAGTCAAAGTGTCCTATTTCTATATCAAACACATAAAATGTATAAAAATGAAGGTCATTTATCTAGGGTTAGAAACAAAAATAAGGAAATAACAAGTGATTTGAGAAAAAAACTTGAAAATGAACTTTGAAAAACCTAAATGGCCTCCATTAATGGAGGATGGACATAAGTGTCCCACCGGGCGTGCCAAATGTGTTCAATGAAAAGGTGTAAAAGCCATGGATTTGGGGTGAGAATCTCTAAAAAAACCCCAAAGGATTTTAACAATCTGATTGATGGACCATGTGATAAGAAATGAGAAAGGTTCTCTTCTTTGCATACATTAATTTGAAATAAACATGCAAAATAAGAAAATGAATTTAATCTCTATTCTTTGAAAGCTTGAAATAATGAACCTAAAATGATCTAAGCATTTAGTTTATGTGTTAAGAGAAAGAGATCTCCCCATTAATGGCTTCAAGGCCAATGGATCTTCCCTTTTACTCCATGTTAATGCTATGAAATACAAAATTAAATACTTTTAGCTCAAATGGAAGAAAATGAAATACAAACTAAAGCCTAAACAAATTGCTATAATTTATGCTAGGAAGAAGAGAGAATTCTTAGGAAATGAGGGAGGGGGTATAACACTATTTATAGTTTTGGTTTAGAAGAAATGGGAGAATTGGGTGCATGTGGGACAAAGGCTAAAGTCCAAAAAGCACTTTTAGCAAGTCAAAGTGTGATTTGACTATGTTATAGGGTAATTAACTTAGGTTAGATTAATTAATCTCTCTTATAGAGTAATTAGGGTTCTGGAAGGGTTTATGAAAGGCTTAATCAATCCAACGAAGTGGATTGATCTTTCGGGGAGCTAATAGAAGCAAGCTAGAAGAGAATAAGGAGCTAATGTAGCTAGAACGAGGCTATAACTACCTGTTTAAATGGTTTACAAGAGGAAAAATGACCAAAAGGGTGTCACCCTATAGGAAGGGAGTTACTCCATGTTAATGCTATGAAATAGGTCTGCTAGGAAGAAGAGAGAATTCTTAGGAAATGAGGGAGGGGGTATAAACTAGGGCGCTAAAGTCCAAAAAGTGTGCCTTATCAATTCACAAAATTGGAAGAAGCGCTAGAAGTGCACCAGGGTGTTAGAAATAATAGTGTATTGATCAAACTACAGGTGTCTACAAACCTAATCAAATTGACATAAACAATTATTAAAGCTAAACATTATGCTAAACCTGCTTTTGATTGATCCCTTCACCTATTCTAGGATCTTTTTAGTTCCTTTTGTACTATGCTTGTTGGTTTCAAAACCATGACATGTGTGCATTGTTTGTAGGAGTATCCCTTATTATTTGTGTGGTCATGGCTTGTTATAAATATTTACAAAACCATAAGGGTTCCCATCCCTCTAATCAGGTCCATACCACTTTTAGTTTCACAAACTCTAATGATACTTATAGGCCTATTCATATTCATCATACTTTAGTTGATGGTTCTACCACTTGGTTTGCTAGCAGAAGTCATAACTATAAGGTTGGCCCACTTTTAGAGGCTATCCCTTATGATGCTTCCCCTAGTCATTTTTCCTCTAGTAATGTTACCTTTACTAATGATGCTACTGGTAACTATTTTTGTCTCACTCCCATCGATGATGAAATAATATTCAATTTTGATCAAGAGGCTCATCCTATTTTGTTTCAATATTTTCCACCTCATTTTGATAATCCAACTCAATATCTTCCTCCTAAACTACCTTTTGTACCACTCCAAACTATTTTGGATGTCTTACAAGAGACATTCCCCACAATCAGCTTCATTAGTAATGTTACTCCTACTTTACCTATTGCACCATCCAAAGATCTAGAGAACTTTTATGAAATGGATTATACTACTAGCCCTAATATTGAAGGTAATATAGATGCTTTGGAAATTGATGGTGAGAACCATATTCAACCACACTTGGTGATGCTTTGCTTAAGGCCTGATGAACTAAAAAATGTGATATGTGCACTAGTTAATCTAAGTTATGAAAAACTGTAAATAAAATGAATAAATGGAGTAAAGAAATATGTAAATGACCCAAGAAACTAAGAAAATATAAATAGAAACCCTAATATGCAAGAGAGAAGAGGAAAGAACTCAACTAAATAACATATGTTCGTAGAGGTAACTAGAAAATCTAGAAGCAGGTTCGAGTATGCAAAAAATCTAAAAAGGATGGATTTGGACTGATTCTCTAGAATGGGGCACCTAGAGAAGGACTGGGGGTGCCCACAGGTGCTCTAATAAGCAAAATGGGTGCCTTGGTCTATGCAAAATCTTTAGAACTAGTTTTTACAGGTTTTGCAAATGGTGTAAAACCCTTATTGTATGTCACATCGAGTTCATTGCACTACTTCAGATGTTGTTGTTATTCCAAGATGAATAAAAAGACATGCAAAACCATAAAAAAATATCAATCCCTAAAAAAGAAAAATGCATATACAAGGGTCAAACTAACTGCAACTGCCACAATGGTGGTCTTACTAATTGAGCGCTGCAACTACATTCTAGACCTAAATGTGTGTGTGTGTGTGTGTGTGTGTGTGTGTGTGTGTGTGAAACATGCCCTAGGTTGCTCTCATGTCAGTTGCACTTTATGATGTAGCGAGTTAACTATGTGGAGAAGATGTAATAGAATGGTGCATGGAATATAATAGAATCCTCCCCCTATGTTGTGTGTGATGCAAATGTCCTAGCCTTTTACCTTGTGATGGAGCTAGGTGGATGAAAATGATCTCCAAGATGGATGCAACTCTAGGTGGATGATAGTAGTGATAGTGTTTGGTCCCTCATTATGGATCTCATAACTAGTGAAGTGTTTGGTCCCTCATTATATATTTATAGGGTTCTCTTGACCTAATTTCATAATTAACCTTGAAATGGCCGACCACTAAAATTATAGAGACCTCAAACAATTAGAAAGAGCCCAAAAAGTGGTGAAAATGATGGAAAAGGATCGATGCACCCATGGTGGGACTAGAGTGCCCATGGGTGCCCCAGTACTAGCCTGGGCACCGCAGTCAAGGCTGAAATAATGCAAAAGTGATAAAATAGACCGTGCTTATGTATGGCATATGTCAGGAATGATGAAGTAAAATAAAGCAAGATGGTCAAAATATAGGGGTTAATTAGTACTTTCTTCACTCAAAAACCCTGTAAATAGTAGTATGAGACTAGGAATAAATATTATCTAAAGTGCATGATCTTGTGTTTACATTTCCCCCCACTTTATGTTTGCGAGTAGGAAGCTTGGTATTATAAAGTAGATAGAGATATATGCCTAATGTTGATGTAGAGTGATGCAGAAAGCGTGCCAAAGGACTAGACAAAGTGTGGAATGAAAAAAAGATGACAGAGTGTGGAAACTAAAGATGGAAAATGTAAAAAAGTTATGAGAGCGAACCTAGGGTGGAAACGTGTGTGTAGCTGTTGTTGTGTGTACCTACATGGTTAGTATGCAAGGTGAGTCATCGTGAAGTGTTGTTTTTGATGATGTTGTTGTTATTACACCCATTTGACTGTTTGTTCCTCATACAACCAGACCTGCAAGGAGAAAAAGATCAAGTAGTCAATATATATATATGTATGTAAGTGTAAAAACACTATGTAGAAGACACATGTAAGAGTAAAGTACGTGAAATGAAAAATGTAAATGGAACATGTGCATCTGATCACTGTCGAGAAAAAGAGTGTGGAAAGGATATCTTGTATTACCGGGTTTTTTTGGGTGATTCAATGCCATATGCCAAATAAGTATATGGAGGAAACACTCTATTTCCTCTAACCTTTAATTGCTTCCCTAAACTGTGCGTGAATAGATCTCTATACTATCCTAGTTTTTTGGGTGATCTGATGCCAGCAATAGAACAAGTATTGGGAGGAATTCCACTATATCGTCCAACCATTAACTGCTCCCCCAAATTCTAAGGACTATTATGTCTTATAAAATCCATTGTGTATGGAGTTCATAGACTTGTCTAAACTCACTTGTTGTGTGTAACCCACTATGGCAAGGGCGGAAAGTGCAATGAATTAGCGTAAACGTGCTGTGTAGAGTGTAAAACCCAAAATGATGTCCCCCCTATTTAGGGGCACACATGACGTTTTAGATAGGAGAATGTAACCCTAAAAGAGGACCAACCGTACTCTGAAACTTTGCCCTATAGGGGCAATGGAATGCGCTTGGTAGAAACCAAGGTGCACACAAACAAGATGGCTAACCAAAGACAAGTGTTAGTAGAAACAAACATGCATATAGAAAACAATGTGTAAGCTATTCAAACAATGTAAAAGCTAGCAAGTAAAGTAGTTTAAACATGTAAAATGAAAAGTAAGCCACATAAAGCGGGCTGCAAACAACAAACAAGTGTGCACATAAAACATAGGGCAAAGCCCACATACAATATCAAATAAAGAAGACAAGTATAGAAAAACAAAGTAGTCATGGTAACATGTAATCTTGCAAACAAATTTTGCACATGAAGCACCCGTTAGCATGTTAGAAAGATAAACAATATGTCAAAAACATGTATAATCAAGTAATATAAAGTGCTAAGTACAAAATGAAAAAATAGCACCTAGAAGAGATGAATGTGGATGCCCCCAATGACCAATGTAGGAAGGGTAGAAGGCGAGCATCCATGTTGCGTACAAAGGATCTGTATTTTCTATCATAACTAAAAAAATATGTGAACCCGCATATGTGGATGGTATAGATAATGACATATAAGAAATCAATATAACATGTGTAGTAGAGTGATCATGTAAACACTAGTAAGCAAGAGTAAATGCCCCCAAGACAAATTAATAAGTTTTGGATGGATGGAATAGAATGCAAGATGGAATGATAGGAGCCACATGCCCCTCAAGTGGATGGAAGTGTATGTAATGAGGTTCATTTTGTTTCCCCCTCAACAGTCAAGAATGAATCGTAAACAAGAGTGCGTCATCGAGAAATGGTCGAAGTGTTTATATTTTGTCTAACACATTGTGAGAAATGTGTACGTGTAATGATGAAATGTGACCTAGTGATGATGTGTGGGTGAACCCTATAGCTGAATTATATATCACGATTAGATGAATGTAAGAGTGATGATTTATCCTAAGCGTATGTCACTATAAGATGAATGGTAAGAGTGGTGATGTAACCTAAGGTGTATACCGCTTGTTGGTACCCAAAATTGTTCCACCTTGAGAGCCAACCAACATTGACGAGCTAAGTAAGATGATGAGAGAAAGAAAAACCAAGGTTTAAGTCATGTTGTAGCTAGGGATGGATCTGACAATCTCTTTTTCATTTGACTTGGGAAATGTTGGATAACACCTCACTAAGGGTATGACCTACCCTGCTACTTTAGGTTCTTCCTGCAACCAGGGTGAGAGGACCCATTTTGTAACCTATATTTATGAGAGGAATGGATGGAATAACAATATTTAGACTCTCTCTCTTAGGAATTTGAAAGGCAGCCTCGGGAAGACATGGTCAATGCAAACATTATCTAACTCTCATGAGATATCACACTAGAAAATGCAGATGTCTCCTAAACAAGGCTTAGGTTACTAAAGAGAATGATAATTCCATCTCGCTTCTGCATATTTTTTTATAAAGGGAGGACAAAAATAGCAAATTCCCTTAGCATATGTGCATAAAAAGGGAAAGTATGTGTAATTCATATGGATCTAATGGTTATTGACTGTGATTTTGATGTATTGATGGGAGATTAAGCAGGATAAAGTTGATTATACAAAATTCTCAAATGAATCTTACCAAATGTTGTAGGTAATTGTTCAAAATGCAAAATACAGGTCAATCAATTGAAAACACTCCTTACACTAGAAGGTTTGCACTCACGAAAGCCCAAGAATACAAGATTTCACAAAAACTTTGAGAACCTAAACATAAAGGCTCGTGCTAAATTATCAATAAAAAGCTGACAATTTCCAATCAAATACATTCAAGATACCCTCAAGAACTGGCAAAAATCCTAAATCAGACAGGTACAATTTGAATTTAAAATCGTTTACTACAACATGAAGGAAAGATCCATCAATAATGTAGTTACATTTCCCAAATTGACACTATTTAGATCAAGACTTAGTGTAATTCAGAGAAATTAACAACACAAGATTGCAACAGGAATATAGATAATTGATTCAAAGTAATTCATCTTAAAACAAAATAACACTGCTTATGAGAGTACACACAATGTTAATTCAGGAAATTCAAACACTTCAACATGGGGACACAACAACTATGACCTCAATGTTTACCAATGATTGTACATTGCAATCATCTTGGTGAGAAAGGTTTGGGAAAGGATGAAGAAACTCTCAGGTATCTCAGATTAGTTCAACTTAAGACAATACAATCAGTTTTATCCCTTTTTATCTAAAGCTTAGAAAAATTATCCCCCTTATGCGAGAACATTCTCATTGAATTTATACAATTTTAGTCACTTACTCACTTTTAGTTTCCCCCCAAAAGAAACATATTTCAAAAGAATATTTTATTTGCTTCACAATTTGATTTACACCATTCTTATGAAAATACTTTAGCCTTATAGCACTAGGTGGGGAAATTACAATTAACTTGTATCTTTTTAAAGTGACTGGGATGCCATGTCATCTTATCTACTTCTATTTTTGGAAAAACAATAAGCACTTTATGGAAATTCCTCGAATATATCAAATACTTCTGATGTGACCTTTATCAGTCTCCATTCTCAAATATCAGCTTCAAAATATGCAAAATAATTACCAGATTCCCTGACTTGATTAGTCCTCCGTGTGCAACTCTTCATCATGTTCAATTATCTTTCCTTTCAGATAATAACCAGTCACTTCACCTTTACTTCCTTCGTGTCGGCTGAGCAGGAGATCTTCATTCATTTAATGGCAGTGATTCCATCCAATTCAGCTAGTCTGCATCATTTTCACTATAAATTCAGCTCCATTTATTCATTAGTATGCATCCAATTTCCATTCTTAAATGTGAAAATCTATTACAAAGTTCTTTTTTGGTGCAATGGCAAAGGTAGCTATAGTAACTAGCCTGAAAGAGATATCATTAGAAGATTTGAATCAAATATTCGATTTAAACGGGCCCAGATGAGGCATTTTTCAGGTATTTATTTGAGATTGCAAACCCAGGGGATGAAAAAGGGCCCTTGACATATAAAGAGGTTCAACTTTCCCTCCTTTTAAGATTGATCAAAATCAATCCTATTTTCTCGGCCTTTCAAACAATTTATTATCATCTCTTCCACTGGGAGCATAAGAAAACTCCAGAAGAATTGAAGAAAATCTGGATTGAAAGGAGGCCTAGTGTGATGGGGTTAACTGAATATGAGTCTCCCTTTCTATGCAACAAATAATTTTTCCTGAAAGAGATTCGCCATGAGTTCTATATCCTCAATGAAGGGAATTCAATTGATATTGTGCCTACCATTTCTCGCAAAGTAGATGAATTGGAGCAAACAACTCTTCTCTCTAGAAAAGGGTCCAACAGGACCTGTGCCACCTCAACAACCTGCATTACCAACATCATAAATAAGAAGGAAGAAGGTGGGAATCAAGATTTCAACCCCCAATTATCATTTTGGATGAGGAAGAAGTAGAAAATTCATCTCCTCAACGTCCTAAGACATCATTCTCTACCACCAAGGAAAGTAAAGGCAAGTCTTCTTTCCAACCTTCTATTCATTCAGAGTAGCATATTCCTTTGATGGAGAAAAAATTATCAGGACCCTTGCCTGTTCCTCTTCCAAGAGAACATCCACCTTTGATAAGGAAATGCAACGGTGAGTCTAGTTCTAAGTCTCATGTTCCACTAGGTCCAAGGGCCATGATACTTGCTCTTCTAGCTGCTTCAAATGCTCTTGTTCAGCCCACTCCTATTTGGTCTACTCCTTACAAAGAAAAAGGGAAGAAGGCATTTCCTACAGGCAGTTTGGACTTTTGACTAGGTATCTTCTTATCAGAAGAAGATAGAGTTAAGGAATATCATGGATGGTCCTAGAATGATTGTTGACACATTGATGGATATGGGGATGTCTCTTACTTTGGTTAGGGCAGTTGTGTTTTCTCAAACAACTCAGGGCTTAGAAGAATTTATACCAAGGAAAAATAAGCTGCTAAATAGAGTTCCCTCATTTGAAGAAGATCTCAAAGTAGTAATAGAAGATGAATGAATTTCCCTCTTCTCCTAATTTCCCCTTTTTTAATGTAATGTTCGAAAATGTATGTATCTTTTCATGGGAAGGGGCCCCTATAGATCCCATTTTTACTTTTCAAAAAGTATAGTAAACTTCAAATTGTTATAACAAAATAACATGCTTCATAGCAAGTTTACAATTTAATCAAAATATAATGGAAATTTACTGTTTTTCAATACATCATATTCAAAATTAACTACTTGAAGTATCCTTAAAACTATTTGGAAAATAAGGAGTTTCAAATGAAAAGAAATGCAATATCAAGAAGAAACTAGCCTTAACATCCTCAATAGCCTTGGCTTCTATAACAACCTTGACTTCCTCAGTAGTGAACATGGTGACATCATCATCTTCTTTGTCTTCTTGAAACCGTCTTTCTACGTAAGCATCGTACCTCTGAAATTTTTTTGCAGTTCTTCTTTATCAGGGCCCTTATGATGTTGAAAGATTAGACTTTTCCTATTAATTTCCATCACACATTTCCCCATACTATATTTGATTTCCCTTGATTTAGGTATCAAGTTCTCAATTGAATTTTCTATAGATACCAACCTCTTGATAACTTCATATGAATATTTTTCATCATGAATGTTCTTCTCAAAGGATTGTATCAAGAAATCCATTTCTAGATCACAATAACTGGTTCTGTTCTTTTCAAATACTAGGTCTTCCAGTTTTATGTTCAGGGTGTTGAATGCCTCTCTCAATCCACTTCTTTTCTTCTTCCATGCTTTCCTTGACATCATTTACTACAACAATTATGATTTTCAACCAATCCATCTAAGATAAACTTGAGTTCCCATCTTGTCAGCCGGCTAGTATTTCTTCCTTTACAATCACCTCCCCACTAAGTTGGTTGATGAGGTCTAGTTTGGGAAGAATTCCTTTAACATAGAATAATTCATTGTTGCACTCTTCAATCATATCCTTGACAACATTGAGATGAGAAATGAATTCCTCATACCTTTTCTTTACTTTTCCAAATATTTTCTTCCTTTCTTAGATAGGTACTCAACCCAATTGTCAATAGCATTCAACTTTTTGGTGGCCTTCTCTATGTTTCCTATCATTTCTAGAGTAACAGTAAGAGCTCCTTGATTTCCTTCTGAGGGAACTATCAATTATTGAAAACACAAGGTTATAGTATTTACCTACTTTTTTAGTTCCCTTTTACTTATCTTGTCTTCGTCTACCCTTTCCAAGAGTCCTTTTACTAATGTTACAACATCATGTTTAAGATTTCCTCTTGTAGGCCTTCCCAGTTAGATTTGTTGAATACTATAGCCAATAGCTGTTAGTTTTTCCTTTGGGATATTAGGATGGGGGTGGATGATTTCCAAAGTTTTGGAACCTTGTCCTTATCAAAGTGTGATCTTTTCATAATTCTACCTCTCTTGGAGGCTTTCACAGGTTTTTGAAAATCAATATTTGAGAGACCCAAGGATTTTGTTGGGACTATCTCATTTCCTTTTCCTTTTTCTTTTTCCTTCTCTTTTTCTTGGAGAATTCCCCCTAGCCATCCTATCATGGGTCACTTTCATCTCCTATTTCTGAGGGAAAAAAACCTGTAGTTTGAAAAAAATGGCACCATCATTGTTGATGCATCTTGAATTGTAAGCATTTCTACAATTGGTGCTTTCATATTTGTTTCCTTGTTTGCAACTTTCCACTACTTTGGGATGCTCTTTATTCTACTCCTAAGTCTGAATTTGTTGAATCTTTTCTTCTTTCTTATTAGGTATAAATTGTTCCCCTATACCCTTATCCTTCTCCGGACTAGTAAGTGTGCTTTTATCTTCTTTCAAAATTTTAGGGGGAGTGGAAATCATACCTGTATATTTTGGTAAATTATCTTCTTTAGAATATTCCATTCTTGATCCTTCCTTAGGTTCTCTTGGTGGAGTGAAAACTTCCTTAACTATTTCTTTTGGGGTCCCCTTTTCATTACCTATAATTTCTTCTCGTTCCTTGTCCTTTGTGGGAGGCTCTTGAATAGAAATGTCCACTTGGAACTCTATCTCAACCCCTTCTTTTTTTATCATCCTTTTCTTGAGCCTTAGTTTATAGGGGCTGGGTACCTTGATTCTTGATTCACATCTTCCCTTTCCACCTGTGTATTTGGCATAACAACATTTTGATCTTGTACACTTGGGGTGGTGATTAATTAAATGGTTTTTTTATCAATGACAATAGAAATTGGGATCTTTTCACTCTCATACATTCCTCCTTCATTTGTGGATTGTGGCCTTGTAACAAGAGTAGAACCAATCACTGGAAATCTCCTGCATATCTATTTGAACATATTTTTCATGTTCCACAAAAGGAACTGTATCTACAACTTGAGTTCCTTGGGACTGGGTTTCTATTTCCACATTTGGAATTTGATCAACATCAGGCATATGGGTTTCTTCAAATAACATACTCAAAGTTTCATCTTTACCATTCATCAATCTCAAAATAAGGGCTCCTCCTAAGCTCCTTTACATCAACATCAATTATTTCAACTCCTTTCAGTGATTTCCTGGTGGTAATTTTGTCTCAACATTACATTTCCTTACCATGCTACTCAACACTTGCTCCTTTTTGTTCATGGATTGCCCCCACAACATCTAGCTCACCTGACACCCTAGTTTCTTTGATAATTCCTTCCACCACCCCTGTAGGAAATGTAGATGGAGTAGTGAGGATTATTGGTGTAGATGGGTCTGCTTGGGTACCTTCATGGACCAATGGTGGTGTGGTTTGAACAACTAGGGGAATGCCAATATTTTGTGGAGTTTCAGTCAATATGGGATCACTGAATGCCTCTTACTCTACCTTATTTTAATTTTTTCAACTTGGGATACTCTCCCCAACATCCTTTTTAGAGGCATAGTTACTCTATATTTTTTTGACGATCTTTCAAAGAACTCAAACTTCGATACTTCTTTCTCCTTGACACCTTGGACTATGAGATATGGGTCGATATTTGATAAAAATTATCTCATCCTTGGAGAGGACTAGAAGTTTTTGGCAATGCTATTGCAGATATTTTGACTTAATTGAACTAGCTCCTTTTGACTATAAAGGTACTACAAATGTAATAGGCACATTTTGCATTATTTGTAAGAGTATACCTTCTGCTTTCTAGATTAGAGTACTCCTAGATGTCACAGTATTATGTGTAGCTATAGTCCATTCATCAATTGTTTCTGTGGTGGGCCTATTACTTGGTAATTATGGAGGTACACCATTCATTGGGTCCATGGTCTCAACCCCCTCTCTTAAAGGAGGGAGATCTTATTTCAGAGAAACCAATTTTCTAAATTCATTTAATATATTAGGATTATGCAGAAATAAATCAATGCCTTTTGTCATGACCTAATTTAATGTACATCTCATAATACCGATAATCATCCTATGAGGATCATCTTCTTATTCTTCATTCCAATTGATAGGAGCAACTACCTTTGAATCTATATTTTGTTCAAGATAAACTTGGCTAACAAGGTTTTCATCATCCTCAATTCCTTGAGGAATAACAAAATTTTTGTAATCAATTATCTACTTTAGGGCCATTCTTGAAAAATCCCTCTTCCTAACCTCCTCATCATCCCCGCAGTTCATCGAAAAGTCTTCAAATTGAGGTTCGTGTTCATCAGAGATCACAAGCCATATATTGTCAAAGTTTGGCCTTGGGACAAACATGTCCCTCTTGATCTTCTCCATCTCTTCATCCATCAATTTTACTTTTGTGATGGATTGACATGTGTACCTTCCAAGGGTAATGGGAAACTTGATGTTGGTTTTGTGTTTATTTGCCATTCTCCCATGCACAAGAACTAATTGTTTAGTAAGCTCCATTAAAACCCATTTGTCATCAAGATACCTAGGAATTTTTCATGGCTTCCCCTCAAACCCACTTATTCTAAAATATGTGAAGTATCTGTATTGAATGAAAAGGTAGCCATAATCCAAGATCATAACATGAGCTGTAGCTGACAATATGTATTGTTCTAATTCAAGATCAAATAAACTAACCAGTGGAGAAATGAACCCATCATTCACTGGTCTTACATTCTCTTTCCAATTGTCAATCCTTAATTATGTGAATACATCATAGACCTTATGTGTTCAAAATTTTCCCACTTTTGTGAGCCCTGGAAATGACCTCAAACATGCAACATTATATATGAAATATGTTATCATTGAGAATCTAAGGTCCTTTGTCTCCCCTTCCCTGACTTTAATGTACATTTTCATCATCTGAGAATGAATTAAGTTGAGATAAGACTCCCCCAACAGAATTTTCCTTTATAATCTAGAATTACCCTAATAATACAACATATCCACTCTTTTAGGTTGTTGGACCCATCAAGCCCTCCCATTCTACTCAATAGCACAACTAAATCTTCTACCTCCTCAATAAACAAGGACTGGATAAGATTCTTGGGGATATTTTCAATTGATGGATTCCTTTCATTTAACCATTGAGAATTCAATACCCTAGTATATTCATCCCACCTATTTTAATAGTTCTCCCCTATAGATTTAATAGTCTCAATAAAAGGTCCATCAATTTTGGCGAGTCACAATATTTTATTGAAAAATGTAGGGGTGAAATTAACAACACACCTTCCACTTCCATATAATACTTATAATTTCTCAGGGTCATAGTTATGGGCACACCACCACACCAATTTAGGAGCATGGATAGTGGGTGGGATGGCAACTGCTGGAGCAAAGTGGCTCACACTGATAACTTTCATTAATTTATTTCAATTTTCACTACAAATCCTCCTTACAAAATCATCCAGGTCTGCATCAAATAAATTCGTGTCCTTTAATGAGGCCAGGATATGCCCATTAAATGTACAATAAATGATCTCATCTTACTCTCCATTTTTATTAAGTTTGACTGCATTTTGTGACTTTTGTTTGATCTAATATAAGTTACGATGTAATTGTCCATCTTTTGTTGATTATGATTCTAACATTTGAAAGCTCTGTAATTCCTAACAAAGTATTTTGGAATTCAGTTTGTAATAAATCATGTCACAATCAAGTGGAAGATCGAAGTATGAAACATTTAACATGTTTTTGAAAACATTTGTTTCAATACATTTTAGTTTCAAAACTTCCAAGATAGTTTTGAAACTCTACTACATAGTCACAAGCTTTATCACCTAGTTCTGGAACTTTTAGACTTAGTTCCAAAACTCTAGTACTTAGTTCCAAAATTATCATAATTAGTTCCAGAAACTCCTGTAGATAGCTCGAGAACTCTCTCGGTTAGGCCTGGAATGATTTGATTTAGTTCTAGAACTCTTCTAAAGTTTCAGAATTGATAAGAATCTATTCCAAACGGCTAGTGATTTGTCAAATCAATGATCCTATCAATCATGAGAAAATTATAAGACTTCTGAATCTCCATACTTACAGATCTAGGATAATTATCACACAGTTGTACATCCAGCCATGTTCCAATTCAACATCTATTATGGGCACAATTCAGTTCCATCGTATCAGTGGAACAGTTACGACCATAAATTCACCCTTGGAAGAAGTATATACATATAGACATGTAGATAGATTATATATAAGAATATAGATATAGAACAAGATAGATATAGATTTATACACACAGATCTAACACGTTTTTGTAATGCAAAACATTTTATCAATGAAATAGCCATTTCTGTTTTGAGAGAAAATTAAATTGTCCAATCCTATTTCAAGGTGGAGCAAGGACCCATTCCTCCAAGAACCAGGATCCTCATTTTTTTTGGTATTTATATTTTTAAAGCAAATAGTTTAGATCTGTTAATTCTGTATCACTGTCAATTCCTTAAGTTAAAATATGTTGTAGACTTGTCCTTATAGGTGTTCTAGATTAAGTTCTTATTTCTTTGCAATCATTTTCTAAGCATTCTCAATTATGTGTTTATTTCTGTAATGTTTATTTCCAGCAATTCATTTCTGCAAAGTGTGTTTACTTCCAAGGAAAAGTGTGTTTATTTCTAGTAATTCATTTATGTAAAGTGTGTTTACTTCCAACATGTTTTCATAGTTTGATTGCAATAAGGTTTTTAACCAAGAAGTCCTTAATACATTGAAAAGATCCCCCATAAAATAAAAAATACCTACAATCAATTACTAGATTGCTAAGATTCTTCTTGTTGCATATAGCTTTAGACACACCCCTGGTTTGAATATGAAATCAACAAAGAGTTGATTAAATGAAGATAATAATGACACCCATCATTTCTAGTGCTGTTGCCCGGGGAACCACTAGTTAGAATTTTCTAATTAGGTGTCAATAAGAGAAATAATCATACATTTAGTAATTTAAGAGATCTTCCCTAATCTAAAAATATTTGAATAAGAATTACCATCATCCTCTAGTTTAAATAAGGAAGTTGATCAAGAGTTGGAGGCACCATTATTCCCTGTAAGACAAGAAGTAGAATTGCCACCTTTAGAATTCTGCGATCAATCAACAGAGGGAAGTAGAGCCTTTAGGAAAAATATTATTTCTCAAGATCCATTTAGAGAAAGTTTTGATTCACAATTGAGTAGTCAACCTCCTACTCCTGAATTTTCACCATCCCCAAAACAAATCACATACCGCATTGATTGGGAGAAAGGATGAGAAAATACTAGAGAGATAGAATGAGAAGATGACAGAGAAACTAATAGGACCTTTACTTATCCCATTCAGTTGGAGGATGATGAAACCACTATGAAGAAAATTTCACCTGCACACTTGCCCACATTTAGAGGAATGTCATATGAGGATCCTGACAAATTTTTGTTTGATTTTAAAATACCATGTCAGACCTATGCTTACAAGACAAATAATAAAAAAGATCAAGTTGTTTCCATCTACCTTGAAGGATGCAACAATGAGGTGGTTTATGGGATTAACATATAATTCTATTACCAATAGGGCACAAATGGAAACCGACTTCCTAGAAAAATATCAAGATTACTGTAGAGGAAAAAATAGGAAGGAAGAATTTTTCAAAATCAAACAGGAAGAGGATGAAAATATGGAAGATTATTTGGACAGATTCCTCTTTGTGAGCAAAAGATGTGGATTTGTACTTCAAGAAGAGTTAAACAAAACCATCTTTCTCAAAGGTTTGGAA
The DNA here is from genome assembly GCA_019776745.2 of Taxus chinensis. Classification (NCBI taxonomy): domain Eukaryota; kingdom Viridiplantae; phylum Streptophyta; class Pinopsida; order Cupressales; family Taxaceae; genus Taxus; species Taxus chinensis. Next base: position 722,864,293 of record CM034152.1, read on the forward strand.
GATGAATCTAGGGAAGCTCTTAACTTGATAGGAGGTGGAAACATTGATCAATTAAGGATGAATGAAATTAAAGACATTTATAGAAGCTATTCTAGAACAAGGGGTGTACCTAGGAAGGGAAAATCGGTAAAATTTTTGAATCCAAATATGAACAAACTAATGGATGAATTAGCAAATTTTAAAATAAAAATTTTAGTTCAATTAACCTCTACTATGGATGGATTACAAGCTAAACCAAATGCTAAGACTGAACCATTAGCCATGTATTGTCTTAGATGTAGGAAAAAACATGCATGAAGGGATTGTCCTCAAGATAAAATGGAAATGCGCCTTATCTGTGAATCTAGGGACCATAAGAGTAATATTTTTTCTCTTTTTCCATTTATAAAGAATCAGCTCAAACAAACTAGCACATCAGAAGAATTAAATTTTGTCCAGAGACAACCTACCCAAGGACAGTTCATGGCAAGGTCATCTCATAATCCTTGGATGATGCCATGGGCTTCTCAAATAGTACCAAAAATTTGGGGAAAACCACCTTTGGCCCCTCAAACAACTTAGAATCCCCAGGATTGGGTAGGTTAATCTTGGTATTCTCAAGGACACCAAAAACCATGGACTGGTCAAAATGACTAGTATGCTTGGTCACAACCTAGATGGATCCCTAATAACTATGCTCAAATAAAAACATAGGCTAATCAGAATCAACAAGCCATAATGGGTGCCCCAGCACAAAATTCAAAAAATGAGAATGTAGTCCAAATGAAAATGCCAACACAGCCAATAGCAAACCCAAGAAATAAACAAACAACTCCTGTCTACAGAACAAAACCAGAAAAATCAGTTGATCTAAATGCCATGGATTATAAGGATATTCAAACAAGATTTGGAAAAATAGTTAGTATTCCACCTATTATCATCACTAGAATGACATAAGAAACTAAAACCTGTAGTTTGGTTTCCCCCAAGAAAGATGAAAAAGAAAGAGATGAGGAACTAGAAAGAAATTGTACTGAAACTCCATTTCCAGAGAGGTTTAAAGAAGCTACAGAAATCAAGGAATATGGATTCGTTTAGGAACTAAGGAGACTAAATATTGAAATACCACTATTACAAGTAATTAAGGACATTCCAGAATTTAACAAATTAATCAAAATGCTATGTTTGAAAAGGCCCGGAAGAAAGAAGCAATACCCCAGGACTATAAAGATATATGGGAAACTTGTTGATTTATTAGCAAGAAAGCTCCTACTTGCCAAATATGGAGATCTTGGAAGCCCTGTTATTTTTGTCTCTATAGGGAATAAATATATACATAATGTTTTGGTTGATTTGGGAGTAGCTATAAATGTAATGATAATGGAAACTCTAAAAACATTGCTATTAACATGTATACAACCTACTAACACCATATTGCAGATGACAGATCAGTCTGGAGAAAAACCAGAAGGAGTTATTGAAGATGTGGCGGTTATGGTAAAGTCATGGGAATATCTAGTTGACTTCCTTATATTGTAGCCAAAAGGTAAAACGTTGGGTTATCCCATTATTTTGGGCAGACCGTGGTTAGCTACAATTGCTGCCTTAATTGATTGCAGGTTAGGTGATATGACTATTTCAAATGGTAATAATTCTAAGCAAATTTCATTATATCCCTTTGCATAACCTTTTAGTGATAATCAAGAGCAATTATGGGTTGATAATTATGATATTAATGAGTAAAATTTGTCTTCGTTGGCCATGATCACATTGTAGGATCACGCACGAGAAATAGAAGATATGATTAACCCACCATTGAATGTACACTAATCATCCTTGGAGTAGTCGGGAATAGTTCTAGAACCTATAGAATCTATTCTGGAACCATCACAACTAGTTTTGGAACCATCACAATTAGTTCCAGAACCACACCAACAACAATTCCCTGCAAATGAAGATAATTTTGCTCCGGAGGAATGAGATTTCTCTTGGGGAGAGGAAGAATCTATAGCTTTAGCTTCACATATATCAGGAGATGATGAAGAATTTATGGAAAATAACAGTGATGAGGAGTTCAACCTACAACAAGATAAGTATCACAATTCTTCTTACTATCCCTTGTCCAACATTTTGTCTTAAGTAACTTTTGGAGATGTTGCTACATATCATATGTTGTTGCCACATGTATGTCCACTAAATAATTTAATAAAACCCTTTCAAAAAATCAGTTCATCATATACTGGAACCAAACATGTTGAGATTCAATAGGGTAAAATTTTGAATATGAATAGCTGGTTGAAGAATGATGAAGAAGCTAAATTGTTTGAAGTTCTGAAAGATCATACTAAATTTTTTTCTTGGGATTACAAAGATACGAAAGGAATCCACCCAAGTATCTGCACTCATCACATCTATACTAAAAACATTAAACCAGTTAGGTAACCTCAGAGAAGGATAAATCCAGTCTTAAGGGATATAGTTAAACAAGACATTGAAAAACTATTACAAGTAGGTTTTATCTACCCTATCTCAGACAGCTAGTGGGTGTCTTCTCTTGTAATTGTCCCTAAAAAGAACAGAAAATGGAGAATTTTTTGTTGACTATATGGAACTAAAACAAAGCCACACTGAGAGGTTATTTTCTGTTACCATTCATAGATCAAGTCTTAGAAAACCTTTCAGGTAAACAATATTTTTCCTTCTTAGATGGCTTTAGTGGATATAATCAAATCAGAGTTGCTACTGAAGATCAGGATAAAACTACATTTTCATGTCCATGGGGTACCTTTTTCTACAGGGTATTACCATTTGGATTATGTAATGCTCTAGCAACCTTCCAAAGAGCTGTGTTAGCAATTTTTGCATACCTAACAAATGAATGTGTAGAGGTATATATAGATGACTTCACTGTGCATGGAGATACATTTGATGCTGCCTTGAAAAATTTGGACAAATTATTGACAAGATGTGAGCAACACCACTTATCTCTTAGCCATGAAAAATATTTGATGATTGTTGATGAAGGGATTGTATTATGACATCATATTTCAAAAGGAGGAATTCAGGTTGATCAAAACAAAATCAGAATTATTTCAGACTTACTTGTTCCTCAAACCCCCACTGATATCAAGTCATTTTTAGGACATGTTGGATACTATAGATGCTTTATCAAGGATTTTAGTAAAATTCCTGCCCCCATTTTTAATTTTCTTACTAAGGAATGTGAATTTCATTGGGATGAAAAGTGTTAACATGCTTTTGAAGAAATTAAAGAGAAATCAATAATTGCCCTAATATTGAGAGGACCTAATTGGGAGAAACCTTTTCATATCCAAACATATGCCTCAAATAATTCCATTGGTACAGTTTTGAGATAGAAAGATGAAGAAGGGAAAATGTATGCTATCTATTACCTTAGCAAAAATCTTACTCCCACTAAAAGAAATTACACCACCAATGAAAACGAATTTCTTGCTATGATCTATGCAATTAATAAGTTTAGACATTACATTACAGGGTACAAAATATTTGTACATACAGATCACTCAAAAATTAAATATTTAATGAAAAAAATAGTGGTTGGAGGTAGAATAATTAGATGGTTATTGCTTTTACAAGAATTTGATATTACCATTGTGGGCAATCCAGGTAAATCTAATATGGTAGCTGATTTCTTGTCAAGACTAACCACTACAGGGGAGTAAGATCAAGTCAAGGACAACTTTCCAGATGAACACTTGTTTTTTATTTAAGCTGATACACCTTGGTTTGCTGATATGGAAAATTATCTTGCAATAGGGAAGTTTCCTCCTTTCACCAAGAAACAAATAAAGAAGTTAATCAAAACTAGTGCACAATTCAAATGGTTAAATGGAATGCTATTTAAGTGTGGTCTTGATTTGGTTTTACGCAAGTGTGTAAGAGAAGATGAAATCTTTGACATCATCCAGACATGTCATGATGAACCAAGTGGAGGACATTATTCAGTGAAAAGAAAAACTCACAAGATACTTAGCACTGGTTATTATTGGCCATCTCTATACAAAGATGTGAAGAGATATATCAGGTGGTGTGATCCTTGTCAAAGGATGGGACAACCAACCTTTACCAATGAAATGCCTCTGCAACCTCAAGTAGTGATTGAACCATTTGAGAGATGGGGGTTTGATTTTTTTGGTCCCTTTAGTCCTTCTTCACAAGGGAAGGAACATATTATTGTGTGTACTGATTATGTGACAAAGTGGGCAGAAGTGCAGGCTTTAACAAATGCTAATGAAGAAGCAGTTGCTGATTTCCTTTAGCACAGAATTATGGTAAAGTTTGGAGCACCAAGGAGCATATTTTCAGACCAGGGACCACAATTTATGTCTAATATGATCCAATATTTCACAATGTATTATCAGATCAATCATGGGAAGTCATCTCCCTATCACCCACAATCAAATGGACAAGAACAGTAATGAACAGAGAATTGCAAAACATCCTTACCAAAATAGTTGAAGTAGGAAGAAGATATTGGGTAAAGAGACTACCTGAAGCTTACTGGGCTTACAATATAACTCAGAAAACTACAACAGGTTTTTCACCATATGAGTTAGTCTATGGGAAAAATCCCTTGTTGCCTATTGAGTTTGAACTACAGACATTGAGGACATTAGTCAAGGTGGGTATTGAGTTAGATGCAACTCAAAAGGAGATAATCCTTTAACTCAATGAGTTGGATGAATTGAGGATGGAAGCACTTCAATAAACAAAGATAATCCAATATCAAAGGAAGAAATGACATGATACACATATCAAGAAAATGAAATTCAAGGTAGGGGACTAGGCATTACTGTTTGATACCAAGTACCAGTAATTCAAAGGCAAGCTGAGAACCGAATGGTTAGGACCCTATCAGATTGATCATATATTTGATAATATTTCTATTTAGCTACTTGCCATTGATGGTAGCAGAAGAACACTCTTGGTCAATGGAAATAGGCTAAAAATTTATAGGAAGCCTCCTACTAAGGATGAATTCTTGAGGAATATTGAAGTAGAAAAAGAATTTGATTATATGGAAGAACCCAGTTCTTCCAAAATAATCAAATAATCAGATGGATAGATCCAAAATAAAAGGAAGAGAGAATGAAAACTAGTAAATAACATTCTCTTCCCCCCCAAAAAAGAGAAAAAGGAAAGAAACAATAAGGGAAGAGAGTGAAAACTAGTAAATGGCGTTCTCTTAAAAAAAAAATTCTCTCAGAGATTAATTGAAAACCAGCAATGGCGGTTGATCTTCCCAAATAAATGTCTAATTCAAAATAAAAATTCTTTGGAATTTCAGCTATTTTCTAACTGTTTTCCTTCTGTTTCAATTTTTAGGAATGATGAGTCATCATGACGAAGGGATTACATCATCAAAGATGGTAATTATGTCTTTAACTTATTAAAGGTTATATTAAAAGTTAGCATGTGTGATTAGATTTGATTTAAAATTTGATATGATGAGTCATCTATTGTACACCATGACTAAAAGTGAGTAATCATGAGAATGATATTGATTGAATAAATTGGCGGAATAGTTATAATGAGTTATCATTAGTGTGAAATCAACAAAGTGAAAAGTAGTTGCAGGAAAACTTGAATGAAGAAACAATGAATTATGTTTGCATTCCTCAACTATAACACAAAAGTTCCGTAGCTAAGTACAGTAATTCTGTAGCTAAATTCACCAGTTCCGTAGCTAAGCAAAGAGTTCTTCAGCCAACCCACACAATATTAAAGAAGAATGAATTTGAATCACATCTATATCATGGGGATTAAAAAGAAGTCCAAACCAAAGGATAATACCCAGCTCATTGCAAATGAAGAAGTGGCAACTATCTTTCATTATGTAGGATGGCTGGAATTTCTGAGGAATTTCCCCAAGTATAACAATGAATTGGTAAGAGAATTCGTTATAAATTTAGAGTAATCCAGGACAAATATTAGAAAAGTTTTTATTCCATTTTCTGTGGATACAATGAATAATGTGTCTAGAGTGCCAATTGTGCATGTTCGAATCCCTGTCAGAGGGACATTAAAAGACCTAGTTGAAACTCTACTGAAAAAGGGGGAAGTTGAACCCCAATATATTTACAACACGAATAAAATCATAAAAGGGGTCAGAAGGGCCAGCTTGCCCAAACCCTTTGATAGAGTGGCATTTTGTATAGTCAAGTATTTAACCTGTGATGGTCAATTCAGGTCAGTAGGAAGGGAAGTTCTAAAGATCCTCATATACCCTTGATATAGAGCTACAAAACTAGAACATATAGTAAACCTTCCAGGGTTTCTTTTTGATTCCATCCATACAATGGCAAAAAGGTATTCCTGGGGTGTGGGAACAATCAGACATCATGGGTTAGTGCATTTAGTGTGCCAGCACCATTTTCTTTCAAAGAAAAATGGAGAAGAAATGTGGGAGAAATTTCTTAGCAAGTTTAAGCAGAGCCTTGATATTCTCAGAAGAGTAATAGCAAATCCTTATGCTCCTACAATTAATTTTGAAATTGATTCAACTATTGAGGAAAAGAAAGAACTAGGTGGAGAGGAAATACCAAAAAGAAGAAGATCTGAAAGAAGGACTAAAACTGCAGAACCAATTGTGCCTTTTAAAGAAATTCCTTCCTCTGTAGTAGCTACAGGAGAGCTAATATCTGTCTCTGACAGTGACAGTTCACCTAGGCAAGAGCAAGAGGTAAAAATCAGAAGAAGCTCTAGGAGGAGACCCATTTATGTGCATTTTGAGGCTCCTCAAAGAAGGAGAATTCATAAAAGGTCTAGAGAAATTCTAAAGGAGATGGAAGATCAAAAAGGGCTGGAAAAGGAAGTTGCTGATATTTTGGGTAGCATGGCCATGACTCCTCTTGGAACAAGCCAAATAGAGATAGAAAAAGAAGATGAGATATTTGAGGAACAAATTTTCTAAGAGATGGATGAATCAACAACACCATCACATGAAGAAGATGAATTGGCATCTTGGAAATAGAAAGGGAAATACCCTATGGTAGAATAAGAATGCTTAAACCCCAAGGAAATTTCAAAGAAAGAAGAGAAACAACAAGTTAAATAGTCTCTGTTTCTATCTAGAGTAGAACTCATTATTCGAGAAAAGGACGAGGAGTTGAATTTTCTCAAACTTAAATTGGAATAGAGAGAAATGGTCATTGAGGAATTAACAACTCAGTTCACTGACAAGATTGAGGAATTGACAAGAGTTAAACAACATGTTGGCTAGATTTTCTACATAACACAAAACCTAGGTAGTCATGAGATAAATCTACCTCATTTACCGGTGAGGCTCCCATGTCAAATTTTTCAATTTATAATATGCTAATATCTAAATGGGGTTTTACTTTAACTATTCAGCTCATGAACCATAGCTGTACAGTTCTGCAACAAGTAAGCAACTGTTTAAAGAAAGGAAGTATTTATAAAAGAAGGGAAAGGTAATTATATAAACACAGAGAAGAAATGGGGAAGATGGGCATCCCAATCAATAGATAACAGAGTTGATTACATGCACATAGAAGAAACCAATAGATATAATCATAGAATTATAAGCAAAGGTAGCTCTAGATCTAGATCTGAAATAACACAAATTTTACTAAAAGATATAAGATATAAAAGCTAGAAACACAATACACCGTGACACAAAGTTCTCTGGAAATTTGCCCCTGTATATTCCTTTACTTCAAGTGGCTCTCAAGGGTTTCAGCACAAAGTCTGGAACACAAGGATGCTACTTACAAATTTTGATTCTTTAACTCGTAGGTTCTTCCTCTACTTATAGAATGTAGAGGGGCAATTACAAGTCGGAAGCTTTTAGCGAATTGGCACATGTGGAAGTCGGAAAGGAAACAATTGGAAATCTCCCTCCTGGAATTCCTCTTTGCATGACATGTATGATTTGTAATTGAAAATAGAAAATTCTATTTTGCACGTCTGCCACCTATCTCCAAGTAGTTGATTTCTTCAAGTAGTGGCTTTTAAACCGATCACTTAAGTTGTATAATTTAATTGATCGCTTAATTACTTTGTCAGAGGCAATAAGAGAAAGAAGAAGAAAGAGGAAAGTTACAGTCTTGTCCTTTTTTATATTTTACATGTAGCTGATTCTTTTGCCTTTAATTCTCACCAAACTAGACCTAGGAGCAGCTGGATTTGGAAGCAAGATGGATCTGGAAACATGCTTACGGGTGTTTCCTTTTCCTTGTCTTCCCTCTTATCCTTGAAACTTTTGCAGTTCTTCTCCAATACATGCATCAGTGCAATGTAAATTCTAGAAATCACTCCGGGTGAATGCAAATTCAATGAAAGCTTCAACTGAAAGATTGGGAGCACATGCACAAGATCTTAGAAGAAAATTTTCACGCACTGACTTCTTCACAAGCTTCATTCGAAACAAGATGATGAAGCCTTTGTGCTAGAAGCTTTTGTAATTATGAGATCTAGATCTGTGTCTCTGATGTCAGCAAATTTGGAAGTAATGCATGATGCTGCTGAGCTTTCTTTTTCATCCTACTTTGCCATGGTTGGAGCAATCTTTGTTTGAACAATTCTTTTTCTCCTTATCTTGCCACCAAAATTCTTCAAAACTGGTGTAGATCTAGATAATTCTTCAAATTCGGAGGATATATTCAATGTATTGGACATTGATTTAAGCTCCCTTTCTCTTATAAAAGCACTTGTAATGAATTCCTGTAATTAATTTAGACAAAGATGGCAACCAAAACATGAACAATGGATTTTAATCATAAAAATCTGCATAATTCAAGCCTGCTGCCCCAAAATTTGATGTTTTATTTGCATGCAAAACAAGCATGAATTTTATCAACTTCACCTGAGCACTTGTATCACTTATGAAAATAATTATCCAGACACAAATCAACCTCCTTCAACATGTGCACCAATTCTAGAAGCTTTTAGTATTAATTACACCTTCTTTTGAGCAAAAATTCTCTTTAAATGGGGCACACTTTTCCTTTAGGCTGCACTTCTCTACCTTTGAATTAATTAATTCATTCTTATGGCATCCCCTGCTTATATAATCCTTATGATTCTATAATTAATTAATTAATAAGCTTCACTCTTCAAATGGGGCGCCTATTTTGTGCATGCTTATGACTGCCATTAAATAAAATAAATTTATTTAATTTTAGACTTCTGCTTCCACTTAACTCAAGCCTCACAGTATGCTTTGACCTTAGCCACTTAAAATAGGAATTAATTTAATCATTTAATACTTTAAAAAATATTATTTCTCTCCTAAATGGGGCTTCATTAAATAAATTAAATTTATTTAATTTTGGAATTCTATTTTTATATTCCTTTTGTCCACTTCCCGTTATTGACTTTTCCACAAGCCTAGGCGCCAAAATTGGGTGAATAAATATTAAAAAATATTTATTTAATGCATTATTATTCACCCAAGGTGGGTCGCACTTTTTAGAATAAGGAATTTCTATTTTTAAAAGTCACATGACAATGGGATTATTTACCCTGCAAGGCAGCCCTGAAAATCCCATGATTCACGAAAGTCGTTTGACTTTCATAATGGGATTATTTACCCTGCTAGGCGGGGAATAAAATCCCATGATTCACTTAAGTTGTTTTTCTTTTATTCCACAATGGAAATTTTTACCCTGCAAGACAGGTAAGAAATTCCCGCTTGCCTGCTGCCTCTAATTTTTCCATCATAACTTAAGTAACTTTGCCTTCATGGGAAAAATTACCCTGCAAGGCAGGTACAAAAATCCCATGATCCACTTAAGCTGTTTGAATTTCAGAATGGGATTATTTACCCTGCAAGATAGGTCAGAAAATCCCATCAATTCCTTAAGTGATTTTTCTTTTATTTCACAATGGGAATTTTTACCCTGCAAGGTAGGTAAGAAATTTCCACCTGCCTGCTACCTCTAATTTTCCCATTGTGACTTAAGTGGCATTGCTTCCATGGGAAAAAGTACCCTGCTAGGTAGGTACAAATTTTTCACCTACCTGTTGCTTCCAAAAATCCCATGATCCACTTCAAACCTTCTTTTTCCAAAAATGCGGCCAACCTAGAAGAGGCTTTTTGGTGCACGACTTTGTCTATTCCCAGAGAACCAGACCTCCGATGGCGAATTCCTTTTGGCACAACGTGCGTATGTGATCTTTAAATACTCCAGGCTAAGAATCAAGCCAAACCGGCAAAGGAATTGATCTAGAGAAATTTCATAGAAACCGAAACGGGAAAACACAAAACATTGCCAAAAGTCACAAATAAAGCCCAGAACTTATTCCTAGTTAAAACCCTACTATTATATGGGAAAAAATTATGTACGATCACAACAGAGTTAAAACGGAGCTCTAATTGCGTCAAACGGGGCTCAAAATAATTAAATACAAATTTCTCGTAGACAAAATATACCAATTTTGGGCATCTGGGTATTTGGTAAAAATGGCTAATATGGCTCTTTGGGAATATCTTGATGCAATATAAGAACTTTCTGGCAATAAAAACACAAAATGACCCATTATTTTAAAAGTTTTTTTTTTTTGGATAGGGTAGTCACATATTTCAGGATGAAATCTGGGGACACCACAATAGATAATGGAGAAAGAGAAGAATGTCAAAATTCCAGAAAACAAACTGCTCTGTCAACAGTCTTTGCTTAAACTGAATTAACTTATTGGCCACTTACACAACTATGGGATGATACTTGTAGAGAACTCAGTGAAGCTAAGACATCCAATGAGGACTTGAGAAGCAAGATAGAAGAAGAGAAGAAATTAAGAAAAGAATGGGAAGAAAAGTTTTACAAAGAAGAAAATGACAAATTTAAATATCTTGTGAAAATACAAATGGTTTGCATGATGAGTGAGAAATTGCTTGCATGCAAGAGACCTTCTCCTACATATAATGTGTTTTTGGAGGAATAATTCATTCGCTGGTAGTTGTCAAGGATAACATGTGGCCTCCCACATGAAATAAAATATGAAGCTGATTTCATAGCAGCCTATTCCTTAGCCAATATAGAGAAGAAAAATCTTCTCTGCGAATTCTATCTCTGCAATTTCATGCTAGAAAAGAACTCAGGTTTTATGATCAATTTGTATGTAGGGGAGAGCCAACTTAATGCATTTTTTTTATGTTCTTCAAAATCAGATTGCATGGAAGGAAAGGGAGTCAGAGCATCTACTAAAGGCTAGTTCATTTGGTCTCTGTATGAGAATTCATTATGGTAAACCATCCACCTTTACTACACATTTTAGATCCCATGCATTTGATAAAAGGTTCAAGGAACCTTATCTTGCCAATTTGTAGAGAAGTATTAATGCTTTCACCTCTTATGAAGAGGAAAAATTTGAAGATATTTATGAGGCACGTGTGAAAATATGGGAATTGCTTATGGTGGCATTGAGAAGAAGGGAAGTAATATCTCCCACAAACTTAGTCTGGAGTTTGCATAGAGTAAAATCCTTATGTACGCTAATTCCTCAGATCAATGAAAAGCATAGGGGCATATGGATAGGAATGAAAATAAGACCTCCACTTCTTCTCACCCCATGTCACCATGACAGAACATAGAACCACAATATACCACTGAATTTGACACATGACAGAGGAAAGTAGAAGTAGGAGCAGAGTATAATACCTCTGAATTAAAGGATTTGGATATTTAGTTCCAACCATTTGACCTAAGCCATAAAATGGAATGTAAAATATATAACCCCAAATTTGAAGAGTAAAGTTTGTAAAGGGACTTACAAACAAGTAAGTATGGGGGAAATGATGAGGCCAAAATATGCTCGTTAAATGTATAATAAATGATCTCATCTTACTCTCCATTTTTATTTAGTTTGACTGCATTATGTGACTTTTGTTTGATATAATATAAGTTAGGATGTAATTGTCCATCTTTTTTTGATTATGATTCTAACGTTTAAAAGCTCTGTAATTCCTAACAAAGTGTTTTGGAATTCAGTTTTGTAATAAAGCAGGTCACAATCAGGTGGAAGAATGAAGTATGAAGCAGTCAACATGTTTTTGAAAGAATTTGTTTCAATACAAATTAGTTCTGGAACTTCTAAGCTAGTTCCGGAGCTCCATTACACAGTCACAAGATTTATCACCTAGTTCCGGAGCTTTCAGACTTAGTTCTGGAACTCTAGTATTTAGTTCCAGAATTATTAGAATTAGTTCCATAACTCTCTTGGTTAGGCTTGGAACGATTTCCTTTAGTTCTGGAACTCTTCTAAAGTTTCAAAACTGATAATAATCTATTCCAAATGGCTGGTGATTTGTCAAATCAATGATCCTATCAATCAAGAGCATATAAAAAGACTTCCAAATCTCCATACTTGCAGATCCAAGATAATTAGCACACAGTTGTATGTCTAGCCATGTTCCAATTCAACATCTATTCTGGGCATAATTCAGTTCCATTGTATCAGTGGAATAGTTACGACCATAAATTCACCCCTAGAATAAGTATATACATACAGACTTGTAGATAGATTATATATAGGAATATAGATATAGAACAAGATACATATAGGTTGATCCACACAGATCCAACATGTTTTGTAATGTAGAATGTTTTATCAATAAAATAGCCATTTATTTTTTGAGAGAAAATTAAGTTGTCCAATCCTGTTTCAAGGCAGAGTAAGGGCCCACTCCTCTAAAAACTAGGATCCTCATTTTTGTTGGTATTTATATTTTTAAAGCAAATAGTTTAGATCTGTTAATTCTATATCACTTTCAATTCCTTAAGTTAAAATATGTTGTAGACTTTTCCCTGCAGGTGTTATAGATTAAGTTATTATTTCTTTGCAATCATTTTCCAAGCATTCTCAATTGTGTGTTTATTTATGTAATGTTTATTTCCAGCAATTCATTTATGCAAAGTGTGTTTACTTCCAAGGCAAAGTGTGTTTATTTCCAGCAATTCATTTATGTAAAGTGTGTTTACTTCCAACATGTTTTCATAGTTTGATTGCAAAAGGTTTTTAACCAAGAAGTCATTAAGACATTGAAAAGATCCCCCATAAAATACAAAATACCTATAATCAATTACTATATTGCTAAGATTCTTCTTGTTGCATATAGCTTTAGACACACCATTGGTTTGAATATGACATCAACAAAGAGTTGATTAAATGAAGGGAATAATGAAACCCATCATCCTTTATGCTATCTAGATTGTTTATAATACCAGAGGAAATAAAGAAAATTGACTCATGAGTTCTCATATTGATTTTTAATGTATTCTCCCAAAATTACTGTGAAATTTGTGAAGTAATTAAATAGGGTGTAGGAGAATGATGTAACTTAGTAATTTCTTGCACTTGATCTATGCAGTTCCTCTTCTCGTGATTGTTTTCTAAATTCCATGATCAATTTTGCTATTTCCAATTGATTTTCATCCTTTTTCATGCAATTTTTAGCAATTTAGGGCATCAAATTCTTCATTTGTAGAATTAAAACTGAGATAGATTGAAAAAGCTCAAAAAAATTGGTTTTGCTTGACCCAAAATGCATTAATGGCGGCAACCATAAATGTACATCATCTTGACCATTTATTTAGACCACTTAATTTGAATTGAGATTGTACATGTGGAGTGATTTCAAGCTTTACAGGGTCGGGGATGTTTTTTGTAGTTTTTCATTGTTTTTTTCATACGGGTGCAACTTTGCAATTTTGACTTGAATCCCTGACATTTGAATTTCATTGTAAACATACCATGTGTCCTTATCAAGCATCTACAATATTTTTGTAATTTTCACTTTATAGCCCTTTGAAACAAAACTACATTTCTCATTTGATTCCTCGCTCTAATCATATGTCGACACGTCACCTTCTCTCCGGAGCAGGGTCAATTTCTCCTTTTTTAACGTTGACCTGAATATTCAAAAGAATATTCTTCAGGCTTCAAGGGTGGACTTGCAAATTGTATTTGCAATATGTAAAAATTATGCATGTTTTCAAGATAAGTCCACCACAGTGTGATCAGTGGCATTATGCCACGTGTTGGTGGAGTTCAGAAATATTTTTACAATCTATAATTTTTATTAGCAACAACAAGGATGACATAAAAAGGGGATTTTCATGGTTCTACATGGTTGTTTCGACATTTTTCATATGAGTTCCTCAGAGACAACACGTTTTCACGATCCTCAACCAGAAAAAGAGGATTTTCAGGAACATAGAAACAAGGGTTAACAACAAGATTTTGGTCTTCGATGTATGTGTTTTTGAACTCAGACAATCAGACACAAAATTATTCGAAGGCACATTTCAAGATATAAGTGCAAGATCAAATTGAGCACCAACTCCGAATCCAACTCAGGGATGGGCACCCTTGATGGGTGCCACAAGAACCACATGAACAACACATAAACATAGACCAAGTTCCTAAATCCATTGGGCTACGAAGTCATTCAAAACATGCTACAAGGTCTAACAGAGAAAACCGACTTCAAAAACAAACTGAGACATCAAGGCAACTGGTCAGTGAAGACCAGGAAAATGAAAAGGGAAAAAAAAAACAAAGAAAAGGAAAACAACTGTAAACTATATAAAAATCATACGTGACTATATATTTTTCAATCCAGGAAATGTTTCAGATATCTTCCATTGACAGGAAACTCCAGCAAGTCTCCATCCAAATATTTCAAGAATAAAGTATGCTCACCAATCCTTATATCGATAGAGTAGGGACCCATCCATAATGCATCAAAACTTTCCATGCTTTCCTTTGTCCTCATGCCTGTTATCCCATAGTAATACTAAATTTCTGACACTGAAATACTCTAGGGGTCACCTTTTTATCAAAAAAATTCTTAAGATCTTTCTATGAATTTAAGGTGCCTTTGATGGGATTCCCTTCTCTCTTCATCTAATTTCATTATTTGATTGATCCTTTCTTCATAAGGGTTTACTTTCTCCTTCATCTCCAAGTTGCTACATGAATTGATAGGAAGATAACTACATATGTAAGGGAAAAAGAGCTTGGATTCCATAAAACTTTTGCAAAAGGGACTTTTTCTAGTTTCTCTTTTAGTGGTAATCCATGATCTTCCATAGGAAAATTTGAGTTACTCACCCCATTTTCTCTTATTAACCTCCACATGTCCTCCTGATTATTTTGAGAAGGTTTTTATTACTTGACTTGGCTTGGCCATTCCCTTAAGGTTATAATTATATGCATAAGTCAAATTAATACCATATATGTTGACACATAGTTGTCAATGGATTTTCCTAAAACACATAGGCATTATCAACTATAATTTTGTAGGTACACTCCAAATCTATAAATGATATTGTTCAAATGGAATCCATGACTAATTGGTGTGTTTATTTCTTGGTAGGAATAATTCAACCCATTTTGTGAAATAATTTGTAACTACAAGTATCCATCTATGTCTACACTTGAAGAGTTCTGAAATCTCTCCAATGAAGTCCATCCCCCATTACTTGAAAGGGGATTCCACTGATACAGGTTATAGAGGTAAAGCACCTGAGGCTTTCATCCTCCATAAATAATATTTGACAACTCTCACATTTTCTAACTATCACAAGGCTACATCTTTAAAAATTGTAGGCCACCAGTAACCTGCTCTCAAAATTTATGAGTAGTCTAACCTTCCTACAAAATGACCTCCACACACCCCCCATGAAATTATGCAATGATTTTTTGGGATCTTCTTCTTCTGTTATACACCTCAATAAAACTCCCTCTGGGTTCTTCCAAGCCAACCCATGTTCATTCATAACATATTTTTGGGAATCTAGTTTAAGTGTCCTTATTTGATTCTTATCCAAATGGCCTAGACACTCCAAATTTTTGAGGTAAAATATAACATCCTTGTACCATAAGGAATTTATCAACTTGTTCTAGATGTTTTCACTTTCTTCTTCAATTTCATTAATCTCCATGACTTGCAAATTTCTTTCTACCATCAACTTTGCAAGACCTAACCCCTGACCAATTTTGTAGTTTGTATATCCATGTCATATTCTTGTAATTTATTCACCCACTGAAATATTTTTCTAGATATTTCCATTTCTAAAAACAAGATTTCTTTTACCATAGTGTGGGGGACATATGCTATAATTTTGGAACTCAAAATATATGGCCTGAATATATTTTTTGCTCTAACAAGTGCAAAGGATTATTTTTCCATGATGGTATACTTCATCTCAGACCCCTACAAAGCCTTACTAAAGAAGGCAATTGGTCTCTCATTTCCTTCATCATCCTTTTGTAGACAATACAAAAGCAATAGTGTTCTCAGAGGAAAAGGAAAAAATTGAAAAACCATTTTTATAATCTGGGCTAGCCAAGATAGGGGAATTCTTAAGTGCTTCCTTAATCCATCAAAATGCTTGAACAACTTCATCTTCCATTTAATGACCTAATATTTCTTCAGCATACTGGTGATTGGGATGGTTATTTCAGCAAAGTTTGAAATAAACCTCCGAATAAAATTGATCTGGCCAAAGAAGGATTGGATGCCTTTCTTTGTTCATGGGAATAAGAACTTTGCTAATAGATTCTAACCTTTTAGGATCTATCATGACCCCTTCCTTTGATACAATGTGTCCAAAAAATTTTTTTTGAACACCAAAATGAATTTTTTTAGGATTTAAAGAAATCCATACTCTCTACATCTGATCAACATTTTTTCAACATGGCCAAGATGATCACTCCTCTTTCTAGAAAAAATAGTTACATCATCCTGGTATACAACAATAAAATCATTAATGTAACAAGAGAAGGCAACATCCATGGCCCTTTGGAAGTGTAACACCAACATTCATCAGTCTAAATGGCATCCTCATGTATACATATGTCCCCCATGGAGTGGTAAAAGTAGTTTTGAACCTCTCTGATTGCTTTACCACCACCTGGTTATACCCGGAGAATCCATCCAAAGTGGAGAGTAATTCAGAACCTGTGACCATCTGCAACATATTATCCATGTTAGGTAATGGATAGTTGTCCTTGATTGAGGATTTAATTCAAATTTTTGAAGTCTACACATAGCCTTATATATTCATTCTTCTTTCTAACTGGCACTAGATTGGCTACCCATGAAGAGTACCTAGTGGGCTGAATTATCCCTCCATCCCTCAACTTTGTAAGTTATTCTTGCATCTTAAGTGATAAAATAGGGTTGATAGGCCTTTGTTTTGCCTAAATGGCTTGGTATTTGGTTCCAAAGGAATCTCATGTTGAAAAAGGTCTTCTCTATAAGCTTTCAGCTTTGAGTAAGACCATGCCAAATAGTCTTGGTATTTTGTTATCAATTCCACATAGGCTTGATTCTCTTCTCTGCTCAAATTACACCCCAACCACACTTTTCTCAGCTTCTCCTTGGTTCCCAAGTTATATTCCTCAACATCTATTGAAGCAGAGATGTGCCTATGTATTAATCGATCAACATTATCAAAGTTGGATTCTAAATAAACCAACCCCTTGGGAATGGTGTTGGTTTTTAACTGAATGATATCCTTTCCAAACAAATTTTCTTTACCATAAAAAATAGAGACCATTAGTTCCCATTCCATACACTAATTTGTGAATTCTCCTTCATTTAGTAAAAACCTCTATACCTGGGAATCATCATCAAATACTTTCCAATGCTTCACATTATCTAGCAAAGATGGTCTAAACAATATTTCAACATCATAATTACAGTAAGGAGAGACTATGCAATTACCAAACCTGGATGCAAGGATAAACAACTTTTTAGTTGCAGCATTCTTATCTCTGTCATGATATAAGATGTTGAAAGAATCAAATAACTCAACAAAATCCCATATTGCATGCTTGTATTGCTTCATTCTTTTATTCTTTGTAGCATACTATTTCCTCACTTTTTTAACCACAAGCTCTAAATCTCCCTTAACAATTATATCTTTTATACCATATCTCTAAGAAATCCTCAAACCTAAGAGTAGTGCTTCATATTCATCAATATTGTTTGTGCACTCAAATTTCAGTTTAAAAGGAAAAATTAAAAGTCTCTTGGCTTGGAGATATAAGTAAAACTCTAACCCTGTTTCCCATATTGGAGCAAGCTCCATAAAATATCAAGGTCTAAGGGGCACCAACTTGTTCAAATCACTTAATCTCATTAATATTATACTCCTCGAAATCTACATAACCAACAAAAATTGTTAACATCAACATCTATATACAGTACTTAATAAGAAGCATTGTTGGGATCTTCAATCAGATGCAACATCTTCTTTTCCCCATACAACTTGACAATATTTCCTTCCATTGGTATACTGGTATATGACATGTCCATTTGCACACTTCCCCCACACTAACAACCCACTTTCTTGATAACAACATACCCCATTTTGTAGGGAAATCAACAATGACCACATTCATAGTTAAATACTTACCAAGGTAAGATACTAATTACACCACCAAACCTTTGACATACCGAATTACTAGTACTTCTCTTGAATCCATAGTAGTGCACTTTCCAAAGTTTGTTGTTACTTTGATATCTAATTCATTCATAACTTTAAGGGGCATCACATTACATTAAGCTCATGAATCAAAGATGTAGTTGTGAACAAGTTTGTCTTTAATGATAAAAGTAGTGTAAAAGGGATCAACATCAAGTTAGGACTTAACAAGGGAGGATCCTAGATATACTTCAAGGGATTCCCCCAAATTTTCCAATGCTTGTGGAACTTCTAATTCTAAAATAATAGGGGGAAGATCAACATTGTTAACATCCTTTCCTAGGGCCACTACTTCCTCCTTAAACCCCAAGTACTCAAATTCTCTTCTTATATGCTCAGGGATCTTGAGAAACTCAACAATGGGTACAATAAACTTGATCTGACTCAAAACATGAGCCATATCACAGGGGGTATACTTAGGGTAATGTTGTATTGAGAGGTAGGGTAATTTCCTTTTCTTGTGGTATGAGGTTCTTCATGGCTTGGGCAGGGACAAGGGTACTAGATTTATTGGCAGTAAGTGGGCCTTTTTTTAGCACATATTTCTTAGGGGGATCCTTTGGGATATTGGTGAGGAGAGGAGTCTTTTGTTTGGGTTGTGGCCCTACCCCTTTAACACTTATATTTCTTAGATTATACTCCTTTTCTTAGGAAACCACTACATTCATTAAAAGCTACATGTCCTCCTCAGAAGGAATTCCTCCATCATATTTATGAATCATTAATGCCCTCAAGTATTCAAAATCATGATTGGGAAACTCAAAATCCTGAACCATATCAACATCAAGGTTATTAGTGGAAGGGACAAAAATTACCCATTGTATATAGTCCCAAAAACCTTCCACAATCCTTGTACTTAGCAACTCAGTGGAAGTGGTTCCTTGTTGTGAGCTATTAGTGCATTCCATCATACAAACATCACCATAAGTAGCACTATCATCAACCTCTTCACTTTCCTTAGCAGGGTCACATGGGGAATGTGGGAGGAAACACTTATCACATTAGTCAATCACATGATCTTCTTCAACCAAGGAAACCCTAGATGTTAATGGATCAGGGACCAATTTATTTTCTCTTGGTGGTTATTGCTTATTTCCTGATACCAAGGGCCCTTTCCCTCTATCATCTGAGTTATGGTTACCACTAGGATGATTGGAAAATATATTTTATACCTTGAGGTTGGTTTTGGGACTAATAATTTTGACCTATCCCCTTTTCTATGCTCTAGAAAGTTTATAAGAAATTTCCTTCACTACTCCTGCTAGAGTCTTAACCACTTATTCTAGATCTACTCCCTTGCTTGCCTGAGGCTTTTTAGGATTAATTAACCTGAAACCCTCCCTCTTAAGAGGCTTTCCTCTTACCTTAATATTGTTCTCAATTTGAAATTTCATGGAGAAAGCTTGTCTTGAAGTCCTGGGGGTTTTGTCCCTCAAAGTAATATGGTGTTTTCTTATCAAAGGCATTAGAATATTTTATCAAGAAAATTCATCACTTGGCCTCAATATCACAGGAAGTCTGTGTCAAGGTCTTGTTGAATCTGGTATTAAAATCTTGGACAGGTTCATTAGGATTATTTCTTTATATTTTCAAATTCAGTAGAGGAGAAACCTTGGATTAGTCTTGTCACCATATTGTGATTAAACGCATTTTTCATTTCAAACCATGAATCAATAGAATTTTCTAGAAAATAATTTGTACCAGTCAAGGAACATCTTCTTCTAAGGTATGTATGAAAAAACTTTACATACACATCCTCATGCTCAATTTCAAAATCCTCCATAATATTAACAAAAATCCTAAGGTGTTGGTCACCACTAATAGCATTATTTCCCTGGAACTTAGGACAATCTATTTCTCACATCATTTGGAACTTCATTGGGATAACCCACCATATCCCATAAATGATAGGTTTCTAAATACATTTACAATAAATGGGGGTCTAGGAGGGTTGAGCCATGTTATTTTGAGGAGGTGTTCCAACATGAGGGTTAAAACAATGGGGAACTAGAGGTCTTTGAGGTAATGGGGTATGATCTTCAAAATAATGATCCTTCAATAATTCAATTTCAAAAAACACCCTATTATTTCTAAGTAACAGAGGAGGAAGATGAGGAATACCCTATCATTTGAGAATGAAGGACCCTCTCGAGATGAGTGTACAAATTTGTGCAAAGGACTACTCTATCTAAAACCATCTGAAGAACTAGAATAATCTTCTATACCAAAGTTTGATCACTCTCAATGAATAGGCACTACTTTTTCTTCATATATTTGATCACTTCAAGGATTTCCAGACTTTTTCTTCACTGGATTTATTCTTCTCAACTCTGGAAACAACTTTCTAGCATCATTTGTCTTGAAGAAGGACCTTCTTCCTTACATCTTTACAAATTTTATTGACAAATCACAATATTTGAAACTCAAGGTACTGGTATTTACCATATTTTCTGAGAAATAACATGGAGTCACCACTAAGGTCTTACACCTTAGATGTGTAAATCACTATAAACAACTTGCCAACTGAAAATTCACAATCAATTTCAACAAATCTTAGAAAATATTACTATCCTTTATCAATATTTACTCCTAGCTAAGTCAAATTTAATGGAATATTTCTTAAACTAGGAAAATATTGAGCAAATAACTTTGATTAAGCTCATTTTTAGCAAATTTCAACAAAGGATCAAGTCTAGATCATGTATTTGCATCTAAACATATTTCATATGTTACTAGAGGTCAATATTTATTTGTATTTATGAAAATATTCCCTGGAAATAGTTCCACGAAGGTGTTGGTACCCAAATCTATTCCACCTTGAAAAGCCAAGCAGTCATTGATGAGCTAAGCAGGATGCTTAGAGAAAGACATACCAGGATTTAAGTCATTTTGTATAGGGATGGATCTGCAGTCTCTTTGTCACTTTGACTTGGGAAATGTTGGATAACACCTCACTAAGGGTATGACCTACCCTACTAATTTAGGTTATTCCTGCAACCAGGGTGAGAGGACCCATTTTTTAACCTGTATTTATGAGAGGAATGGATGGAATAACAAGTATTTAAACTCTCTCTCTCTCTTAGGGATTTGAAAGGAAGCCTCAGGAAGACATAGTCAATGCAAATATTATCTAACTCTCGTGAGTTGTCACACTAGAAAATGTAGATGTCTCCTAAACAAGGCTTAGGTTACTAAATATAATGATAATTCCATCTCACTTCTACATATTTTTTATAAAGGAAGGACAAAAATAGAAAATTCCCTTAGCATATGTGCATAAACAGGGAAAGCATGGGTAATTTAGATGGATCTAATGGTTATTAACTATGATTTTGATGTATTGATGGGAGATTAAGAAGGATAAAGTTGATTATACAAAATTCTCAAATGAACCTTAACAAATGTTGTAGGTAATTGCTCTAAATGTAAAATACAGATCACACAATTCAAAACACTCCTTCAACTAGAAGGTTTGCACTCATGGAAGCCCAAGAATATAAAATTTCACACAAACTTTGAGAACCTAAACACAAAGGCTCATGCTAAATTCTCAATAAAATGTTCAAAATTTCCAATCAAATACATTCAAGATACCCTCAAGAATGAACAAAAATCCTAAATTAGACAGTTACAATTGGGATTTTAAAAACCATTTACTACAGCATGAAGGAAATATCCATTAATAATGCAGTTGCAGTTACCAAATTGACACTATTTAGATCAAGACTTAGTGTAATTTAGATAAATTAACAACACAAGATTGCAACAGGAATACAAATAATTGATTCAAAGTAATTCATCTTAAAACAAAATAACACTGCTCATGAGAGTGCACACAAGTTAATTCAGGAAATTAAAACACTTCAACAAGGGGACACAACAGCTATGACCTCAATGTTTACCAATGATTTTACATTGTAATCATCTTAGCTGAGAAAGGTTTGGGAAAGGATGAAGAAACTCTCAAGTATCTTAGATTAGTTCAACTTAAGACAATACAATCATTTTTCTCTTTTTTTCTCTAAAGCTCAGAAAAATTAACCCCCTTATGCGAGAACATTCTCATCACAGTTATACAATTTCAATCACTTACTCACTTTTATTTCCCCCCCAAAAAGAAACATCTTTCAAAAGAATATTCTTATTTGCTTCACAATCTGATTTACACCATTCTTTTGAAAATAATTTAGCCTTATAGTGCTAGGTGGGGAAATTACAATTAACTTGTATCTTTTTAAAGTGACTAGGATGCCATGTCATCTTATCTACTTCTATTTTTGGAAAAACAATAGGCACTTTATGGAAATTCCTTGAATATCTCAAATACTTCTGATGTGACGTTTATCAGTCTCCATTCTCAAATATCAACTTCAAAATATGTAAAATAATTACCAGATCCCCTGACTTGAAGTCCTCATGTGTAACTCTTTTTCATGTTCAATTATCTTTCCTTTCAGATAATAACTAGTCACTTCACCTTTACTTCCTTTGTGTAAGCTGAGCAGGAGATCTTCATTCATTTAATGGTAGTGATTCCATCCAATTCCGCTCATCTGCATCATTTTCACTATAAATTCAGCTCCATTTCTTCATTAGTATGCATCCCTTTTCCATTTCTTAAACGTGAAAAGCTATTGAGAAGTTCTTTGTTGGTGTAATGGCAAAGGTAGGTGTAGCAACTAGCCTGAAAGAGATATCATAAGAATATTTGAATCAAATTTTTGATTTAACGACCCAGATGAGAAATTTTTTAGGGATTTATTTGAGATTGTCAGACCTAAGGGATAGAAAAGGGGCCTTGACATATTGAGAGGTTCAAATTTCCCTCCTTTTAAGATTGATCAAAATCAATCTTGTTTTCTTGGCCTTTCAAATAATGTATTATCATCTCTCAGTGGGAGCATTTCTAGAAGCACTGAATAATTTGGATTGAAAGGATGCCTACTTTGATAGGGATCTGAATACTAATAATGAATAATTTTTCTTGAAAGATATTCCCCAAGAGTCCTATGTACTCTATGATGGGACTTCAATTGATATTGTGCCTGCCATTTCTCGCAAAGTAGATGAATTGGAGAAACAACTCTTCTCTCTAGAAAAAGGTCCAACAGGACCTGTGCCACCTCAACAACCTGTAGTACCAACATCATCAGTAAGAAGGAAGAGGGGGGAATCAAATTCTCAACCCCCAATTATCATTTTGGATGAGGAAGAAGAAAAAGCTTCATCTCCTCAACATCCTAAGGCATCATTCTCTACCACCAAGGAAAGTAAGGGCAAGTTTACTTTCCAACCTTCTATTCATTCAAAGAAGCATATTCCTTTGATGGAAAAAAAACTATCAGGACCCTTGCATGTTCCTCTTCCAAGAGAACATCCACCTTTCATAAGGAAATGCAAGGTTGAGTCTAGTTCTAAGTCTCATGTTCCACTAGGTCCAAGGGCCACAATACTTTCTCTTCCAGCTTCTTCAAATGCTCTTGTTTATCCCACTCCTCTTTATCTACTCCTTACAAAGAAAAAGGGAAGAAGGCATTTCCTACAATTCATTTGCACCTTTTGGACTAGGTATCTTCTTATCAGAAGAAGATAGAGTTAAGGAATATCATGGATGGTCCTAGAATGATGGTCTAAGAATTATTGTTGACACATTGATGGATATGGGGATGTCTATTGTACTTTGGCTGGGGTAGTTGTGTTTTCTCAAATAACTCAAGGCTCAAAAGAATTTTTACCAAGGAAAAACATGGGATGCTAAAAAAGTTCCCTCATTTGGAGAAGATCTCAAAGTAGTAATAGAAGATGACTGAATGTCCCTCTTTTCCTAATTTACCCCTTTTTGATGTAATGTTAAAAATGTATGTATATTTTCATGGGCAAGGGCCCCTATAGATCCCCTTTTTAATTTTCAAAAAGTACAGTAAACTTCAAATTGTTATAACAAAATAACATGCTTCATAAAAGTTTACAATTTAATCAAAATATAATGGAAATTTAGTATTTTTCAATACATCATATTCAAAATTAACTACTCAAAGTATCCTTAAAACTATTTGGAAAATAGGAGTATCAAATGAAAAGAAATGCAATATCAAGAAGAACTAGCCTTATCATCCTCAATAGCCTTGGCTTCCATAATAACCTTCGCTTCCTCAGCAGTGAGTATGGTGACATCATCATCTTCTTTGTCTTCTTGAAACTGTCTTTCTACATAAGCATTCATACCTCTGAAATAGTTGTTGTAGTTCTTCTTTATCAGGGCCCTTGTGATGTTGAAAGATTAGACTTTCCTTGTTAATTTCCACCACACATTTCCCCATCCTATATTTTATTTCCCTTGATTTAGTTGTCAGGTACTCAATTAATTTTCTATAGTTACCAGCCTCTTGATAACTTCATATGAATAGTTTTCATCATGAATGTTCTTCTCGAAGGATTGTATCAAGAAATCCATTTCTAGATCACAATAACTGGTTGTGTTCTTTTCAAATACCAGGTCTTCCACTTTTATGTTCAGGGTGTCGATGCCTCTCTCAATCCACTTCTTTTCTTCTTCCATGATTTCCTTGACATCATTTACTACACCAATTATGATTTTCAACCAATCCTCTAAGATAAATTGAGTTCCCATCTTGTCAGCCGACAGTATTTTTTCCTTTACAATCACCTCCCCACTGAGTTGGTTGATGAGGTCTAGTTTGGGAAGAATTCCTTCAACATAGAATAATTCATTGTTGCACTCTTCAATCATATCCTTGACAACATTGAGATGAGAAATGAATTCCTCATACCTTTTCTTTACTTTTCCAAATATTTTCTTTCCTTTCTCAGATAGGTCCTCAACCCAACTTGTCAATTAGCCTTCAAATTTTTGGTGGCCTTCTCTATGTTTCCTATCATTTCTAGAGTAACAGTAAGAGCTCCTTGATTTCCTTCTGAGGGAACTACCAATTATTGCAAACACAAGGTTAAAGTATTTACCTACTATTTTAGTTCCCTTTTACTTATCTTGTCTTCGTCTACCCTTTCCAAGAGTCATTTTACTGTTGTTACAACATTCATTTTAATATTTCCTCTTGTAGGCCTTCCCAGTTGGATTTTTTGAATACTATAGTCATCTATTTGTTAGTTTTTCCTTTGGGATATCAGGATGGGGGTGGAAATTTCCAAAGTTTTGGACCCTATCTTATCAAAGTGTGATCTTTTCATAATTCTACCCCTCTTGGAGGATTTCACAGGTTTTTGAAAATCAATATTTGAGAGACCCAAGGCTTTTGTTGGGACTATCTCCTTTCCATTTTTTTTTTCCTTCTCTTTTTCTTGGAGAATTCCCCCTAGCCATCCTTGTCATGGGGTCACTATCATCTCCTATTTCTGAGGGAGAAAAACCTGTAGTTTGAAAAAATGGCACCATTGCTGTTGATGCATCTTGAATTGTAAGCATTCCTACAATTGGTGCTTTCATATTTGTTTCCATGTTTTTACTTTCCACTACTTTGGGATGCTCTTTATTCTTCTCCTAAGTCTATGAATTTGTTGAATCTTTTCTTCTTTCTTATCAGGTATAAACTATTCCCCCAGACCCTTATCCTTCTCTAGGATAGTAAGTGTGCTTTTATCTTCTTTCAAAATTTTAGGGGGAGTGGAAATCATACCTATATCTTTTGGTAAATTCTCTTCTTTAGAAGATTCCATGCTTGACTCCTTCCTTAGGTTCTCTTGGTGGAGTGACAACTTCCTTAACTATTTCTTTTGGGGTCCCCTTTTCATTACCTAGAATTTATTCTTATTCCTTGTCCTTTATGGGAGGCTCTTGAATAGAAGTTTCCACTTGGAACTCTATCTCAACCCCTTCTTATTTGTATCATCCTTTTATTGTGCCTTAGTTAACTTGGGTTGGGTACCTGATTCTTGATTCACATCTTCCCTTTCCACCTGTGTATTTGGCATAACAACATTTCCATCTTGTACACTTGGGGTGGTGATGAATTAAATGGTTTTTTATCAATGAAAATAACAATTGGGATATTTTCACTCTCAGACATTCCTCCTTCATTTGTGGATTGTGGCCATGTACCAAGAGTAGCTCCAAGCACTGGCATCTCCTACATATCTGTTTGAACATATTTTTCATGTTCCACAAAAGGAACTGTATCTACAACTTGATTTCTTTGGGACTGGGTTTCCATTTCAACATTTGGAATTTGATCAACATAGTAGGCATATGGGTTTCTTCAAATAAAATACTCAGAGTTTCATCTTTATCATTATCAATCTCAAAATAAGGGCTCCTCCTAAAATCCTTTACATCAACATCAATTATTTAAACTCCTTTTAATGATTTCCCTTGGTGGTAATTTTGTCTCAACATTACTTTTCTTACCATGCTACTCAACACTTGGTCCTTTTTGTTCATGGCTTGCCCCCACAACATCTGGCTCACCTGACACCCTGGTTTCTTTGATAATTCCTTCCACCACCCCTATAGGAAATGTAGATGGAGTAGTGAGGATTACTGGTGTAGAAGGGTTTGCTTGGGTACCTTCATGGATCAATGGTGGTGTGGTTTGAAAAACATGGGGGAGTGATAAATATTTTGTGGAGTTTCAATCATGTTAGGTTCACTTATTGCCTTCTGAATCTCCTTCACTAATTTTTTCAACTTGGGCTACTTTCCCCAACATCCAGTTTTCTATAGGCATAGTTACTATAGATATTTTTTGATGATCTTTCAAAGCATTTAAAATTTGATACTTCTTTCTTCCTTACACCTTGGAGTATGAGAGACTAGTAAATATTTCATCAATAGATCCTCTCATCCTTGGAGAAGGACTAAAAGTCTAGGAAAATATTGTTGCAAGAT
Source organism: Taxus chinensis (assembly GCA_019776745.2). Lineage (NCBI taxonomy): Eukaryota > Viridiplantae > Streptophyta > Pinopsida > Cupressales > Taxaceae > Taxus > Taxus chinensis. The sequence goes on from CM034152.1 coordinate 722,891,638, forward strand.
ATTTTAACTTACTTAAACTCACTCCTTTTGACTATAAAGGTATTGCAAATGTAATAGGTATATTTTTCATTGTTTTTAAGAGTATACCTTCTCCTTTTTAGAATTATAGTAGTCTTGGATGTCCCAGTATTTCTTGTAGTTTTAGTCCATGCATCAATTATTTATGTGGTGGGCCTATTACTTGGCAATTGTGGAGGTGCACCATTCAATGGGTCCATAATATCAACTCCCTTTGTTAAAGGAGGGAGATGATATTTTAGATCATTTAATTTTCTGAATTCATTTAATATCTATTGTCGTGTAAATGTGCAATGACTAAATTTGAAGTTTCCAAGCATGACAGCTATACCCCTATGCTGAAATTTTAATGTTTTATCATTCCTAGGCAACCCCGGCTCCATCTAGTTAGTCCCAAATGACCTCCAACCAAAATTTATAACATACCCCTAGGTGATCTAGTAAATTCTATTCATTCCACCTACGTGATTTTAGGGAGTTCTAAAAAGACACTATCTTCTAGCAGTATAGGGGAAGGACTATCGCTAGCCTTCCCAGGACTGGATTCAACTCCCTGAAGTGGAACGAAAGGGAAAAATTCAACACGGAGATGAAATGAAGACCTTAAAAAATAATATAAATTATTTTTTAAAGGTTTGTGGAAGTTTTGTAAGACTTGGAGCAGTTTGAGTAAAAAATAAGGTTCACAAGCCTAGGCGGTACACAGGCCTAAAACAACTGCTGGGCTTTTAGAAGAAAATTTTGGGAGCTCCAGATGGAGTTAGGAATGTTGGTTGGATATTTTTTCAAGCCAAAATATGAGGTTCAACCATATTACATGAGATTAAAACCCTCCTCAAAGACATGTGAGGCTACCTGTTTATTACTAGTCTAAAACACAACATAAATAATATACAGTATTCAAACTAATCTAACCATTGGGGTTGGGATAGAATCCCAAAATCTATATCCATACTAGGTGGAGATATTTCTACTTTTGAAATGAAATGGATTGGAAAGGAAATTATTATTATGGAAGAAACACAAATGGAAAGGAAATGAGGAGAACGTACTTTCTTTCGAGAAAACACAGATCACAAAATAATCATACTAGTTTTAGACAACAAATGTAATGTTTGAAATGATTAGAACAATCAAGATGCTAAAAAATAAATAGCTTAAGATTATGAACATAAGAACAATATCATAAGAAAGATACATCTCACAACACAAAATTTGCAAAATAAAATCATCTTCTATTCCTCAAATGATTAAAAGAAAACACAAAGTCTTTCTTCTTCACAATAGTTCTCAATATTCCAAAAATCTCAACCCATTGGAATGCATAAGCATCCCTTATTTATAATAAAATGAGTTGAGAGAAAATAGGATAAATCCTAGAAAATAGTCTTTTTAATGAGAGTCCTATTTTGCTTGATTCTCACGCAGGAGACCCAAGTCAAAATTTGCTTCCTATAAGATGAAACAAAAATGAAAAAGACATGTCGATTTTAGGATTGAAATGACATGCAACATTATGCCTATTATGTTTCATCATCTTTTTCTTCCTCCAAAAAATCCTGGTTATCCTGAAATTATTGGAATTTTTAGATTATACCCTGCATCTCATTTTCATCAGGCATGGTGGAATGATCACACAGAACTTCACACATTTCCTGAGTATCGCTAGCATTGCCAAGAAGCTTCTTCAGTCTCTTGTTGAGTTTCCTCAGTGTTTTCCAAAGAATGTTCAATTTTCACAAACTTATCAATGATTTCCAGATTGAATCAATAAGTTGGTTCATGATGAATTTATTCTTGGATTTTCTTGTAAATATCATCAACATGAAGAATACCTGAGCTTTCATTCAACACCTTAACGCAGATCTTGACTAGCTCTTCTTCTATGTCATTTGTGCCATTGACCAATTCATCTCTTGATTCCCTCAATTTGCTGTAAGATTCATTGAGAATATTTATTCTAAATATGATGGCCTTGGTCAGTTTAAAATGCTTGTCCCCATGTGGAATGATTCCTTCTTCGATCAAGATGCACGACGGAACCTGTTTCAGCGTTTGGAGAGCTTCAAAAGTTAACTCTAGGTTTCTGACTTCTGCTTAAAATTCATCATTCATTTTCTCTCCATTCTTCTTTATATCCTCTAAGGATTTGTAGACTTCCACGGTGTCATCAATGACTTCTTTTCCTTGCAGGAGTAGCCTCTAGATCTATTCATCAACCGTTCTCCCCCTTCTCATTAATCTTCTCAATCATGGGTACTGATGAGAAATCGAACTTGATAGGAGTAGAGGATGATGGTTTTGACTTAGGAGGCTTTAAGATATTGAGTAGTACTTCTGTCAGCTACTCTACTTTCTCTTTTAGCTCATCTCTATTTGCCTTAGTTTCCTTTAGCTTCTGACACAACACATTCATGGCATCTTGTGTGTCGTGTTGTGCTCACTCTATTGTTACTATTCCTAGATCAACCCTTGTGATTTGGTAATCTATGACCATTATATCGTCCTTGGTTTTATCAGCCATAGGAGTAGTAATTTCTATAAATTTATGCCTTGAGGCATCCACTGAAATCCTTGAAACTATTTTAGATTTCTTGGCCGACTTGGTAGGAGTTACCTTGAGGGAACAAAAATCAAAGGTTGGTAGGGGAACTACCACCTTCCTCTTCCTTGGGGTCTGATCTATTAACCATTGAGGTGTATTGGAAGAAGTTGCTCCCATTGTAGGTGTTACGGTCACATCCTCAGGTGGAGGAAGGTTAGCTTATAGAGTGGTGACCACTGCAAGTGTAGTGTCCATGGTAATGGACTCAGGGAATGAAGGTGCAGAAGGAGGAGGCATTTCCATGGTTAATTGGGGTCTAGTGGGGAGAGGTGACAGGCCAAAGAAGATACTAGCCATGACTGAGGAACTTGGTGAAGAAATATGAGGCAAGGAAGGCTGACTGGGAGGAGGCAATGATTCTGAAATTAGAGCTTGAGAGATAAGAGGAAGACTTACCTCTGATGAACTATCAACCAATAGAGGAATGGAAGGTTGAATAATCTCTTCTCCTGAATTAGGATTTCCTTGTTCTGGTTGTGGAGGTGAATCAAGAACCTCAACTGTTTGTGGGAGAGTGGCCATTGATGTGGTTACTTGATCTTCTCCATTTCTGACAAACTTAACCTTTATTAGCCTCTTGGAAGGGTTCTTTTCCTTTTCCTTTTTTTCCCTTGGAGGGTCCCATTTCCAAGTTATCTATCTTTGAAAACTCCCTTCTTTATAACTTATTCCATAAGAAATGAGCCATGCCTTAGTACGGGAAAGAACTTGAGCAGATCTCCCCCAAATAGAAGCTTTCTCAGTGATTGACCAATCAATGGTAGGAATACATATTGGTCTTCATTTAACCCATTATAAGAGGCATCAAGGACACTATCGTTATCCATGGTGCCCTCTGGGATGTCAGATAAATCTAGCATCTGTATTTCTTCAATTTTCAACCTGCTATTATCCTTTCTTCGGATGGCAACTTCATCCTGAAGATCAACCCAAATATCTTCTATGTTGGGCACATGTAGTTATAAATTCCCGTATGATTTAAGGACTCCTCGAAAATAAAATCCATATCTATGCTTCATGTGCTTCTTCAACTTGTTCTGAAGCTCATGTACCACATTCTTATCTTTAACCACTTTCGAGCATGTGTACCTTCCAATGGAAATAGGGAAGGATACGACAGCCTTGTGTTTACTCTGTTGGAATTTGTGGAAAATCTAAACAATTGTCTAACGAACTCCATCAGTATTAGCTTATCACCTAGGAATCTAGGCAATCTAAAAGGATCACCCGGGTACATGACCACCTGAAGGTATGTGAACTTCTTGAACTGTAAGAAGATATAACCCCATTTTGAGACTTCGGACAATGCCTCATCAGAGACTCTTCTCTTTCTTAAATCAGGGTTCAACATGTAGATGTTCTCATAAAAGAAGGTGTCATTCACTCTTTTGAATTGATCCTCGGACCCCTTCATTGTCAGCTGAGGTAAATACCAATATATATGTTCGGTTGAATTACTTCCCTTAGCATCCAACCCTAGATAATTCCTCATGCCGACTGCTGCATAGGTGACATATGACGGCATATAAAATTTATCAGTAGTCAAGACTGTCTTCATTTGGGAATCAATCTCATTACTTATAAGACTGCTCCAATCAATCCATTGTTCGTTCTTCTTTATAATGACCATGAATTGATACATCCACCCTTGTAAGTCTCTTGACTCAGGGATTCCAAATACTCGACTCAACAGGGTGATGATGTCACTAATTTCAAGGATGAAATCACTCCTGGGGACAAATTTGGGAAACCTAGAGATGACTGGCTTGGCCTTGATCAGGAACTTTTTATTCACATGCTTGATGTAATATTCTTGATCTTTATCCTGGGCTTTCTATGCTGACTTAAGATCTACATCGACATATTCCTCAAAGTTGGGTAATCTTCAGAGATCATCAAAGTAACCTCTGTCTAACTTCACTATGGTTTCTCCTGCTTGATTTTTCATTGAGTGGGAATCTGAGTCATAATTGAAAGCACAAGCCAGAATGAACTCAGGGAATTGAACAGACATTGGGAATACTACTGCGAGAGGGATGCCACTATTGGTTATTGACTTCATCCAGGGACTCTGAGAAGAATCCTCGGCTCTCTTCCAAAATTCCTCCATGTCTATGTTACCAAGCTTCGTGTCTCGAATGTCATAATTGCAAGCTATGTAGGAAGGAGATTCCATTTTCTTGTACTTGTACTTCATCTTTCATAACCTATCTGACTTATCCTTAGATGATCCAAGATCTGACATAAGAAGTCCTGAAGAAAGAATGCCTAGATAACCCTTGTTTGACCAGTCGAGCTTTGAAGCTTGATGAGCAACCCCATGGACCTGCCACACCAACTGGACTTTGAGACCTGTCGAACAATTCATGAAACCTGACACACTGCAGAGTATAATTGAAAACTAGGTTGTGTCAGACACTTCGTGAAACCCGACACACAAGTAGAAATTAGGAGATGTTTAGCACCCTGCGGAACTCGACACACTACGGAAACCAAACAGTGTCGGACACCTTATAAAACCTGAAACAATGGTGTTAAGTTTCTGAGATGTCAAAATAGGTAAAATTTCCTCCAAGCTTATAAGTTAGGTTTTATAGATTTATTCTCAAAAAACACAAGAGTATATCCATGGAAGGAAATAAGCAAACACCTAGGATGAATTTTTAAACAAGGAGTTTCATGGAAATTCAATCAGAAAATGAATAAAACAACCCTAAACCTAGAGGAAAGAAAAAGCAAATAGGAAAAACACCAAAAGAACACTTAAAAAACAAACCCAAAGACCCCAAAATGATAAGAAGAGAAAAATACCTTCAAGAAATTTGAAAGATTGAAGATGAACCACAAAATAGGTTGAGAAGTTCAGTCAGGTTTGGAGGTCGAAATAGCATGTACAAAAAAATTCACGCAGCAAAAATTCGTTAGGTAGAAATGACGTGTAAAATTAGACTATTTATTAAACCCTAGCATTTATTACACCTCCTCTAACACTTGTGCCAACTAACTGACAAGTTGACATTAATGCCATGTTAGCATGCTTAGCACTTCAAAACCCGAAACAAAGGCTTTCTTAACAAATCAGGTTTCGCGAACCAAATGATATGAAGCATGTAGAAGACATGTCTGGATGCTATTGAGTTCTAAAATCCTGACACAAATGATCATGTCTAGTTTTGGGTTTCGGGAAACAAGCAACATGTAACATGTTTTTTGTAAGGTATGTTTTGAAGCTCTCGGGTTCCGAAAACCTGATACACTGACATGTAATCAAGTTTTAGGTTTAAGAAGAGACTCGACATGAAGCATGTAAAAGACATGTTTCCATGTGATGGAAACCTAAAAACCTGAAAATCTCCTTCAAAGGGCATTTTTAGGAGGTTTTTTCAAAAAATTTCTATGGTTATCTCAATTTTAGCTAGAATCACTAAAAATGAGATAATAACTTGCTCCAGTTGGGGAATTTCTTTGTGATATCAAAGGAAGAGAAGTCATATAAAAAATATTTATCCATTGGGCTATGGAGTCTAAAAAATAAAAATTGAAAACAAAAGAAAGAAAGAAAGAAAGAAAAGAAACTAAACACACAACAAAAAAATAAATTATGATACAATGCAAGAGAGCATCTTACATTACTGGTGGAACATCTTCAAATGTTGGCCACTGAAAGGTAGAGGGAGAAACTATCCATCAAGGTATGATAGAAAAAAGCTATTTTCACCATTCAGCTGATGTATTTTGAAAGGACCTTTCCATAAGGAATCAAACTTGCTATGCATCCCTTTCTGTTCTCTTCTCTTGTCCCAGAGAAGTACTAGGTCTGTGACCTGGAAGTCATGTTGCTTTTATTTCTTATCGAATATCCTTTTGAATTTTCTCTGATGGTCTGCAATGCAATGCACCACCTTACTATGTTCTTCTTCTAGCTTGGCTAAGTACACTATCCTTTTCTCAATGGAACTTTGAAAAGTTTCATCCTTAATTGCTTTGGCCAATCGTAAGGTTGACAATTCTATAGAGATAGGTATCTAAGCATAAATTCCATACAGGAACCTAGAATGGGGACATTCCAATAGCTCATTTAGGAGTAATCTGATCTACCCACAATGCATCATACAATGCTTTGTGCCATGTCCTCTAATTATCATCAACCAACTTTCTGATTATGGCCACCAGATTTTTGTTGCTTGATTTAGCTTGACCATTGCCTTGGGGGTAATAATCAGTGAATGAGCCAACGTGATCTGAAATCCATAAAAAAAATTCTATAAAATCATGGGATGAGAAATTGGAGGCGTTGTTGGAAACAATCTTGTGAGGCACACTGAATCTAATAATTATATTTTCTTTGAGAAAATTACAAACAGCTTCAAAGGTAGCTTGTTTGATTGGAGCAAGCTTCACCCACTTGGTGAAATAATATCTGGTGTTGAGGAAATAATTATGACTAGCACTAGAGGTAGGATTCAACACTCTGAATGAAATCAATTCCCCATTAGCAAAAAGGTTCTTCAATCACCACGGGCTTCAAGGGAAGAGCTGCCAGCTTACTACAACCAATGAAATGTTGACAAGCTTCACACTTGGCTACCCATTCAGCTGAATCTCAAAAGAGAGTAGGAAAATAGTACCTGGCCTGTAAAATCTTGTAAGCCATTACAGAAGAAGATAAATTTGCTCTGCATGATAGATTGTGGAAGGAGTCTAGCAACCTTACTTGCTGAGACTTATCAACATAACGCAGGAATACACCATACACCTTTCTTATATATACCATTATCCCACAGAATGTATCTTGCAGACTTGAGTTTAACTATCCTCTTTTATTTTTGGCTTAGATGTAGGGGAAACTCACCATAGGTTAAAAATAAAGTGATATCTACGTACCATTCGTTAATCGTGCTTACGAAAAGCACTTTGGGAAATTCTAAAGAAGTACCTTAAGTTTCTTCGCACTCTGTCTCAGCATTATTTTTTATGATTAATTGGCATAGGCCTCTGCCTCACACCAACTTGGTAGGTTTGATGTCTAAGTCATACTCCTATACTTTTGCTATCTAGTTACCTCATTGACTACCCAAATCTTGTTGGGTCAGAATGGATTTAACTGCGGTATTAGGAACTAGAACGAGAGTGTAGGAACTCAAGACATAATACCTGAAATGTTTCACTACTCTCACCACTGCATAAGCATTCTTTTTAATCTAGGACATCTTCAATTCATGTTGCTTTAGTGGGAATCTCATGAAAGCAATGGGAGCTTCAATTCCTTCTTCATTTTCCTGCATTAGGATGGCCCGATACTGTATGTGTGGAAGTGTAACTGTACATGATGAAATCTTTCTTGAAGTCTGGGCATACTAGAATAGGAGCATGAGAAATTTCCCATTTGACTTCTTCAAACAAAAGCTTCCCTTAAGTGCTCCATTGAAATTGAGTTTTATCCTTCATCATTCCAAGGATATCCTTGGTTTTATTGGCAAAATTAGGTACAAATCTTCTTAGGAAATTAACCTTCCCAAGAAAGGAGTGCACCCTAGTTTTTCTTATGGGTAGGGTAAGGCTTTGGATGGCCTTCACCCTCTCTAGATCGATCTTGGTCCCTTATTTAGTCATAATATGACCCAAAAAATTTCCTTCTGTCACTCCGAACATGGAATTTTTAGGATTTAATGAAATCCCATGACACCTACACCTTAAGAGTACATGCTCTAGGGGATCATAATGATCACTTCCCTTTTTAGAGAAGACCATCAAGTCATCCAATACACAACTATGACCTTGCCCATTAAATATCTAAAAGCTAATTCCATAGCCCTTTGAAACGTGGCTCCAACATTGATCAAACCAAAAGGCATCCTTCTGTAAGAAAAGGTTCCCTATGGGGTAGTGAACGTTGTTTTATGTTGATCTTCAGCAACTACCTCAACCTGATTATACCCTGAAAATCCATCAAGCGTGGATAAAATTCTGATCTAGTGATAGTTTGTAATACCTAGTCCATGATGGGAAATAGATAATTGTCCTTTAATGAAGACTGGTTGAGATTCCAGAAGTCAACACAAATCTAGATTTCATCATTCTTCTTTGTCACAGGGACAATGTTTGCAACCTAGGTGGAATGGATGGATCGTAAAGATAATCCTTGCGTCTAACATTTTCTAAATTTCTACAAGAATAGTCCCTGAAATCTTTGGGTTGTAATGCCTCTTCTTCTTCCTGTAGGGTTTAACTTTAGGCTTCAATGGAATGCTATGTTGCACATCCTTGGGCTTGAAAGACTTTAGATCCACATATGACCATGCTTGGATGCCCATATATCTCTTCAAGAGTGAAGAGAATCTTTATTTTTCCTCCAGAGAACAACATTTACTGATGTTTACCATCTGCGATTGATCAACGAATCCTAGGTTAACTTGATCTACTTCTGACGAGGAAGCACCTTCAAGCTTGCCTTTTACCTAGAATGAACCAGTCATGCTTGTCAAACAGACCTTCTAGAGAAACTAATCCCTTCGAAATATTATTGCCTTTAAGCTGGATGAATTCACCATGAATTTCTTGATATGAATTCAAGATGGACTCACAGGAAAGCTGATTTTGATCCTTCAAAATAAAGCTCACTGAAATTAATAGCTTTCTCCAGAAAAGACAATACCTGTTGATCATCATTAAACACCTTCCAATGAGATGAGTTTTCTGGAACACTTAGACAATACACAATCTCGATGGTATACGTGTCCTATTTGAATTATGGGTGAGGAAGAAGAAGAGATGCAAAAACTGCTAAGGAATCATCTTTATCATTATAATCTATTAAGACTGCTTTAATGGAAAAAGCATCAAAGCATTTTATGCTGTCCCAAACCTTGTTTTTGTAATGTCTTAGGTGATCATTTTTTACCTGATAAATTCCCTTTACTTTATTCACAATCAACTCGACATCTCCTTGTAATTTGAGATTTGAGATTCCTTTTTGTCTTGCCATTTCTAATCCTAATAACAAAGCTTCATATTCAGCTGTGTTATTAGTATTATCAAACTGCAACTTGAAAGCAAAGGGAAAGATCTCAAAATTTGGAGATATAAGAACTACGCCAACACCTGAACCAGTAGTTTAACAACTCCCATCGAAATCAAAGGTCCAAAAAATGTTAGAATATTCTTCTTTGACTTCTACAGAGGGCACCTCAGATGTCAGGAAATAATTACCCAAGCCTACATCTTCAAAGAGAATTTGAGCCTTAGGATCATCTGATTTAGTAACCAGTTACTTTGCTTGTGCTTCGGGGTGAAGGACACGAGGAACTCCATTTATTAGAATTTTATCTTTGGTCCAATCCATGTTGATTTATCCTCCAACATATTTGAAAAATCCTCTTCCCAAAAGAATCCCATAAGCAGCTGGGATATCAGCAACTAGGATAGTCATTTTTACTCTCTTTTCCAGAAATGCAACAAATGCAAACTGCACATCCTTGATTTGGCCAATCAAGGGGACTTGTTTAGTTTCCATGGAGTAACACCTCCCATAAGATTTAGTCAGTGTGAGTCCAAGGGCATGAGCTACTTTTATGGGCATTATGTTATTAGAGGCTCTTGAGACAATTATACAATTGCTGAGTTTGAAACTGTTTATAAGTAAAGACAAATAAAATGGTTCAATCTTTCCTAAAGAAGTAGCAGAGGTCATATTAATTTGAGGTAAAGGCTGAGTGGGGCTAGGAAAAATGCCTTTCAAAGATGGAGGAATAACAACCTTTCTTCTAATGAATTTGGCAAGTTTCTCAAATTACTCAGGGTTGGACTGAAGGTATTCAGCTTCCGACATTTGGATTTTGGTTTTCTTTACATGATCAATGATGTCAAAAGTGGTATATGAAGGAATTATGGAGGGCTCAGTTCTAGTTACATTGGTCTGAGCTGAGGTACTAGCCTTGAAAGTAGGAGAAAGAGAGCTGGAAGGTGAAGTTACCTTTTTTTGTTATCTCCTTTTTCAGTTTGTGCTGAGATGGGAGATCCTCTTTTAGCCATAACTACGGGAGCTTCCTTACTTTTATCCTTGGAGCTTTCAACCAGATTTCTAGGGTTCTGAGATTGGGATTGAGTGAAAACTGTAAATGATTGTCCATCATGCTCATCTTCATCTTTCTTGTATTCCAAATAACCAATGCTGGAGTCGCCAGCTGAATTGTCAAAAGACTCATCAGCATATCCTGAAGCTTCAAAGGTTTCATGAGAGTCATGATCTTCTGGGTTCCTCATCCTCCTCAATTATTTCAATTGCTGTGCTGACAGGAGGGGCTTCAATGGACAGCCTGGTGGGAGCAAGTGATCGACCGATTCCTATCTCTTGCGGGAGCGCCATTGGCATTGTTGAAATTCCGTCTAGGAATATCTTGATAAGGAATGTTGGTTGCTTGTTGAGACATTTGCTTCTTTAAAGTGATCAAGTCATTGGCCATCTTTTGAATCATAGGATCAATAGTACTCTGAGAAGAACTCTGATTTTTAGGCTTAGATGATTCTCTTTTGATCTTTCCGGCCAAAATAAGATCATCTTCTATTTCAGTGGCTATGTAGCTTGAGCGGTGGCCAAATCGGGGATAAAAGATCTTCTCAACAAGAAGCTTACATCAGAGGGTTGAGCATTGATGAAGAAACACTTTTGATTTTCAAGAGTAGGAACAACTAGGTCTGGAATCTTGAGGATCAGCTTGTTGAATTTGGCTATGAAGTCCTGCATGGGTTCGTAAGACTCCTTCTTCATGTGTGTAAGATATGCTAACAAGGTGTGAGAATCTTCAACTAGTTTGAATCTTGTTTCAAATACAGATCTCATGGTAGCCTAGTTGGTAATGCATGCATTTGGGAGATGGTAAAACCATTCTGTTGCTACGCCATGCAATGTTTCAACGAAGAGTCGAACAGAGACATCTTTGTGAGAAACCCCAAGAACACCGCATGCAACAAAGAATGAGGCAATGTGTTCGTTAGGATGTTGTTTTCCATCACCATTGAACTTAGGAATATTCTTCCATGATCCATGAGGTAGGTCATGCAATGGTGGAGTAAGGGAAAGAGGACTAATAGCTGCACCCCAAGGCACAGGTTGTGCTTCCATTCTTCTAAATGAAGTGCATACAGGAATCTAAATATCTGACAAGAATAATGCATGACAAGTTGTAGAAACTTCTTGTTCTTAAGGAATCCAAGTTCTTCGGATGGGCATGAAGAACTCCTTGCTCGAACTAGATGCAACACTGTTGGTGAAAGCTTGAAATTATGTTGTTGAAGCAAATCAAAGAATGGATCAGTTTCACCCCTGGCTTGGACTTGACCAAGTGAAGATCTTCTTGGCCAGCTTGAACTGGAAAATGGATCTTCTTGAAAATAAGGAAAATACGGAGTCGCCAGACACCAAAAGGATAAGCTTCAGTCTTATCAATCGTATTCCCCAGTGGAGTCACCAAAAACTGTTGGTTGGATATTTTTTGTCAAGCCAAAATATGAGGTTCAACCACAGTACATGGGATTAAATCCCTCCTCAAAGATGGGTGAGGCTGCCTATTTATTACTAGTCTAAAACATAGCAGAAATAATATACAGTATTCACACTAATCTAACCATTGGGGTTGGGATAGAATCCCGAAATCTATATCCATACTAGGTGGAGATATTGCTACTTTCGAAATGAAATGGATTGGAAAGGAAATTATTATTATGGAAGAAACACAAATGGAAAGGAAATGAGGGAACATACTTTCTTTCGAGCAAACATAAATCACGAAATAATCATACGAGTTTTAGACAACAAATGTAATGTTTGAAATGATTAGAACAATCAAGATGCTAAACAAGGAATAGATTAAGATTATGAACATAAGAACAATATCCTAAGAAAGATACATCTCACAACACAAAGTTTGCAAAATAGCATCATCTTCTATTCCTCAAATGATTAAAAGAAAACACAAAGTCTTTCTTCTTCACAATAGTTCTCAATATTCCAAAAATCTCAACCCTTTGGAATGCATAAGCATCCCTTATTTATAATAAAAGGAGTTGAGAGAAAATAGGATAAATCCTAGAAAATAGTCTTTTTAATGAGAGTCCTATTTTGACTTGACTCTCACGCAGGAGACCAAGTCAAAATTTTCTTCCTATGTGACGAAACAAAAATGAAAAAGACATGTCGATTTTAGGATTGAAATGACATGCAACATTATGCCTATTCTATTTCATCATCTTTGTCTTCCTCCAACAAAGCCTACTTGTCCTGAAATTCTTGGAATTTTTAGATTATACCCTGCATCTCATTTTCATCAGGTGCAGTGGAATGATCACTCAGAACTTCACATGTTTCCTGAGTATCACTAGCGTTGTCTAGGAAGCTTCTTCAGTCTCTTGTTGAGTTTCCTCAGTGTTTCCAAAGAATGTTCAATTTTCACAAACCTATCAATGATTTCCAGACCAAATCCATAAGTTAGTTCATGCTGAATTGATTCTTGGATCTGCTTGTAAAGATCATCAACAAGAAGAATACCCGAGCTTTCATTCAACACCTTAGTGCAGATCTTGATCTAGCTCTTCTTCTATGTCATTCGTGCCATCGACCAATTGATCTCTTAATTCCCTCAATTTGCTGCAAGCTTCATTAAGAATATTTATTCTAAATCTAATGGCCTTGGTCAGTTGAAAATGCTTGTCCCCATGTGGAATGATGCCTTCTTTGATCAAGATGTGGGACGGAACTTGTTTCAGCATTTGGAGAGCTTCAAAAGTTAAATCTAGGTTCCCGAATTCTGCTGAAAATTCATCATCCATTTTCTCTCCATCCTTCTTTATATCCTCCAAGGATTTGTAGACTTCCATAACGTCATCAATGACTTCTTTTCCTTACAGGAGCAGCCTTTAGATCCATTCATCGACCATTCTCCCCTTCTCATTAATCTTCTCAATCATGGGTACCGATGAGAAAATCAAACCTGATAGGAGTAGAGGATGATGGTGTTTACTCAGGAGGCTTTGAGAGCTTGAGTAGTACTTCTGTCAGCTACTCTACTTTCTCTTTTAGCTCATCTCTATTTTCCTTAGTTTCCTTTAGCTTCTGGCACAACACATTCATGGCATCTTGTGCGTCCTATTGTGCTCCCTCCATTGTTACTTTTCCTAGATCAACCCTTGTGATTTGATAATCTGTGACCATTATATCATCCTTGGTTTATCAGCCACAGGAGTAGTAATTTCTACAAATTTATGCCCTGAGGCATCCACATTGAAATCCTTGAAACTATTTTGGGTTTCTTGGCTGACTTGGTAGGAGTTACCTTGAGGGAACTGAAATCAAAGGCTGGTAGGGGAACTACCACCTTCCTCTTCCTTGGGGTCTGATCTATTAACCATTGAGGCGTATTGGAATAAGTTTCTCCCATTGTAGGTGTTACGGTCACATCCTCAGGTGGAGGAAGGTTAGCTTGTGGAGTGGTGACCACTGCAAGTGTAGTGTCTATGTAATGGACTCAGGGAATGAAGGCACAGAAGGAGGAGGCATGTCCATGGTTAACTGGGGTCCAGTGGGGAGAGGTGAGAGGCTAGAGAAGATACTAGCCATGGATGAGGAACTTGGTGAAGAAATCTGAGGCAAGGAAGGTTGAATGGGAGGAGGCAATGATTCTAAAATTAGAGCTTGAGAGATAAGAGGAAGACTTACCTCTGATGAACTGTTAACCAAAGAGGAATGGAAGGTTGAACTAATCTCTTCTCCTGAAGGAGGATTTCCTTGTTCTGGTTATGGAGGTGAATCAAGAACCTCAACTATTTGTGGGAGAGTGGCCACTGATGTGGTTACTTGATCTTCTCCCTTTCTGACAAACTTAACCTTTATTGAGCCTCTTGGAAGGGTTCTTATCCTTTTCCTTTTTTCCCTTGGAGGGTCCCACTTCCAAAGTATCTAGCTTTGAAAAACTCCCTTCTTTATAACTCATTCCCCAAGAAATGAGCCATGCCTTAGTACAGGCAAGAATTTGAGCAGCTCTCCCTACAATAGAAGCTTTCTCAGCGATGGACCAATCAATGGCTAGGAATACATATCGGTCTTCATTTAACCCATCATACGAGGCATCAAGGACACTCTCGTTATCCATGGTGCCCTCTAGGATGTCAGATAAATCTAGCATCTAGATTTCTTCAATTGTCAACCTGCTATTTTCCTTTCTTCGGATGGTAACTTCATCCCGAAGATCAACCCAAATATCTTCTATGTTGGGCACATGTAGATATAAAGTCTCGTATAATTTAAGGACTCCTCAGAAATTAAATCCATCTCTATGCTTCATGTGCTTCTTCAAATTTTCCTGAAGCTCGTGCACCACATTCTTAGCTTTAACCACTATCGAGCATGTGTACCTTCTGATGGAAATAGGGAAGGATATGGTAGCCTTGTGTTTACTCTGTTGGAATTTGTGAAAATCCAACAATTGTCTAACCAACTCCATTAGTATTAGCTTATCACCTAGGAATCTGGGCAATCAGAAAGGATCACCTGGGTACATGACCACCCCGAAGGTATGTGAACTTCTTGAACTGCAAGAAGATACAACCCTATTTTTATACTTCAGCCCATGCCTCATCAGAGACTCTTCTCTTTCTTAAATCAGGGTTCAACATGCAGATGTTCTCATAAAAGAAGGCATCATTCACTCTTCTGAATTGATCCTCGGACCCCTTCATTGTCAGCTGAGGGAAATACCGATATATATGTTTGATTGACTTACTTCCCTTAGCATCCAACCCTGGATAATTCCTCATGCCGGCTGCTGCATAGGTAACGTATGACAACATATAAAACTTTCTGGTAGTCAAGATTATCTTCATCTGGGAATCAATCTCATTACTTATAAGACTGCTCCAATCAATCCCTTATTCATTCTTCTTTATAATGACCATGAATTAATACATCCACCCTTGGAAGTCTCTTGACTCATGGAGTCCAAATACTCAACTCAACAGGGTGATGATGTCACTGATTTCAAGGATGAAATCACTCCTGGGGAAAAATTTGGGAAACCTAGAGACGACTGGCTTGGCCTTGATCAGGAAATTTTTATTCACATGCTTGATGCAATCTTCTTGATCTTTTTTCCCAGGCTTTCTGTGCTGACTTAAGATCTACATCAACATATTCCTCAAAGTTGGGTAATCTTAAGTGGTCATCAAAGTAACCTCCGTCCAACTTCACTATGGTTTCTCCTGCTTGATTTTTCACTGAGTGGGAATCTGAGTCATAATTGGAAGCACAAGCCGGAATGAACTCGAGGCATTGAGTAGACATTGGGAATCCTACTGCGAGAGGGAGGCCAATGTTGGTTATTGACTTCATCCAAGGAACTGAGAAGAATCCTTGGTTATGTTCCAAAAGTCCTACATGTCTATGTTACCAAGCTTCGTGTCTCGGATGTCGTAATTGCAATCTATGTAGGAAGGAGATTCCATTTTCTGGTACTTGTACTTCATCTTTCCTAACCTGTCTAACTTATCCTTAGATGATCTAGGATCTGACATGAGAAGTTCTAAAGAAAGAATGCCTAGATAACTCTTGTTTGACCAATCAGGCTTAGAAGCTTGCTCAGCAACCCCACAGACCCGCCACACCAACCGGATTTTGAGACCTATCAGACAATTCGTGAAACCTGACACACTGCAGAGTATAATCAGAAACTAGGTTGTGTCAAACACTTCGTGTAAACCTTACACACAGGTAGAAATCAGGAGATGTTGAGCACCTTACAGAACCCAAAACACTACGGAAATCAAGAGATGTTGAGCACTTTGTAAAACTTGATACACTACGGAAACCAAACAGTGTCGAATGCCCTATAAATCCCGAATCAAAGGCGTCGGGTTTTTGGGATGTCAGAACAGGTAAAATTTCCTCCAATCTTTTAAGTTAGGTTTTATAGATTTATTCTCAAAAATTACAAGAGTATATCCATGGAAGGAAATAAGAAAACACCTAGGATGAATTTTTAAACAAGGGGTTTCTTTGGAAATTCAACAGAAAATGAATAAAACAACCCTAAACCCTAAACCCAGAGGCAAGAAAAATTAAAGAGGAAAAATGCACAAAAAGAACAGTTGAAAAACATACCCAAAGACCAAAAAATGATAAGAAGAGAAAAGTACCTTCAATAAATTAAAAAAAATGGTCAAAGTATGGATCACAAAATCGGTCGAGAAGTTCAGTTGGGTTTGGAGGTCGAAGGAGCATTTAGGAAAAATCCATGCAGCAAAAATATGTCAGGTAGAAATGATGTATAAAATTATACGATTTATAAAACCCTAGAATTTATTACATCTCCTCCGACACATGTGCCAACTAACTGACAACTCGACTAACAACTCGACATTAATGTCATGTCATCATGCTTAGCGCTCTCTGAAAACCCGAAACAAAGGTTTTTCTTAACAAATTGGGTTTCGGGAACCAACTGACATTAAGCATGTAAAAGACATGTTTGGATGCTATCAAGTTCTGAAAACCTGACACAAAGGATCATTTTGGGTTTTGAGTTTCAGGAAATAAGCAACATGTAACACGTTTTTTGTAAGGTATGTTATGATGCTCCCGGGTTCCGAAAAACCCGATACACTGGCATGTAACCGGGTTTTGAGTTTTGGGAAGACACTCGACATGAAGTATGTAAAAAGACATGTTTGCATGTGATGGAAACCTGAAAACCTGAAAATCTCCTTCAAAGGTAATTTTTAGGAGGTTTTGTCAAAAAAATTCTATGGTTATCTCAATTTTAGCTGGAATCACTAAAAATGAGATAACAAGGAGCAAAAAAAAAATCTCCAAAAATAGGATGACAAGAAATAAACGGTACTAAAATAATATTTTTCACAACACTTTGGCGCATCAGGTATACAAGCAATGTTTCTAAGGCTCAAGTGGAGTACAAAATCCAAAATCTGATTTTTTAGGAATTAAATGAAATAATAAATACATGATACCCCCACCATTGGATTCAAAATGACATTTCTAGTTAGGATCATTTAAAATGTTTCCAAAAAATTCCATCGGGAGCTCAAGTTATCACTAATACAAGTTCATGACTTAGCCAAATTTTTGGGAGGACACATGTCAGCACCAGGAGCCTGGCGGGATTTTATGTCCCTCATGTCCCCCAAGGTCAGGGTCACCAAGGTTGGAAAAGTGTACCCATCCCCCTTGAATCCATCTCAGACCTCATATGACCTCTTGGACCCTCATGTGACGTCCAGACTTGAAAGTTCATCCCCCAAGTGCTTTTTTAGAGAATTCATCCCTTGTCGTTGGATCGGGCGCCACGTGTCAGCTCCAGGACCACCGTGGAATTTTATATCCCTTATTCACTTGACATTGGGGGACATAATACCTTGAAAATTTCTCCCATTCCCTATGGGGAGTCTTTTGGACTACCCACATGACCGCAGTCCAGCCCCCAGGTGCTTATTTGGAACATGCATTCCCTGTCGTCGGATCGGGTGTCACGTGACTCAGTTCCAGGGCCACCGTGGAATTTTATGTCCCTTATGTCACATGAGGTGGGGGACATAATACCTTGAAAAATGTTTGCATACCTCATAGAGATTCTTCTAGGCCCCCACGTGACCTCTTTTCAGCTCCCAGTTCTTTAAATCGGCTTTTTCCTCCTTCATTCCCTGTCCATTAGATCAAATGCCACATGTCATGTGCTCTTAACCACCATGGAATTTGATAACCCTCACATCCCTAAGGTTATGGATATTAAGCATTGAAAAATTCACCCAAGCCCTACCTATGCATATCTTTTTGAAATTTTTCCAAGTGCCAGTTTTTTCCGCTTCTAACTTCTGACAGTTATATGTGCACTTCATTCCTCCATACTTCCTCTGCAACTTTCTTCCATCACTCCACCATTGTAGGAACTCAACCCATACCTGCTATAAAGTCACTCCCCTCCCACTCCATGAAAGCATACAGGCCCCAGAAGGAATCCTCATCAAACACAGAAGGAGAAGAACAGATCGCATAAGGAGAAAATGGAGAAAACTCCTTAGCCATGAAATGAGAAGTTGAAGAAATCTCCCAAACAGATGCATGAAAAAACAAGATATATTTTTCTACTAATTCCTCTACCCAATGCCATCAAGAAGACACCTTTAAACCCCCCCCCCATGTGTGACAGAGCATCCACAATGAAGAAATCTCCTTTCCGGCTCAATGAAGAAAGAAGTGGGATTTTCCATCAAACCGGTTTCCGGATCGAAGTAAGATC
This sequence comes from Taxus chinensis, assembly GCA_019776745.2. Taxonomy (NCBI): domain Eukaryota; kingdom Viridiplantae; phylum Streptophyta; class Pinopsida; order Cupressales; family Taxaceae; genus Taxus; species Taxus chinensis. The sequence continues at coordinate 722,910,559 of CM034152.1, forward strand.
GTACGTGAAGCACCAGAAGAAAAAACCCACATCAAAAATATAAATTTCTTCAAAAAAAGAAGAGAAAACCAGACCTACAATTTTGAGGTCCATTAATGGCTGCCGTACCCTGAGGCACTACTAGGTCTGAAAATTAAAACTTTAAAATCTCCTCGACTATTGAGTGGGTGGGCCCGGAATTTCAGAGGGAGGATATTGGGAAAAAACCCATATCAAAAAAATTTGTTCCACGTCAATCAGACTCCCAGAGGAAAACTTTCTAAAAATAGTATGTCTACTACATAAGAATTGCTATTTTAGGAAAGTCATCGATAGAAGAACATGCGAAGAAGATGAAGACACTGGAGGTGCACTACAACTAAGAATCCATTAGAACAAAAATTTTTGGAACTTACTAAAAATAGTAAGTGTGCCCTCGAGCACTTGCTAAAAATAGAAAGTTGATCCAGAAGGAATGAGGAATGCAGGGAGAAAGAGGAAAATTGAGCCGCAACATCCAATTGAAGATCGAGGACTCGATTTCTCATAATTACTAAAAACAGTAAGTTGGTTTTTATAAGGGAGATATGAAGCTAAAGTGGATGGGTTAGAATCCTTCTCAGGGTTACAAAGTGGAGAATAGTCAGAGAATGGAGCTAAGTCCATTGTAGCAACTCATCCTTCGGTATAATTCTTCTTCTTCCTCTTCTATCTCTCTCTCTTCACTCCTCATATGACACTCTCTCTTTTCAATATTATATTTTTGCATGGAGGGTTGCACTTTTTAATATGACTTAAATGAATTTGGAAAAATAATGTAAATTAATTCGCCTTGCTATTATAAAAGAGACTTTAATACTTAAAGTGGAGTATGGACAGTCTTAAATCATATTAAAGTATTCGAAAGGTCATGAGGAAGACGATAAGTCACCTCTCATTCTATAAATTATAACACCATTCCCATTACAAAGGGTTAGCAATTGATCTTGTAAAGTCAAGAGTGTATTGTACCTAGAGAAAGCAAAGGAGATACCCATTTTCTTCTACTCTCTTCCCCTCTCAAATTTCTTCCATTCCCACATTATGTATAACTTTGATTTGAGCAATCAATATAAGGAGGAGTTTCTAGCTTTCTTTGACTAAGGGGTTTCTTGATACTTGGTGATCAATAAATTCTATTTGGTCTTGTTGCTATTTGTAGAGTTGTTTCTTCCCATAAATGCATGTGTTGAAGTTTCTAACTAGTGTGTGTGTAGGAATATGATTTTCTACCTACAAAATTAGTTCTCCTACCTCTTTTCTCACTCCCCTTTCCCACTCTACAGATGAATAATTCCCTGGCAAGAGATTGATAGCTTTGCCGTAGGGTCAGTGGAGTGCCCCTGTTGGATCCCTGATCAAAAGACCACCATGGAAATCCAAACTTTCTCTCACATGTACATATGGAAGTTGCACCGGTTAAGTAGAGGGACTTAGATTCCTAGAGCGTTGGCAAGAAATCCACAAGTTTTTCCACCCAACAAATTTTCTTGCCAATAGTTTTTGGCACCCACCATGGGGTAGATTTAACAGCATTTGCAACCAATATATGACCGCAAGGTCCAAAAAAAATTCAAATATTGAAAAAATAAAAAAAGGAGTTCATGAAATTCAATTTCTGAAAGATACACTGCTGATTTATGCACATGACTTTTCACATTCCATAGTGACCTTTCATGTTCTGATTGCAGAATTTTTCAAAATCTGGTTGAAAGAAGATACCCTAGGTTGAGCAGGTCAAGAGGTGTTGATGATTCCAATTTTGAAGCTTTGAAAATTCAGCGAGACTGAATTAGAGATAATCGATACTTCTTCTCTCAAGCCTCCTCTCCATCCGGCACTTTGAAAATTTCACCTCGTAATCCTTTCCAAACTCCTTCAAATCTTTTCAACCACCATTGAAGATCGAGTTCATGAAAGAAGAAGAACTTGAAGAAGAATTTACGGAAGCAAGAGTTGAAATAGAAGCAGAAACAACAATGGAAGATGAAGAACAAAGACCTTGACCCATTGTTCCATGGGGAAGGAATACATGCCCGCTTGCTCTTGAACCTCCTCTTCATGATCTACCAACGGTCTCCCACAAGAAATTTCCAAAGTTCAAAGGTGACAACACACAACATCTTGAAGAACACATTATTGCTTTCACGACATCATGTGGAATTCTTGGTGTCCATTATGAAGATGTTGCTGTAAGATTGTTCGTGGAGTCCCTCTAAGAAAAATCAGTAGATAGGTTCTACCTCCTACCTTCCCAATCCATGACTGGTTGGGATGACATCAAGGCTGCCTTCGAGGAAAGATTTAAATCAACTGAATATTGTTAAGAGCTCTTGGTGCAGTTGGCTAAAATGAGGAAAGGAGAAAGTGAAACAACGAGAGACTTTATGGCTTGTTTCGAACGGTTGCTTCGCAGGAAACTGAAAGAAGATTCACCCTCTTAGAACAATATCGAAATATTCTTCATAAATGCTCAATCACCAGAGGTAGGCTTTCTCTTACGAATATTTCAACTAAGAAACATTGTAGAAGCACAAAGGAGGGCCATTAAATTGGATGACGATCTCATCCTCTCTGGAAAGATCAAGATTCCATCAAAGGGCAAGGCCCAATGTCCTGAAGATGAGAGAACCAATCCATCATTGCAAAAGTTGGCAAATGAGATAGCATATTTGAAGAGGGAAATATTTGAACATGTTTCTCTCTAAAGAAGCAACAGAAATCAGATTGCGGGAGCAGCCCAAGGCTCACCTTGGATGCCCCACCCATGAACATAAATTGCAGATTTCAAGAAGATGAAGAAGAGCTTGAACAAGAAAGTAAAGGTGGTGGTTTCCTAGAAAGTGATGAGTTTGAGAATGATGCACAAATCAGATTTTGTGAGTATTCTAGTGGTTATGAAGAAGATGCATCCAGTTTCTCATGCACAGTATTCACTCTTTCTCATTCTGAGATAAGAGCATCTCCCTCCACTACTGCAAAAGAAAAGAAGGTTGATGATCCTCCTATGGTGACTCCGAAAAATAAAATAATCAGTCAAGGATCCCCACTTCCATCTTCCATGAGGTATGCATTGTTGGATTCTAATCCCGTAGCAAGTAAGAAGAATCCCAAAATCCCAAGTAATTCTTCCAACGTCTCTTCCATTTCTAAACCCAAATCTGCTCCTACAAAGTCTAATAACTTGAAATCTCCTAGTGTACCTTTTAAAATACCCTCCATTCCTCAAACATCAAATCCTGCTCCCAAGTCTATCTAGACCCCAAAATCAGTCCCTTCATTCCCCTTGTCCGCATCTTCTCCCTTGACTTCATAGAATATGCAAACAAAGCCAAAGTGCAGATTACTAAAAATGAATATTTGTGGACTCATCCTTAACAATTCAAGAGGTTTTTCTGATACATCAGGAGTGGTAGTCTAACACCCAATGTTGTAACTTCTAGTTCCAAAGGTATGATACCAAACTCACCTACACCTCCCTCATGGAACGTGTTTTCTCTGAGTGCATTGAAGACTGATAAAGTTGAACCTTTCCATGTCTCCCTTCTTGTTGGAGAATATGTACTGAACAATTACACAATAGATTCTGGTTCCTTACACAACGTGATGCCTTTGAAGGTCACCAAGGCTCTTAAAATTACAATGACTCCACCTAGTGGCTCTTGTTACTCTTTGGAGTAAAAAAAGGTCCCACTTATAGGGAAGGTCAAAGATGCACAAGTGTATCTCGCCAAATTTCCAAACAAGAAAATTTTAGTGATGATTTTGGTAGCCGATGTCTCGGCCTCATTCGAAATGTTGTTGAGTAGAATTTTTTACCAAGACTTGGGAGGGAAAATTCATATGAATTGGTCATCCGCAACCATACCAGTGAAGGGATACATGGATAAATTTCTTCCCGAGAAGAAAATGAGGTACACAGTACAAAATTCCGGAAGCCCGGAAGCTAACATCTTATATCAAGGTAGCAAGCAGATGAATCACTTTGTGGCAACCGAGGAGGAAGAGGATATCCCCATCTTGATAGGCCCAGACATGCCTTCCTAAAGAGATTTGGATTTTAAAGAAGTATTGAGGAGATTCAAGTTATAAGAGGACAACCCTGAATCACCAGATGATGTAGACCACGAGGAAGAGGAGATGGTTGTTGATGACTTTCAAGAAGAAAAATAAGTTTATATGATTTTACAAGATGAGGAGTTATTCTCATTCCCATTTGGGGATGAGGATGATCTCAGTTAGGACATCTATGGAGAGACAAAATCAGCTTGTGATGAGCTCGTGAAAGGTTTGAAAGAAATTTTTATAAAAGAAATTATTAGAGCCACAGATGAAACTGAAAATCCTGAGCTCAGTCTCGAGCTCCTAATGCAAGCCACAAATTTGCAAGACAAGCGTGAAGCTGATTTGGAAGCCTTAACCGGTGTGAAGGTTGATCACATTGAGATAAATCAATATGAAAAATACGATGCCACTCTGGAGCTAATGATTGATGGATGTAATAGTGAAATGGAGATATCTTCTTTCCCATTTCAAGATGAAGACTCTTTCCATGACAAAAAAATGTAAGCAAGGAGTTTTGAGGCCTTTAAAGATGAATCTCTTTTTGATGAAGGATCATTAGAGTGCAGCAATTCCCAAGATGATGAGGTAATTCCTCTAGATAGTTTCCTTGAGCAGAATTCTTCAAAGGCATACAAAGATGAGTTGTAGGAAATAATGAAGCATATCTCTATGTAAGAACTATTGGATACAATAGAAGTTGCAGAAGACCCTGAGTTGATTCTTGATCTCTTCACTTGTGCCATAAACATATAAGACAAGTATGTGTCCATGTCTAATCCTTCCATCAGTACTTAAGCACCTCACAGTGGAGTAAGGGAAAAGGATAAGTTTGAGATTTCTCATGGAAGAAATTTCAATGATCATAGACTCAAGAAAGAAAGTAACTTAGAAGGTTTAAGGAATTGGAACAAAAATCAGTGTTCGGGAAGCGATGAGATGCTTGATGGAGAATTAGCTATATGGATAAACATGGAAGGAAACTAGCATGATGAAACCAATTTCAAAGAGCATGAAGGTAGTGGAATTTCCAAGTAAGGAATTGAGCATCAAGAATCTCATATGGACTCACTCCTACAAAGTAAAAGGAAAATTGTGAAAGCACATGGATTTCATAAGCAGTTGAGGAAGGGAGGCTACTTTCTGGAACCCGTTAACGGCTTCGTAGAACATCATCATTCATTTTTACCTCTTAAAGGGTAAATTTTGAGAAATAAAAAGTATTTCAGTGAAAGAAGGTTGTCCCCCGCTTTATACCATAGGTTATTAATAGCTGTGTTTCCCTTTCTGTTGCGTGTGTTTCCCTTCCTATTGTGTGTCGTGTTTTTCCTTTTAATCTTCCTTTCTAGAAGTTGTACATGACTCCACAGGGCCCAATGGATAAGGCACTGGTCAACAAATTATATAGTCTAAAGCTGAGATTCTAGATTCCCATGTCATGTCTTCACTTCACTCAATCCACGTCATGTCCCCAAGTTAGAGCCATCTATTTTCATGCAAATGTGCAATAACTAAATTTGAAGTTTCCAAGCACGAAAAATATACCCCTATGTCGAAATTTTCATGTTTTATCATTCCTAGGAAACCCCGGCTCCATGTAGTTAGTCCAAATGACCTCCTAACCAAATTTATAACATCCCCCTAGGTGATTTAGGAAATTCTACATTCCACCTAGGTGATTTTAGGGAGATCTAAAAAGACACTATCTTCTGGCAGTATATGGAAGGGCTATTGCTAGCCTTCCCAGGACTAGATTCAACTCCCTAGAGTAGAACAGAAGGGAAAAATTCAACACGGAGATGAAATGAATACCTTAAAACATAATAGAAATGATTTTTGAAGGTTTGGGGAAGTTTTACAAGACTTGGAGCAGTCTGAGTAATAAACAAGGTTCACAAGCCTAGGCGGTACACATGCCTAAAACAATTTCTAGGCTTCATAAGAAGATTCCGAGAGCTATGGATGGAATTAGGAGCAAAAAAAATATCTAAAAAAATAGGATTCCAAGACCTACATGATGGTGAAATAATATTTTTCACAACACTTTGGCGCATCAGGTATGCAAGCAATTTTTGTCTGGCACAAGTGGAGTACAAAATCAAAAATCTGATTTTTTCAGGGATCAAATGGAATAATAAAGACAATATCCCCACCATTAGATTCAAAAGGACATCTCTAGTTATGATCATATAAAATGTTTCCAAAAAGTCCATCGGGAGCTTAATTTATCACTGTTACAAGTTTAGGACTTAGCCAAATTTTCGGGAGGACATGTGTCAGCACCAGGAGCCTGGCGGGATTTTGTGTCTCTCACGTACACCAAGGTCAGGGAAACCAAGGTTGGAAAAGTGCACCCACCGCCCTTGAATCCCTCTTAGCCCTCATATGACCTATTGGACCCTAAAGTGACCTCCAAACTTGACAGTTTAGCCCCTAGGTAATTTTTTGGAGCATTCATCCCCTGTCGTCGGATTGGGCGCCACGTGTGAATTCCGAGACCACTGTGGAATTAAATGTCACTTATGAACTTGAGGTTGGGGACATAAGACCTTGAAAAATTCACCCAACCCCTATGGGGAGTCTTTTGGATAACCACGTGACCGCAGTTCAGCCCCTAGGTGCTTATTTGGAACGTGCATTCCTTGCTGTTGGATCAGGCGCCACGTGTCAGCTCCAGGACCACCGTGGAATTTTATGTCCCTTATGCACCTAAGGTGGGGGACATCAGACCTTGAAAAATGTGCCCATCCACCATAGGAAGTTTCCTGGACACCCATGTGACCTCCTTTCAACTCCTAGTGCTTTAAATCAACTTTTTCCTCCTTCATTCCTTGTCGTTGGATCAAACGCCACATGTAATGCTCTTGACCACTGTGGTATTTGATGTACCTAATGTCCCTAAGGTTAGGTACATCAATCATGGAAAAATTCACCCAAGCCCTACATGTGCATATATTTTCGAAATTTTTCCAAGTGCCGCTTTTTTCTGCTTCTAGCTTCTAACAGTTATATGTGCACTTCATTCCTCCATACTTCCTCTGCAACTTTCTTCCATCACTCCACCATTACAAGAACTCAAACCAGACATGATAAAAATTATCTCCCCTTTAACTCCATGAAATCATGCAGGTCCCAGAAGGAATCCTCATCAAACACAAAATGAGAAGCACAGAGCACAGAAGGAGAAAACAGAGAAAACTCCATAGCCATGAAATGAGAAGTTAAATAAATATCCCAAACGGATGCATGAAACAACAAGATATATTTTTATACTCATTCCTCTACCCAAGGCCATCAAGAAGACACCTTCAAACTCCCCCCATGTGTGACAGAGCATCCACAATGAAGAAATCTCCTTTTCGGCTCAACGAAGAAAGAAGTGGGATTTTCCATCAAACCAGTTGCCGGATTGAAGTAAGATCACACGTGAAGCACTAGAAGAAAAAACCCACATGAAAAATATAATTTTCTTCACAAACAGAGGATAAAACCCAACCTGTAATTTTGAAGTCCATTAATGGCTATCGTACTTAGAAGCACTGCCAGGTCTGAAAATTAAAACTTTAAAATCTCCTGGACTATTAAGTGGGTGGGCTCAAAATTTCAGAGGGAGGATATTGGGGAAAAAACCATATCAAATAACTTTGTTCCAAATCAATTTGACTCCCAGAGGAAAAATTTCTAAAAATTGCAGGTGTACTACATAGGAACTGCTATTTTAGGAAAGTCATCAATAGAAGAACCTGCAAAGAAGAAGAAGACATTGGAGGTGTACTACATCTGAGAATCCACTAGAACGAACATTTTTGGAACTTACTAAAAATAGTAAGTGTGCCCTCGAGCACCTACTAAAAATAGAAATTTGATCCAGAAGGAATGAGGAACGTAGGGAGAAAGAGGAAAACTGAGCCACAACATCCACTTGCAGATCAGGGACTTGATTTCTCATACTTAATAAAAATAGTAAGTTGTTTTTTATAAGGGAGATATGAAGACAAAGTGGATGGGTCAGAAGCCTTCTTAGGATTACGAAGTGGAGAATAGTCAGAGAATGGAGCCAAGTCCAATGTAACAACTCATCCTTTGGCATAATTCTTCTTCTTCCTCTTCTATCTCTCTCTCTCTCTTCGCTCCTCATACAACACTCTCTCTTTTCAATGTTATAGTTTTGCGTTGAGGGTTGCACTTTTTAATATGACTTAAATGAATTTGGAAATATAATGTAAATTAAGTCACCTTACTATTATAAAAGGGATTTAAATATTTAAAGTGGAATATGAACAATCTTAAGTCATATTAAGGTATTCGAAAGGTCATGAGGAAGACGATAAGTCACCTCTCATTCTATAAATTGTAACGCCATTCCCATTGCAATGGGTTGGAAATTGATCTTGTAAACTCAAGAGTGCATTGTACCGAGAAAAAGCAAAGGAGATAGCCATTTTCTTCTACTCTCTTCCCCTCTCAAATTTCTTCCATTCCAACATTATGTACAACTTTGATTTGAGCAATCAATATAAGAAGAAGAAGTTTCTAACTTTCTTCAAGACTAAGGGGTTTCTTGATACTTGGTGATCAATAAATTCTATTTGGTCTTGTTGCTATTCGTAGAGTTGTTTCTTCCCATAAATGCATGTGTTGAAGTTTCTAACTAGTGTGTGTGTAGGAATTTGATTTTCTACTTGCAACATTAGTTCTCCTACCTCTTTTCTCACTCCCCTTTCCCACTCTACAGACGAAGACCTCCCTAGCAAGAGATTGCTAGCTTTTCCATAGGGTTAGTGGAGTACCCATGTTGGATCCCTGGTCAAAATACCACAACAGAAATCCACATTTTCTCTCGCATGCACATACGGAAGCTACAACAGTTAAGTAGAGGGACTTAGATTCCTAGAGCATTGGCAAGAAATCCACAAGTTTATCCACCAGACAAATTTTCTCACCAACAATATCTTAGTATTTTAAAGAGATAAATCAATGCCTTTTATCACCAACCAATTTAATGTACGTCTCATAAAAATGACGATCCTCCTATGAGGATCACCATATTCTTCTTCATTCTAATTGATAGGAGCAACTGCCTTTGACTCTAGATTTTTTTTCGAGATAAACTTGGCTAACAACGTTTTCATCATCCTCAATTCCTTGAGGAATAAAAAATTTTTTTTAATGAATGATCTTCCTTATGGTCATTCTCTAAAAATACCTCTTCCTAACCTCCTCATCATCCCTGCAGTTCATCCAAAAGTCTTTGAATTGAGGTTCGTGTTCATCATAGGTGACAAGACATCTATTGTCAAAGTTTGGCCTTGGGACAAACATGTCCTTCTTGAATTTCTCTATCTCTTCATCCATCAATTTTTCTTTTGTGGTGGATTGACATGTGCACCTTCCAAGGGCTAGGGGAAACTTGATGTTGGTTTTGTGTTTCTTTGCAATTCTCCCATGCATAGGAACTAATTGTCTAGAAAGCTCCATTAAAACCCATTTGTCATTAGGATACCTGGGTAATTTTCATGGCTTCCCCTCAAGCCCACTTATTCTAAAATAATTGAAGCATCTGTATTGAATGAAAAGGTACCCATAATCCAAGATCATAACATGATTTGTGGCTGACAATCTATACTGTTCTAATCTAGGATCAAATAAACTAAGCAGTGGAGAAATGAACCCATCATGTATTGGTCTTACATTACTTTTCCAATTGTCCATCCTTAACTATGGAAATACATCATAGACCTTATGTGTTTTAAATTTTCCCACTTTTTTGAGCCCTTGAAATGGCTTGAAACATGCAACATTATATATGAAATATGTCATCATTGAGAATCTAAGTTCCTTTATCTCCCCTTCCCCGACTTTAACGTACATTGTCATCATCTGAGAATGAATTGAAGCTAAGATAAGACTCCTTTAGCAGATTTTTCCTTTTTCCTCTAGAATTACCCTGATAATAGGGCACATCCATTCTTCTAGGTTGTTGGACCCATTTATCCCTCTCATTCTACTCAATAGCAAAACTAAATCTTCTACCTCCTCAATAAACAAGGACTGGATAAGATTCTTGGGGATCTTTTTTATTGATGGCTTCCTTTCAATTAACTATTGAGAATTTAATACCTCAATGTATTCATCACACCTATTTTATAGTCCTCCCCTATAGATTTTATAGTCTCAACAATAGGTCCTTCAATTTCTGGGAATTCTAAAATTTTATTGATAATTACAGGGGTGAAATTAATGACATACCTTCCACTTCTGTCTAATACTTGTAATTTATCAGAGTCATAGTTATGGGCACACCACCACACCAATTTAGGAACATGGATAGTGGGTGGGATGGCGACCAGTAGAGCAATGTGACCCACACTAATAGCTTTCATTAATTTACTTTGATTTTCACTATGAAGCCTCCTTATAAAATCCTCCAGGTCCGCATCAAATAAAATCGTGTCCTTTTTGCTATCTAGATTGCTTGTAATACCAGAGGACACAAATAAAATTGACCCATAACTTCTCATGTTATTCTTTAATATATTCTCCCCAAATTACTATGAAATTTGTGAAGTAATTAGCTAGGGTACGGGAGAATGACACAACTTACCGATTTCCTGCACTTGATCTATGTAATTCCTCTTCCTGTGATTGTTTTTGAAATTATTTGATCAATTTCATCATTTCCAATTGATTTTCATCCTTTTTGTGTAATTTTTAGCAATTTAGGGCATCAAATTCTTTTCTTGTAGAATGAAAACTGAGGAATATAAAAAATATCGAAAAAACTGTTTTTGCTTTACCCAAAACGTATTAATTGTGGCAACCATAAATTCACATCATCTCAACTGTTTATGTTGAAAATTTAATTTGAATTGAGATTGTACACGTGGCATGTTTTCGAGCTTTACGGGGTCGGGGATGTTTTTTGCACTTTTTCATTTTTTTTCATATAGGTGGAACTTTGCAATTTTGAGCTGAATCCTTGACATTTGACTGTCGCTGTAAGCATGCCATGTTTCCTTATCGGGCATCAGATATATTTTTGTAATTTTCACTTTATATCCATTTGATACAAAACTATATTTCTCATTTGATCCCCTTATCTAATAATATGTTGACTTGTCACCTTCTCTCGGGAGTGGGGTCAATTTATCCTTTTGTAACATTGACCCGAATATTCAAAATAATATTCTTTGGGCTTCAGGGGCAGACTTGAAAATTATATTTACAATATGTAAAAATTATGCATGTTTGCAAGATAAGTCTGTCACAACATGACAAATGGTGTTGTGTCATGTGTCGTCAAAGTTCAAAAAGATTTTTGCAATCTATAATTTGTACTTGCAATAACAAGGATGACATTCAAAGGGAATTTTCATGGTTCTACACAATTTGTTCAACATTATTCATAAGAGAAAATACGTTTTGATGATCCTCGACTAGAAAAGAGCATTTTCATGACATAGAAATAGGTTTCAACATGTTTTTAACAATATTTTTTTCTTCAACGTATGTGTTTTCGAACTCAGACAATTAGATACAAATTTTTTTGAAGGCACGTTTTAGGATATAAGTGCGAGATCAAATTGAGCACCAACATTGGCTTTGACTCGAGGATGAGAACCCCCAATGGGTGTCACAAGAACCACATGAAAAACAAATCAAATAAACCAAGTGCCTAAATCCATTGAGCTATATAGTCATTCAAAATATGCACAAGGTCTAATAGAGGAAACTGACTTTCTTAAACAAACTGAGACATCAAGGAAAATGGTCATTGAAGACCATGAAAATGAAAAGGGAAATAAAAAAAGAAAAGGAAAACAATAGTACACTGTAAAAAAATCATACCTAACTACATATTTTCAATCTAGGAAATGTTTCATATGCCTTTTATTGATAGGCAACTCCAGCAAGTCTCAATCCAAATCTTTCAAGAAGAAAGTATGCTCACCAATCCTTATATCGATAGGGTAGGGGCCTATCCAAAATGCATAAAACTTTCCATGCTTTCCTTTCTCCTCATGCCTACTATCGCACAATAATACTAGATCTCCTACACTGAAAACTCTAGGGGTCACCTTTTTATAAAAAAAATTCTTAAGTCTTTCTCTGAATTTAAGGCGCCTTTGATGGGATTCGCTTCTCTCTTCATCTAGTTCCATTATTTGATTGATCCTTGCTTCATAGGGGTTTACTTCTCATTCATCTCCAAGTTGCTACATAAATTGATAAGAGGATAACTGCATATGAAGGGGCTAAAGAGCTTGCACACCATAAACTAATTCCAAAGGGCTATTTCTAGTTTCTCTTTTAGTGGTAACCGTGTCTGCCCATAGAGAATTTTTTTGTGTTTCTCACCCCACTTCCTTTTGTTAACCTCAAACATTCTCCTGATTATTTTGAGTATGTTTTTATTGCTTGAATAATCCTGGCCATTCCCTTGAGGTTTATAATTAGATGAATAAGTAAAATTTATACCATATTGTTGACACATGGCTGTCACAGGATTTTCTATAAAACATAAGGCATTATCAGCTATAATAATAATAGGCACTCAAAGTCTACAAATTAGGTTGTTTAAGATGAAATCCATCACTACCTGATGTGTTTCTTTCTTGGTAGGAACAAATTCAACCCATTTTGTGAAATAATCTGTAGCTACAAGTATCCATTTATGTCCTGCACTTGAAGGGTCTTAAATATACCTAATGAAGTCTATCCTCCATTGCTTGAAAGGTGATACCACAGATACATGCTTAGAAGGTAAAGCACATGAGGCTTGCAACCTCCTAGATAATCTCTGAGTGCTCTCACATTTTTTGACTAACACAACTACATATTTAAACAGGGTAGGCCACCAGTAACCTGCTCAAGGAATCTTATTAGCAGTCGTCCTTCCTGCAAAATGACCTCCACACACTCCCCCATGAAATTCTGCAATGATTTTGGGGGATTCTTCTTCTGCTATACACCTCAATAAAAATCCCTTTGGGTTCTTCCAAGCCAACCTATGTTCAATCATAACATATTTTTGGGAAGCTAGTTTAAGTGTCCTTTTTTTGTTCTTATCCAGATGGCCTGAACACTCCAAAATTTTAAGGTAGAATATAACATCCCTGTACTATATTGAATTTATCAACTTCTTATGGATTTTTTCACTTTCTTCTTCAATTTCATTAATCTCCATGAATTGTAATTTTCTTTCTGCCATTAAATTTACAATACCTAATCCCCTGACCAATTTTTTAGTCTGTATATCCATGTCACATTGTTGCAATTTATTTACCCACTAACATATTTTTCTAAATATTTCCATTTCTTACCATATGTCTTTTACCATAGTGTGGGGGACATATGCTATAATTTTGGAACTCAAAATATATGGTCTAAATATCTGTGTTGCTCTAAAAAGTGCAAAGGCTTGTTTTTCCATGATGGTATACTTCAGCTTAGACCCCTGCAAAGTGTTACTAAAGAAGGTGATTGGCCTCTCATTTCCTTCATCATCCTTCTGCAACAAGACAAAGGAAATAGTGTTCTCAGAGGGAAAGGAAAACATCTGAAAAATATTTTTATAATCTGGGCTAGCCAAGATAGGGGCATTCTTAAGTGCTTCTTTAATCCATTCAAAAGCTTGAACAACTCCATTTTCCAATTTAATGCCTCGATCTTTCTTCAACATACTGGTGATTGGGATGAATATTTCAGCAAAGTTTGAAATAAACCTCTGAATAAAATCGATTTGGCCAAAGAAGGATTGGACCCCTTCCTTTGATAAAATGTGTCCCAATAACTTTTCTTTCTGAACACTAAAATGACATTTTTGGGATTTAAAGAAATCCCATACTCTCTGCATTTTGTCAACATTTTTTCAACATGGCCAAGATGATCACTCGTCTTTCTAGAAAAAATAGTTACACCATCCTTGTATACAACAATAAAATCATTGATGTAACTAGAGAAGTAAACATCCATAGCCATTTGGAATGTAGCACAAAAATTTATCAGTCCAAATAACATCATCACTTATACATATGTCCCCCATGGAGTGGTAAAAGTAGTTTTGAAACTCTTTGATTACTTTACCACCACCTGGTTATACCTAGAGAATCCATCCAAAGTGGGGAGTAATTCAGAACCTGTGACCATCTACAACATATTATCTATGTTAGGTAATGGATAGTTGTCCTTGATTGAGGTTTTATTCAGATTTCTGATGTCTACACATAGCCTTATATCTCTGTTCTTCTTTCTAAGTTGCAATAGATTGGCTACCCATAAAGAGTACCTAGTGGGCTGAATTATCCCTCCATCCCTCAACTTTGTAAGTTCTTCTTGCATCTTAAATGATAAAATAGGGTTGATAGGACTTTTTTTCTACCTAAATGGCCTGGTATTTGGTTCCAAAGGAATCTCATGCTAAAAAAGGTCTTCTCTATAAGATTTCAGCTTAGAGTTAGACCATGCCAAACAGACTTGGTATTTTATTAACAATTCCACATAGGCCTACCTCTCTTCTCTGCTCAAATTGCATCCCAACCACACTTTACTCAGCTTCTCCTTGGTGCCTAAGTTATATTCATCAATATCTCTTGAAGTAGAGATGTGCCTATATACTACTCGATCAACATTATCAAAGTTGGATTATAAAGTAACCAACCCTCTGGGAATGATGTTTGTTTTTAACTGAATGAGATCATTTCCAAACAAAGTTTATTTACCATCAAAAATAGAGACCATCGGTTCTGTAGAGTTATTTTTATATAATACTATTTAACGATCACCATATTTTGTTGCTCCAGCCAAAGTTCTTTTTTGTTCACTTGGGCTTGAAATCGACTAAGTATGAAGTTGAATGTAGAAGGTGTCTACATGTCCCTTTGGCACACTTGGGTCATGGAGTAGAGAAGGGATGTTCTCAAACTTGAGCCACATTGTCCACGTATCCCAGACCCGATAAAGTTTCCCCAACGGATTGAAAATTCAAAAACATGGTAGAGACACACAAGGTCTCCACGTATCACCTGAGCACAATTTCAAATTGAGAAAAAGAAGAAAGGTCCCCAAACAAGCACACACCCTCCACGTGTCTCTCAAGTGAAGTTTGGAATAAAAAGTCTCAGGGAAGGCCCCTAAACAATCACATGACCTTGACATGTAGAAAAGGATCATAACCAACCGAAGGAGTGTAAGTTGGATGAATTGAAGGCAATTGGAAATTTCAACAAGAAGCAATTGAGATATTGACCCAAAAAATGAAAGATCTTAAGAAAATTAAATGTTGTCAAAGGAAGGTCTGTTTTTAGACATTCAAGCAAGAGCCAGAAATATCTATAAAGGAATTTTCCAATCGAGGAGAAAAGGGGAAGAAGGTTAGAAAAGAAAACATATGAGAGATGTGAAAAGGGATTTTAGGCTTAGTTATTATATTGGCTGGCCTTAACAAGACTCTATTATAGAAGAAAGTTGTAATATGTGCCATATCGGCCTTATGTATTAATTCTCTATGAATAAAGAGTTCTTGTTCTATGCATATTAGTTTTTAATATTCTGTGTCCTTCTTCTTTCACTGCTAGTAGTTTTTATATAAATTTGAAGATCTATCATGTTATATGCCGTTGGGTTTTCTTTATGTATCTATCATCTACATATTTTTACGTTTTATACCTTCTCAGCCTCTGATAATATAAGATACTTCTTAAAATAGTAGATCATGCAAAGATTCTCTTAGAACTATTTTAAGTAGTTTTCTAAGATCCATATCTATGTCTTTAAGATATGTTTCGGTGCATCGCCTTAGTTAATTTTGCATTTTATTTTAGTTTTCCTCTAACCTTATCTCACACTGTAAAGAAGAGCCAACTTATTTAAAATATGGAGGTTATTTTTGGGCGCATGTCACACTTCCCTAAGATATCCCATGACTCTGACGGTTCGTTCACAAATATAATCGTCAAAATTTTTCCTAGCACACCTGACAGAACTCAAACTTCTACACATCTTGATACTCCATCGTAAAAAATATACCAATTTTAGTAGTACTGATTTGGTCTGCTCTAGTTTACAAGGAAAATGTGAACAAGAGTGAGGAAAACAAAGGAAGGAATGTTTGAATACTTACAGTTATCTCTGTCATGTAATAAAAGAGGTAGACAGATCAGAGGTCTCTATCTCCTATGAACCAGACTCTCTCAACACCTCCACCAAGTAGCCCCTTCTTACAGTCAATTAAAAATCTTAGACCTATTTTAATGGCCCACCTCCAGGATCAACCCTTGAGGCAGTTTATCTCGTGGAATCAAGATATTTCACTCATCTTACCCAAACCCAGGTGGTGTGGAATCCTATTTCGGCTATTGCACTAAAAGCACTACCCAAATTTAACGGAGAAGTCTTAAAAACTCTAGAGGAAAACCTCCAAGACATAGCATAAATATGTAAACTACATTACATTAGGGAACATGACATCGCGTTATGGTTTCTTTCTACTTCCTTTAAGGAGAAGGCTCTGGATAGGACTGATCCCTAACTCCTAATACTATAGGCACTTGGGACCAACTGGGAAATGTGTTGGTAGAAATATTCAGTAAGAAAGGGGACAGATCCTCACTCCTACAACAACTTATCGACATCAAGAAGGGCCCATAAGAGCTTATGAATGATTTTAACACCAGGTTTCACAAAACATGGCAAAGGATTTATGCTCAAGCGAGGCCACATGTAGGTATGGATATATTTTTTTACTTAAAAGATCTAAATTTATATATTTTTGTGATGATTCAATCATTAAGAGGGGAATCTTTACCACAAGCATATGATATTACGATCCAAGCCGAGAATAATCTAATAGATGTGGGTAAGCTTCCCCTGAGAGCCCGTTTGCCAATATACCCTAAAATATCTCCTATCCCACAAGTGTAGATCCCAAGATCTAGCTAAGCCCCTATATCTGTATATAATTACCCATCTTCTCAACTGACATCAATCCCTAGTACAACGTCATCATCCTCTTCTTCTGAAATGGAGGAAGTCAAAAATATCCTTAAAAACTTCTCTAATGAGATAATAAACCTTAAAAGGAATTAGAGCACTTAACCAAGACAAAATTATCAAAGTTATCAAGGTGGTAGGACTGCCTATCCCTCTTAACATCAGAATACTCAGATACCACCATTTTCATAGTCGTCTAACTATCTCGTCCCGATGTCAACACCACTTCAAACTATCCTACCCAATAACGAAAGAGAAATTGTACTTGGGCAAAAAAAATTGGCAAAAGATCCCAATGCATGGTGCTTCCCCTATAATACATCCCACATGCCAAGAAACCATCCACAAGGAAATTTGAAAAAAAAAAGGTAGCTAAACAAAGAGTAAGAGAAGGCTATGATGTTATTGCATCAAGACCTTACCAGTCTGTAGGAGTCCAAAATGCGGCCTTTTTTTCATAGATTCAAGGGATGTCTCTGGAATAGGAAGTAGAGATAGCACAAGAGCACGTTCTTTTCTCTTGGATAGAAGGATAGTGATTCATATTTATGAATGAGGTAGTTTCTTCCAACCCTGTTCAATTTAGTTACAACACTTTCTTCAAAAAAAGATGATAGAGACAAGTGTTCATATCCCAAGAATGACTAGCAAGATGCAAAAGGAACCTCTAACCATCATGGTATCACCGTTGATATTCATAAAAAAAGCTCTGATAACTATCTAGAATTAGGATACTCTCCATCTAGTGGTTGAAAGAATAAAATACCAGTCATCATCCCTTAGACCAATTAATGTGGTTCAACAACTCAAGAAAGTTCTAGTTAACACCTCCTTATGGGATCTTCTGGGCATTTTAGAACAAAAGGAGTTAATCCAAGAAACACTTAAATCAAATGATGACCCAACTACCACTTAGAAAGAGAAGGAACATGTAAAAGTGATTCGAGCCCCAACAAACTCAATGTTGTCAAACCACAAAGTGGAGGAAAGTAAACCAAGGCCCAACCCTATTTTTATGACTCTTATCATAGGTAGGAAATTATTGCATAATTCCATGATTGACTCTGATGCAAGCACTATAGTCATGCCCAAAGTAATTGCAGACACCTTGGGAATCAAATATGAGCCCTTAAAGAAAGAAGTCATGCAACTGGATGGAAAATTAGTCCAAAATATAAGAGATATCAAGGGAATCCTGTTGCAACTATATTCCTGCACAAACATAACCATTCCATATGATATAGTAGTAATTGATGTTTCGCCAATATTTGGATTATGTCTCTCCCATGATTTCAGAGCTAAAATAAGAGGTTATATATCTCTTGATTGGTCAAATCTGATTCTGTGGACCAATTATGGCTCTCAGATGAAGGTATTATCAGAACCCCTTACCAAGGAACATATAACAGACCAAGTAGTCTCAAGATTTCAGGCTTACCATGCTATGATCACTAGGGAAGAGGAATCATATACAGAGGAGGGTGATCTTCAAAGTGGGGGTCATCTAAACAACCTTCCCCCAAGATATCCCTTTGGGAACTTTGATTCCACTAGTTTGGGTACTTACGCCATCTTTGAAGAAGACTCCATGTTTCCAAAGGTGGTAAGAGGAAAGGATAAAAGGGAAGGAAATCTTGTCAGAGATTCCCAGCTATGGACCCTGGATTTCGATGGGGCTAAAAGTAAGAATGAATTGGGAGATATAATATGATTGTTATCCCCAAGTGGAAGGAAGATAATCTATCATTTCCACTTCTAGCTCTCCTGTACTAGTAATGAAGCTAAGTATGAGGCCTTAGTACATGGCTTGGCCATGACATAAAAATAAGGCATAAAAAAGTTGAGTCTTTATCAACTCAAAATTGGTGGTGACATAGGTAAGGAACAATGCCACCACCAAAAACCTAAGAATGAGGTTCTATTGACATAGGGTGTGGGATCTCATCGAATATTTCAAAGCCTTGAATATCAAAGTGATCCCCCAAGAAAAAAATATAGAGGCTGATAAAATGGCCTTAATCGGGTCACAATTCGACCCAATACAAGATTTGATAGCAAATGAAAGTACCATAAAATTAATCATCCACCCTTCTATAAGTGATAACATTGACCATTGGTAGATTTTTAATAGTGACCAGCATATTATACACTTCCTCCAACAATCTGACCAGTTTGCAAACCAAATCCAACCCAAGATCGAAGAAGCATATGGAGACCAGATCATTCAGTTAAAAATGAACAAACTTCCAAAAGAGTTAATAACCCTAGAAATTATTTTTGATTTGAATGATGCCAGTAAAAATTGAAGGAAGTTTATAGTGGTAAAGGAGGATTATGTTGAGTTGGAAGTGACAGAAGGGAGAAGGCTAAAGGTTGGGAGATTAGTCACTCAAAGATAAAGGGAAAGACTCGTGCTATGTGCCATAAGTATGATAAAGTGATCACTTGGACGTATGATGACCTACATGGTTACAACAAGGACATCATCCAACACACCATCGAACTTGAAGAAGACACTAAGCCCATGCACAAGAAAAAAAGGCCCGTAAACCCAAAAATATAATCCCTCATGGCAGAAGAACTAAGAAAACTCCTGGAGGCCAACATAATCGTTTCTATTAAGCACACAACATGAGTCTCTAAGTTAGTCCTAGTGAGGAAGAAAACTAGAAAAATTTGGCTCTTTGTAGATTTCAAAGACCTAAATAGAGTCTCCCTAAAGGATCACTACCCCTTACCTTCCATGGAGTAGATATTACAAATAGTTGCAGGCTTAGAAAGGTTCTCTCTGCTGGATGGTTTTTCAGGTTTTAACTAGATATGGCTTGCGGAAAGGGACCAACATAAGACCAATTTCATGAAAAAATGGGGAACCTTTGCATCCACAAAAATTCCATTTGGACTCACAAATGATGGGGCTACCTTTCAAAGAGCCATGGAATCCGCATTTGGAGAACTAATCAATAAGGTAATTATCATATGTATAGATGATCTCATGGTGTTTACCAAGACAACGGAGGATCATTTTTATGCCTTGGAAGTTGTGTTCAAGAAATGCCAAGAATTTGGGATCTCTTTGAACCTAAAGAAATGCATTTTCGGAGTCCCCCAGGGAAAACTCCTGGGACACATTATTCCAAAGGAAGGGATCTCTATTGATTCAGAAAGGGTTGAAGCCATTCTGGGACTGCCCTTACCAGTCAATAAAAAAGTGGTCCAATATTTCTTAGGAAAGATCAACTTTGTCAGCAAGTTCATTTCCAAATTTTCTAGGAAAATCCACCCGATCACATTAATGATCAAGAAGGACCTCAACTTCAAATGGACCACTAAAGGTTGTCAAGCATTTGAGGTAATTAAAGGGGCTATCGTATCCACCCCGGGGTACTACATAACCCCGGCTTCTCAAAAGACATCATCAGTATGTATACGGGGGTAAAAATATCATAACATCTATACTAACACAAAGGGGAGAGTCTTAAGGAGAAGAACATCTGACCGCCTTCTTCTCAAAAACTCTCCATGAATATGAAACAAGGTATAACTTTTTAAAAGACAAGCTTATGTTATAGTTAAGGGTCTAAAGAAATTCATGCACCTTGTCGCTCATAATAGAATCCAGGTTATGGTGGCTCACTCTTGTGTCAAACAATATATAACAGAGGGTGAGATAATAGATAAAAGAGCCAATTGGATCACTAATATCCTCGAATACAACATCAAGGTAAAACCTACAAAGCTAGTATGGGGAAGGGGATTATGTCAATATCTAACACATGACACCATGTCCCTAATTAATGATGAGCCTGAAGGGATACTCTATATATAACACAGTGACTCAGGTAGCTAGGTATCAGATAGGATTCGATTCATGCAAATAGGGAAGTACCCGAGCCGTCTTCCTTTTAAAAAGAGAAGGTACTACAAGCAATAGGGATCCTATTTCACTGTGATTGATGATTTTCTTTTTAAAATAACTTTAATGAAATCCTACTAAGGTGTCTAGAGAATGGAGAAACTGAAAGATTCTTACGTGAGTTACACCATGGGAGCTTGGGAGGCCATTTTTCTACCCAAATCACAACCATAAAAATATTACAGGAAGGATACTTTTGGCCCAGTCTGTTCATTGACAATCAAGCAGAGACAAATAAATGTAAGGTTTGTCAAGTTTATTCAGGTTTTCATAGGAATGTGGCATTACCTCTTAATCCCATCCTAATATAGGAACCATTTTCAAAATGGGTTCTAGACTTCATCAGAATGGTCAACCCAACTTCTAGTGTAGGGCACAAATGGATCCTCATTGCAACTGATTATTTCACTCGAAGGGTGGAGGTAGTTCCATTGAAATAGGCCATAGATAATGTGATCTTGGGACTCCTACAGGATATCACTACCGACTTTGGACCCCCACGTACTATTATATTTAATAATCTAATAATGTGAAGGCCTTTTTGGGGGCCAAAGTATCTGACTTTGCGGTAAATCATATGTTCTATTTGAAGACATCCTCTAACTATTACCCGTAGGAAAATGGTTTGGTGGAGTTCATTAACAATAACCTGACCAGGATCATAAAAAGAATGGGGAATGAGAATAAGAGACTATGACATGAACATATCAAAATATCCTTATGGGCTGATAGGATCACACCCAAACAAATCTTGAAAGCCTTGCCATATAAGATTTCTATGGGAAAAATGTTGTGATGCCAATTTCCCTAGAAATCCCTGCGTTACAACTATTAAAACAAATTGAGGTAGAGGAAAAAGGGATGATGCAAGTGAGACTCACTGAGCTACTAGAATTCCAAGAGAAGTGGGAGGCCACTCATGAGGCCATGATTAGACATCAACAGGTCGTGAAAACATGGTTCGATCAAAAGACATATGAACCGAAATTCCAAGTTGACATTATGGTTTTGAAATGGGATGCAAGGACCACCAAGCCTTGAAATCATGGGAACTGTGACCCTTTATGGATAGGACCCTTTAAAATTAGCACATGTAAGCAACACAATGCTTTTGAGCTGGAAACAATGGAAGGAAACCCTTTGGAAATTCTAGTAAATGGGATTCACTTGAATCTTTTCATGTAAGTCTCTTCGTTAAATATTGTTTCATATGTATAGTCTTGCTTTTCCTTGTTCAATTACTTTTTTTGTTTTGTCACTTTTAGTAAGTGTCTTAGACATGTGTCCCTTATGTACCCCCTTTCTTCTTTTTAAAATTTTAAAGGGAGTGTACCTTCCTAATTTTTCCTAAAATTAATGATCCAACGAATTCTTAGGACACTTGAGCGAAAAAGATTTAGAATTAATACAAAATCTATAAAAAGCGTAGAGTTCAGTGCTTTGGCTCATCAATTAAAAAGGGTCCATTATGTGAAGTTACTCTATCTACACATGAGCCATTACTCTGCAAGCTAGGGAAACTATTTAAGATATTTGGGAGTGTCTAGTATGCTAATTTCAAACGCTAGAGTCTTTCAAATTAGTCATCAAATGTTGAACTAAAAGAATTAGAGCTTTCTCCTAGCTCTGAAAACTACCATGGCAACTTCCAGCTCCACACTACCAGTAAATTATTATGCAAGAAAATTCATGCCCACATGACCTCTTCAACCAAATTTGAGATTCCCTGATGGGGGGTCTTGGTCCAGTGACCCTTATGTGGTTTCTGAAATCGCTGATGACATCTTCAACCCTGTTCTAAAAAAGAAACCCAAATCTCTGAGAGAGGTAACCTTCACCATGTTTCTTAATCTAGGAAATTCTGAATCTTTTGGATCAAGAATCTACAGCACGACACTTTACCAATATATGGTACCTCTCATGCACCTGTACCCAGAACTCATACATATGTACACAGGTTGTTTCGACTCTAACACCAACACCATCCATGGTAGGAACATAACGATGGTGATTACACCTCAAGATATCAGGGACATGCTGGCTCTAACCTAAAACCCAATGGCCATTTTCTATGATATGACCAAACTCCAAAGTGTCTGGGTTTAATTCTAAAACAAAGCTTCATTCCTTAATAGGGAATTGAGGTAGACAGATTCAAGTGGTTCAGGTTCTGCAGGACTCCCCATTACATTGAAGTTACTATTGGTAGATTCTCAAGATGCTTGCTCAATGTTGACATTCATTTTCAAGAAAGATTCAGACATGAACATCCAATATTGGTAGATGATGACCTTGTTTAGAATGAAGTCTGTAAAGAAGGAGCAGGGATACCACTTTGACTTTACTGAAGTCATTGCGAAATATATCTGTGAATAGCTTGTCAGGTTCCTGGTAAACTTGACCTTTAGGTATTCCTCATGTCTATTCAGAGGTCACAAGCCATCTATTGTCAAAGTTCAGCCTTACGACAAACATGTCCATCTTGAACTTATTCATCTCTTCATCCATCAATTTTTCTTTTATGACAAATTGACATATGTACCTTCCAAGGGTAAGGGGAAACTTGATGTTGGTTTTGTGTATCTATGGAATTATCCTATGCACAGGAACTACTTGTCTACTAAGCTCCATTAAAAACACATTTGTTAGAAGGATACATGGGTAATTTGCATGGCTTCCCCAAAAACCCAAATATTCTAACATAAGTGAAGTATCTATATTTTTGAGAAAAAAAAATGTTTCTCTAAGGATAAGACACACAAAGGATGTGCACGTAGGAATAAGGCGCATCTGAAGGCGTTGGAAGATAGGAAAGGAAACGTGTGCCAGAACACTTTGGCTAGGGAATTAGCAATTTTTTTGGTTAATGACTATTTTGGAGATAATGTGCAAAGAACACATAGAGATGAAGACTTGCGCTACATGCCATGGTTTTTTGGGAACAAGTGGTAGATAAATGCCATGCATAGTTTAAACTAATATTAGGATTTCTACTTGAAGTTGACTATAAGACATCTATTTTTAGAGAACTTGCATGTTGTGCATACTATTGTAAAGGTGCATGGATATTATCAACATGTGACCTATTTTGAGAAGTGCATGGGTGGTGAAGGGAAAGTACTCACACCTATAAATATGTATTGATTTTCATAGTTTAGTGTGGTGGTGAATTATTGTAGAGTTGTGCTACTAGTTTTGACATGTACTTAACTCATGGAGATACTGATATAGTGTAAGAAATTTCTATGTTTTATAGTATGTAATGTAATAGAATGTATTGGTTAGATAATGGCATTAGACATAACTAAATTTATCTCTTGTATAGTTAATCTTATCATAGTTATTGTTTAGTTCATCTTCCATACAATCTAAAATCTAGATCTGGTTTATGCACTATGGGTTATTTATTACTAATTATGAATCTGAATATGTTTAAGTATCATCATGCTAACATTCTGTACAAGCAACTCTAAAGAGAGGACTTGGTGCCTTTATGCGCTTTAGGTGAGCACTCAACTTAGGCTTAGTGATGTGTCAGTGCGCCTGGGTTATTCACAATAAATTCTAGGCTGCATCATTAGTTTCATTACCAGGACCTCTTTTTCAGATGTTTCCTGGATGTTTCATGATGAAGATGTAGTAGTTGAGTTTATCAAGTTTTGAGGAGTGGATAGTAGATTTAGAAGAAGAATACGCTCAGAGATTCACCACTGGATTTGAGTTTGAAGCACACACATGGATGGAGTAGAACTTATATGACTTTTTATATGAAAGTTTCTATGCTATCTTTCTGATATAGCTGTACAAGTGGCTGGTTGCTTATGCATCTAAAAGGAATTGTAGGTTTCACACTCTTTTCTGGATTTAGAAAGAAGTTTAGGCCCTCTATGATGCTGATTTGATCTAGATGCACGTGATGTGGAAACTTAGTTTTGTGGTGTTTTGAATAGCTATATTTTAGAGTACTCAATTTCCACTTATTATTTCCTAGAGGTAGCTAAGTTCCAATTGTTACGTTATCCTATGGGAACCTATCTGCAAGGAATTCCACTGGTGATCAAATTTTTGATGGTAACCATGAACTTGGAAGAGAATCTTATGGCTAGCTAAGCCCCACCACATATGGGAGCATGAGCAGGTTTGGTGAAGGATGGAAGACCTAGTGACAGAGAGGTAAAGAGAAGAAAGGTGGCTTAAGTAAAATGAGGTGCACAAGAGGGAGTTAGGGAAGTAGCACGAGATTGCATAATGGATGGCATTGTGGAGAGATATGGATTGTGAAGGATTTAGAGCTCACACAGAGGGTGTAGAGCTAGAGCATATTAAAACTCCCCCATTTGGGAAAACATGATAGGAAACCCTCATGATTCTCTTATGAGAGTGCGTCAGTAGAGAGGACATGGGCCACAAGTTTGCATCTAAATCTACCTGGTGACCTAGCCCTTGCGCTTGGTTTTCCAGTTTCTAGTACATTCGGTACTGAGCAAGCTAGTTTGGGAAATAGAATAATAGGATTTAATCAAATAAAAATTACATCTATGGCTGGGAAGATGTATTCCTTATTATTTGGGGGTACGTTTTTAGGTGCATCATTAATGTAGAACTCAGGCACGTAAAATTTTGGACTCACCTTTGGGAATAGTACCACCTCGCATACTATAGGAGTTTCAGTTTAGTACCACTATTAGGACATAAGGTAGTACATCCTTTGGTTCACTTCCTTCTATATGTGGAGGATCAGGGTGGCATATGTGGCTCTAGTTCTAGTGGATCTCATGGGTCTAGAGGTGGAGGTAACACATGAGGTTCTGGATTCAGTGGGCATGGTCCTCACCAACCCCAGGATATTTACATGGAGATGTCACTTCATCTTTTAGAGTATAGGGGAATAGAAGATGTTATTGATCATGTGCACATGTGTGATATATTGTGGCATGTAAAAGGGATCATGACTTTTGAGTGCAAGGTAAGTTAGTTTGAAACTACGTTGCAGGGATGAGCGCATAGTTGGTATTGTAAGTTTAACCCTAATCATACTTGCATAGATTATACAACGGTACGGGATGCTTTCCGTAAGGAATTTTATATCCATGAGTTTGAGAAGAAGATTATAAGAACTCTTAAGGATATTAAGCAGGGTACTACTGAGAGTGTTGGGGAATATGATTCCCATTTCAAAACACTTTTGTCTAAACTTTTGTATGATATCCATGTAATCCAGCATGCACATTGGTTTTTTGGAGGCTTAATCACACCTTTTAGGAGGGAAATATCACATAAGACATATAGAGATCCATGTGAAGCACTTGAAGTAGCATTACACACTGATGTAGTCAGAAGTATAGATGCTAGAGTGAGCCCATTCATGGAAGATCAGATTATAGCTCTGGAAAAGAAATTAGAGAAACTATCAGCCAATTCAGTGCATGAAACATGCACAGGAGTTTGCTGCATATATTTTGAAGTAGAGGGGCACACTAAGGATAGTTATCCCCATAGGTCAGTACATTCGTTGGTGCTAAACTATGAGATATGTCATTTGGACCATGATGCAAGCTGTTTCCCATTGTTACAACACGTGATTGGGAAGAATGTATCTTGTTACTGTAAGATTTTTCGGTCCACGACTCATAATACCAAAGACTGCAGGTTGATTGATCAGATTAATGATTCCATTGATATTAGTGTATGACAGATAAGAGTATCATATAATTCTAAAGGTAAAAGTGAGCACCATGATCATGATAACACTCAAAGGTGCTACGATTAGAACACATGGCATTTTGAAGGAGGTCGTGGTAGAGGTCGAGGATACCATGGTGGATTTATGGGTTGAGGCCGTGGTGGTGGAAGAGGTGATTTTCCTCATGGAAAATGTTATACATGTGGATCTCCTGACCACTACATGTGGGAATGTCCTCAGAATATTACTTTTTATTTTTGTGGAAAGAATCATAACCATGAGGAGTGTCCAAACTTATATGAGCATCTTAGCAAGAAACATAAATAGGAGAACAAGGGCACAGGGATGGTTAGAATACAATGCACCATGGAAAAACCAATGGATGCTAAATTTGGCATTGGAACTTGAGGTAGTACATGTGAAAATTACTACACGTGCTGAAGCTTCACGCCCATTGAAGCGTTGCAACAAAATCCTACCATTACTAGGGAGGAGGTCTTACATGTAAGATACCCAGATCCTACAAATCAAAAGGAGGTTTATCAAGAAACCATGGAGGTGCTCAAAAAATATTTAGGGTGAGATACAATGTTTAAAAGAATAGTCGCAGAAGTTGGAACAAAAGAAGACAACAAAGACGGTTTAGTCAGATGTTGATGATTTGAAATATAAATGCAAGATGTTATGCCAAGAGAATATTATTCCATTATTAGGGAATTGGTTAAAGGGAAACACTCCACACATAGGTATTGAGAATGAATGGAAGATCCTGCATGCTAATCTCTCCCCTCATTGATTGGATTATGACAAGGAGATCACCCTAAATGTTGTTGTGGATGGGTGGCTTTTGAGCAATATATTGATTGACACAGGCGCAGAAGTTAATGTGCTTACTTTAGATGCATGGGTACATATGGGTAGAACTCCATTACAACCATGCTTTATTGTACTATTTATGTCAAATCAAACTAAATTCACTCCAATAGGAATTTTAAAGGATGCATCCATTATTATATAAGGGTCCAAGTTCATTGGAAACTTTGAGGTTTTAGCGCTTGTAGAAGCAGACAATTTCCCAACTCTACTTGGGTGTCCTTGGTGTTATGAAAATAATGTTGATCTATGGTTCAAAAAGGGATATATAAGTTTTGAGAATAAGGAATAACGAGTTATTATCCCTTTGATAGATGGGAAATCTGCATCCTTATGTTGAACATTTGTGTGAGGAAGACTTGAACAAAATTTATGTGCGCACCATTCAAGATCCTGAAGTACTTGAGTTTTCTAAGGAAGGAATCCTCTAGTGGGATGATGCACAATCCATTAGTGATACTACAAGTATTTCATGTGACAATTGGGCACATGGAGATTAGAAAAAAAATCTATGCCCAAGTACATTAGAGAAGGAGACCCTGAGGTATTCTTGCATGCCATGGAAGAACAGTGGAAGAATCAAGTGGAAAAACTAAATATTTTAGTGTATACCCTGTGCAGGAAAAAACTATACTAGTAGATGGTTCATAGGGATAGTCTCATAGAACGGAATGAAGTGAGAATTGATCTAACAAACCGGTTTCTTAGGAGTAATGTGCCTACTAAAATATGCACATATCATGCTAATCATCTTTTTTAACACCATGTTTAGCAACATGAGAGACTCTGGACAGAGGGGTAGGAAGATTTACCACCTTCGCTGTGGGTACACAAACTTTATTTCACCTTGCGAGGCTGCGCGTGCACTTGGTATGTTTATGCGGAGCTGCATAAGGAGACTGGAAATTGACAAGACTTGACTATAGGAATGATCCAGACTTTTGACTACTTCTCCACTAAACCTCTGGTGAAAGAGGCATTATGAGTTATGGAGAGATTGACTATGGGAGATAGTGCAAAGGATGAATAAATAATTCAGGAGTTATTTGGTGAGGCAGACCCAGGAATGGGTTTTGATGAAGTAGATGAGAAATATACCAAACTACTTGAGCATGTTTTGCCTTGAGAAGAAGAAAGGAAAAATAGTCTACATAGCAGATGATGAAGAAGTAGAAAATGTGGACATAGAACATTTAGAGGGTATGCGTGAGCTTTTATATAGTGTGGATAAGAAGGTGTGCTCCTATCATGAACCTATGAAGACCAAGAAAGTGAACATTGGCATAATTGCGGAACCTAAGGAGGCCATAATTGGAGATTATTGGTTTGATTCTGAAGTGGCTAAGATAATTGAGTTACTATGCAACTTCCAAAAATTATTTCCTAGGGGATACCATGAGTTAAAGGGAGTGCATGAGTATTTGTGTGAGATGAAGATTAAGTTATAGGAAGGTGTGCACTCGGTCAGGAAGAGACCTTACATGATGAACCCTAACCTGCGCATAAAAGTTAAAGAAGAAATTGACAAGATGTTGATATATGGCATCATTAAGCCCTTAAAAGAATCGGAGTGGGTTATCCCCATGGTAATCAATATAAATAAAGATGGTTCAATTAGGATTTGTGTGGACTACAAGGAACTGAATGTTGCATGTGTGATCGATTCTTTTCCTACACCTTTCACAGAGGAAATATTAGAAGGTGTTGAGAGGTGCACGAAATTTACTTTTTTACAGATGGATTCTCTAGATATCATTAGGTAAGAATTGTAAAGGAGGATCAAGAGAAGAAAAATTTCACGCACTAAATGGGGAAGTTTTGCATACATGGTGATGCCCTTTGGAATGAAGAACCCAACTACAATATTTTCACATTATGGTTCAAGCATTCCAAGATTTTATTCACAAATTATTCCAGGTTTACTTGGATGATTGGAAAGTATATAGGCTTGTCAAGGATCATTGCGACAACTTTTGATTAATGTTTGAGAGGTGTAAATAGTTAATCATCTCTTTAAACATCCAGAAGTGTGTATTTTCTTTACCTTTGGAAATTTTTCTAGCACATATCATCTATAAGGAGGGTTTGTTAGTAGATCTAACCAAGGTTACAGCTATGTTAAAGTCTAGAGGAACCTACCAATCAGAGTGAGGTGAGTGGATTCTTGGGCCACATAGGGTATTAAATTTTTATATCAAAGGATATGCTAAGATTACCACGCCATTGAAGGAGTTATTAAAAGGAAAAGGGAAATTCTATTAGGGAGAACCACAACAACGTGCATTTTAAGTGTTAAAGGAGAGGCTTACTACAACGCCTATTCTACGCTTTCCATCATGGAACTAACCTTTTCACGTATATGTGGACGCCTCTAGCATGGCCATTAGCATAGTATTAGCTTAGCCTAGAGAAGGTATTATTGATCATCCTATCTATTTTACTAGTAGAAAATTGACTCATTTAGAACAAAATTATACAACTATAGAGCGTGAGGCCTTGTCAATGATCTACTCAATGTATAATTTTAGATAGTACTTGCTAGCCACACCTTTTGTGTTCTACATAGATCACATGGAATTTAAATACTTGGTAAATAATCCCATTTTATAGGGGCACATATACCGATGGGTTCTATTATTCCAAGATTTTGATTTTATAGTCATTGTAAAGTTAGGAAAAAGTAATTTTGGTCTAGACCACTTATCGAGAATTCAATCAAGAGACGATGTTCAAATAATTAAAGACATAAATGATAGATGCATACTTATACAGGTTAAACCACACACTCTCATAATTGGAGGATAATTGCTTTATTTTTTATGCATAGGTATGTCATAATAAGGAATGAAATCCTTGAAAAAGAAATAACTTGCAATTCATGCTGCACCTTTCATGTTAATCAGTGGTGACCTATACAAACTAGGAAAAGATGAAGTATTGTGCCGATGTGTACTGAAGCATGAGTGCCACAAAAATCATGGAATAAGTTCATGGTGGCATTGTAGGTGGAGATTATGCAGGTGACACCATTGTGAGCAAGATTCTACTCACTGGTTTATGGTGGTAAAACTTGTACAAGGATTATAAGGAGTATTGTAAGTTGTGTGATCACTACCAACACCTTGGAAAACCTGGGCAAAAAGATGTCATGCCTTTAAGGCCTATTACTATTGTAGAGCCATTTGAAAAATGGGCAATAGAATTTATGGGTCCTATTTCCCAAGACGCATGTAGAACTGGATCACACTACATCATCACTTGAATAAATTATCTTACATGATGGGAAGAAGTGAGCACCTACAAAGGATTGTACAAATGGATACAAAAACACAATTTCTTATGGGAAATATAATCATTATTAGGTATGGATGTCCATTGATTTTGACAAGTGATAGGGGCACACATTTCTTGAATGAAACAATCAGGATATTATTGGATGGATTTATGGTCACGCACCACAAGACCACACCCTATTACCCTCAAGAAAATGGAATTGTTGATGCCTTTAAAAACATATTGAGCTAGAATTTGAAAAAAAATTGTGATGTTGGAAGGAAATATTGGGATGATAAAGTTCCTGGTGTACTTTGCACATATAGAACAACCTATAAAAGGTTGAATAAGGCCACACCATTTCCATTGGTGTTTGGCAAAAAAACAATTCTTCCTATAGAATTTATGTTACCTTCTTTGTGTATTTCACGCGTGGGAGATATAGCTGATGCGAAAGCATTGGAAGAAATAATTTACAAATTTATACAACTAGATTAGAGGGTGCATCATAGCACGTTGGAGTCAGAAACAAGAAAAGGCTAGACAAAAAGGCATGCCATGACAGACACATTAAGGATAAGAAGCTTGAGGTTGGGAAGATGGTGCTTCTTTATGATTCAAAGTTTCTGTGGCACCTAGGAAAGTGTAAGGTGAATTGGCTGGGACCATATGTTATCACTCACATACTCGAATCATGTGCTTTCCAGTTAGAGGTACTTGATGGAACACAATTACCTAGTTACTTCAATGGGAGTAGGCTAAATCCCTACTATAAATAAGCATTCTTAATTTTTGTAATAAGGAAATATTTCCATTTAATATAGATTTCCCTTACTGTATTTCATTTAATGTGTTTCCTTATTCGTTGCTATTCTTTGTCAATTTAGTTCAATGTTTTGTGTAATAAGCGTGTTTGCACACTAGAAGTTGATTAAAATTTTATGTGTTTTTATGCGTAGAGGACTACACATACCCTTGGTGTGGGGTGGTTGTCATTAAAAAATGGGTACACACAAGAAAATAATGTTATACTGTTACAAATGATTTCTCTTGTTAAAAAGTGCACATAGTATGGAAAGGTGCTGCTAGAAAGAAAATTTCTCCTAAAGAAGACCATAACTGGAAATGAAGGAATGCACAATATAACGTATGGTAAGTTGTGACCATAAAAAATACTAGAGGAAGGGCACAATGGAAAGGTGCTTCGGCACATGGAAGCGTTGTAGAAGGAGGTATGTAGACAAAAGGTAGGAAGGCATGCTAGAAGGTTATCATTAATTAATGTGGTGCGTAGGTGTATCATGTGGAAATTAGGAAAATGATCCATTAATGAGAGGATCATTGGTAGGTAAAGAAGCAATAAATGTGTTAAATTTTCCCAACTCTATATAAAGACATGATGCAGGTTCATTTCTACCTTTGCGATTAAAAGTATTTGAGTGAGCTAGTTGTGAAAAAATCGAGTGAAACACGTTGAGGTGCAGAGAGCTGTGAAACCAGGTGAGGAGAGCAGATTTGTGCACAGAATTGGCTTATGTCCCCATTTGAGAATGGTTTGAGAAAATTGGAAGCATGCAGAGAGAATAAATAAAGTACTAGGGTTGAGAAAGAGCTAGGGCATGTGGTTTCAAGCTAGGGCACAGGAGCTTGCTCGACAGAGGAAAAAGGCACAAATTTATCTTATCATGGCACCTAGGAAAGCATCTAAAGCAAGAACAAAAGGGAAAAATTGTTAGGATTTAATATCATAGTGCTCTCATTATTATTGTAATATTATTAATATGAGTTATATTATAAC
Source organism: Taxus chinensis (assembly GCA_019776745.2). NCBI lineage: Eukaryota > Viridiplantae > Streptophyta > Pinopsida > Cupressales > Taxaceae > Taxus > Taxus chinensis. The sequence goes on from CM034152.1 coordinate 722,943,172, forward strand.
TCATTATTAATAATACAGGTTTGTTATATTGTTTCAACAATATAATTTTGTTATACCCGTTAATGATATTAACGGGTTGTTTTGTTGTGTGACTTCCTGGTTTGTAGGAAGTCAGTTTTCTATTTCCTTGGCTATTTATTAGCCTTATTATTATTTGTAATAAGGATATATACAATATCAACCAAATATACTATTATTGTGTGTTATTTCCTGTGTAAATATTTTGCTGATCTTAGATTTGGTATCAGAGCGAAGTTTAATCCACTGTAATAGAGATGTAATAGATTTTCTAGGGGTCGTCTTACTGTATAAACTTCTGTACTTTGGAAAACTAGATAATCTATATTGGTGGCTGATGAGCAGAGTCCATGAGGACTTCTACTTTGCTGGATGACGGGTGAGGATCACAACACCCTTAATTGCTATGTTACTAGGATTTAAGGGCACATGGACAAAGGTTAGAAGTGATCTAACTAATAAGGTAGTTGTCATGGCCACCAACAAGGAGGTGGGATATATGAAGGGATTTCACAGAATGGATATCTACAAGTTAAGGAAGTACCCTATGATACAGATGACCGCTCATTTACTCACCAAGCTGAATGATCATGAAAGGTGGTCATAAATGAACACCATGTGGTTATACGTTGCTAAGAAGATTTCATAAGGAGAAGTTTACAACTTAGCAGGGTACATAACATATACAATTGTTGAGGAAGCATGCGCATGTGAGAAGATAAGTTTTGGCGATGTCCTATTATCACTTGTGTTTGTGGAAATTGGGGTGCCCGATGGGCCAAAAAACAAAATTTGGGAATACCTCATGGAAAAGAAGTCCCTCGCAAATAGGTTTGAAAAGTATCTATGTGAAGGATCAATGAGTGGTCCATTCAAGCTAAGGGAAAAGTTATGGTATGACCGACTTCGCGCAACCTTCAATGAGGAATGACGTATTCCAAAGGAGCTACCCTCAATGGTGAGTAAAGCCATGCAATTTGTGGTATATCAACTTTTTTGCATTGCGTGGTTCATAATGAAGGATGAGGCATGCAATCCTTGGTGTAAAATATTATATTCCTTTACATTGTGATTCTTTCAGTACATAGATTTACCAACGCGTGCTAGTTAAGCTACAATGTGGACAAGGTAAACTATGACTACCATACCTTAGGAAAAACTTATGTTTATCCAGATTGATTTGCCTACATTGAGAGGCTTATTTCTGATGTCATAAGTATGAAGTCAATAAGTTTGGCTACTCGGGACATGTTATCAGCTAATTTTGACTGCGTAAAATTAATAAACATGGAAATTTTGAAAATTTTCAAAAATATTACTTTACGTAATTTATTGCACTCGTCTCCATCGTGTCATTTTTGTGATTTCTCTGGTCTTCATTTCATCCATTCGGGTGAGAAATCTTCTCTCCAGGTCATAAACTACTTTTAATATTACAAATTAATATTTAATTAATTTAGTACCCTTTGTTTGATAAAATTAATTTTATTAAAATTTGGATTTTTTAATTAAATAAATAATAATATATTAATTATTAAAATTCACAAATCGATTTTTTTTATTCTAATTGCCAAGGGAAAAGTAAGCTTCCACTTCCCATTGCCGGGGATGCCAAATTGGTTTCCCGTACTTGGATTTCCCCTTTCCTGATTTTTTTTAATTCCCTGCTTGTGGGATTTCTTCCACTGATTGCCAATTCAATGGATTGGAAAACGGGAAAAAAAATATCCGGATTCCCACATGGGGAAATAAAATGGGGATTGTCATCTTGCCTTGCCATTTCCTTTGTGTGACTTCCTGGTTTGTAGGAAGTCAGTTTTCTATTTCCTTGGCTATTTATTAGCCTTATTACTATTTGTAATCAGGATATATACAATATCAACCAAATATACTATTATTGTGTGTTATTTTCCTATGTAAATATTTTGCTGATCTTAGAAAAATAAGGTAGAAACTGAGGTCAAGGTTGCTCCTAAGAGAAAATTTTCAGAAATTTAGTATGTCGAAGAATTAATTATCATATGGGATTGGGATGTCCCATATCCATAAGTGCAAGGTGTAAGAATACAAACATCACACCACTGAGAACAAGGAGGAATTGGACACATTATTGAATAGAAAGACCAACAAGCAAATGGTTGATGACATGCCAGTGTATGATGATGCTTAGAGAGAAGTTGCTGAAGAAGGTAGGGGTGTACCAGATGTATAAACTTCTGTACTTTGGAAAACTAGAGAATCTATATTGGTGGTTGATGAGCAGAGTCCATGAGGGACTTCTACTTTGTCTGGATGACGGGGTGAGGATCACAACACCCTTAATTGCCACGTTTACTAGGATTTAAGGGAACATGGACAAAGGTTAGAAGTGATCTAACTAATAAGGTAGTTTTCATGGCCACCAACAAGGAGGTGGGATATATGAAGGGATTTCACGGAATGAATATCTACAAGTTAAGGAAGTACCCTATGATACAAACAATCACTCATTTACTCACCAAGCTAAATGATCATGAAAGGTGGTCATAAATGAACACCATGTGGTTATACGTTGTTAAGAAGATTTCATAAGGAGAAGTTTACAACTTATCAGGGTACATAACATATACAATTGTTGAGGAAGCATGCGCATGTGAGAAGATAAGTTTTGGTGATGTCCTATTATCACTTGTGTTTGTAGAAATTGGGGGTGTCCGATGGGCCAAAAAACAAAATCTGGGAATACCTCATGGAAAAAGAAGTCCCTTGGAAATAGGTTTTGAAAAGTATCGATGTGAAGGATCAATGAGTGGTCCATTCAAGCTAAGGGAAAAGTTATGGTATGACTGACTTCGCGCAACCTTCAATGAGGAATGACGTATTCCAAAGGAGCTACGCTTCAATGGTGAGTAAAGCCATGCAATTTGTGGTATATCAATTTTTTTGCATTGCGTGGTTCATAATGAAGGATGAGGCATGGAATCCTTGGTGTAAAATATTATATTCCTTTACATTGTGATTCTTTCAGGAAGAAGTACATAGATTTACCAACGTGCGCTGGTTAAGCTACAATGTGGACAAGGTAAACTATGACTACCATACCTTAAGAAAAACTTATGTTTATCCAGATTGATTTTCCTACATTGAGAGGCTTATTTCTGATGTCATAAGTATGAAGTCAATAAGTTTGGCTACTCAGGACATGTTATCAGCTAATTTTGACTGCGTAAAATTAATAAACATGGAAATTTTGAAAATTTTCAAAAGTATTACTTTACGTAATTTATTGCACTCGTCGCCATCGTCTCATTTTTGTGATTTCTCTAGTCTTCATTTCATCCACCCCAACCCCCCACCCACCCCCCCACACAATTCACCCCATAAGGGCATCCATTTCGGGTGAGAAATCTTCTCTCCAAGGTCATAAACTACTTTTAATATTAATAAATTAATATTTAATTAATTTAGTACCCTTTGTTTGATAAAATTAATTTTGATTAAAATTTAGGTTTTTTAATTAAATAAATAATAATATATTAATTATTAAAATTCAATCGATTTTTTTAGTTTAATTACCGGGGGTAAAGTAAGCTTCCACTTCCCTTTGACTGGGGATGCCAAATTGGTTTCCCGTACTTGGATTTCCCCTTTCCTGGAATTTTTTTTTAATTCCCTGCTTGTGGGATTTCTTCCATTGATTGCCAATTCAATGGATTGGAAAATGGGAAAAAAATATCCTGATTTCCCACATGGGGAAATAAAATGGGGATTGTCATCTCGCCTTGCCATTTCCATTTGGCAAAAGGTTGTTTATTTTCCCACTTTACCTCAACAAGTAATGCTACTACCTAAAGGAAGAGGAGTTGGTTATTTCAACGGAAAGGGGAAACGGTTACAAGGAAGCTTCTTTAATTCCCATAACCATTTCCCCATGAGCGTAATTGAATTTTCAATGAAAGGAGAGGATCTTCCACACATTGGAGATCATTTGAAAGGAGAATTCTCATGCTAAGACAAAGCCAAAGTATTCATCATGCATTCACCCAGGAATAAAATATTAAAAAGGCAAGTTTAAAGGAGAAGGTAGTTTAGAAGTCTCCACACATTTGAAAAAGAATTAAGCAAGTATACTCACGCATCGATTAGAAGATCGCAAGGAAGAAGTAAATCTCAAAGTACGTGGTCATTAAAATCATACAATTTTCACACATACAAAGGAGAATTTTCTTTGGAAAATTAAATAAAAAAATTAGGATACTAAAATCAGGGTGATTTTGTTTATATTAGAAAAAAATGAATAAAAAAATAAATTGTTGTCACCCAGCATAAAAAATTATAACTGGGAATTGGTTATTATTATTATTTTGAAAAAATAATGATAATATTCAAACAAGTCATATTTTTTTTTTTCATTAACGGGGGTTTCGAAGATTGAGACTGTTACCTGTGAGTTATCCTGTGTCCTCCTCTCATATTGGAGGGTCATCTCACATGGGTTAGGTTTAGGGTTTCATCTGTGTCATGCACTAGGGTTAGTCAACACCCTATACGTACCCCTTTACTATTCATTTATGAGCATGCCAAGACACTCCATTGTATTTCCTCTATATGCAAGCTTTGTTTCTGTTGAGCAAGTTCTTCCATTACTGATCAATTCTTTCTTGCAATTGTTGGAGCTATCACGATTCTGTTAGAGTGCAACTACTTTGTGGTGCCTCATTTCTAATTTGATTCTCACAAACTCTTTTCATGGTATCAGAGCTGAGATCAGGTAAACGTGCACTCATTATTTTTTAGTTGCAATTACTCTTTCTTGGTTTCATTCTTTTACTCTGCCATGCATGTTTTTCGATCACTATTTTTTGGAATTATTTTGCTAATCTCTCTAACAAGCTTTCTCAGAAAGTTGTGTCATTTTTTGTGCCTATTTTTTGAACTTGTGCAGGTATTCCTGGAGGTTTTAGGGTATTTACAGTCACATTTAGCTATCTACAACTAAATCTAGCTTTTTCAGCCAAAATAGAGATTATTTCATTTTTTTTAATAAAATTTTTAAAAAAGAAGTGAATTTTTTTTAGATCTCTATGATTTTTGGCTTTCTGTTTTCTGGTATTTTGTAGAATACAGGTTTTTCTATGGCTTGGAGTTCATTTGAAAGGTTTTTTTCCACCTCCCCGAGCTCGTGTTCTTCCCTGGCCGTGCTATGTTTGTTGGCTGCCCCTCTAAAACAAAAAACCTGCATTTTTTTCTACAGGCCACGCCTTCTTGGTAAAGAGGGATAGTATTATTCTTCTAAATTTTTTTCCACCTCCTCCTGGCCTCCCACCTGCCATGACCACGTATTGCACACTCTTTTCAATAAAAAAACTACAAACGAGAAAACAAAAACCTACGTTTTTTTTGTCACAAATGTTTTTTTTTACGGCCTCCACATTATTGTCCCACCACCAACAAAAACTCTTCCACAACCTACCCTTTCCCTCATGGCCTAAATTTTCCCTCATGCCCTACTTTTTCCCTCACAGCCTGTGTGTTCTTCCTCATGACTTGCGGATTGTCTTTTCTTTCTCCGGGCGCATTTTTTGGTAAGTTTCTTTTATTCTGGTGAGTTTTTTTGGTACAGTATTTGGTAAAGTATTAGATTTAATTTAAAATATTTTAAATTAAAGAAAAATATTTTGTTTGAGGTATCTTTTTTACCATATTTAAGAAAAAGTTTTTTAAAAAAACATACTTTCCAATTTTAAAATACGGTAAGTTTTTTAAAATTCTTTTAAAATTTTTTTTTTTAGTATCTTTTAAAAAATTCCTTCTATCTAAAAGGAGCCTTTTTATATATCTTAAAATTAGTTTTATTTAATTTAAAATCACATTTTTAAAAGGGGAAAGTATCTTTAATTAAGTCTTTTTTTAGATCTTAATTAGTTTTTTATTATTATTTGAAATTAATTAGATTTAATTTAATTAAGTCTAGTTTATTAATTTCTTAAATTCCTTTATCACAATCAGTAAATATTAATTATCGGCATCTAAATTATCTTTTTTATTATTTTTTAAAAACTCCACTAACTCTCAAATTAGCCAGATTGGACATTTCCAAACGGTAATTTTTTTAACGCTATTGTCTATTTTTTCTCTAATCATGCGCTCAAGTGTGCAACATCACTCTGAGCATCTTTTTCCTTTCAAGCTATTTTCCATCATTCTGAAGATTATCTGAACTCCTTGAGTTCCCAAACCTTGTATTTCACCCTTATTATTGCTTGGAACTAGTGAGTGTGTCCGCCATAGTATGCAACACAGGGGTTTCCTTTTATGACGTGAGACATTTTTTCTCACCACCAGGGTTGGCTTTTGCCTCCTTTCTTTTTTTTTGCTTGTGTTTGTTTACGGTGCCCTATTTGTTGCACTCCATGAAACATTGTTGTGGTCTTCTCTCTTACACGTTATTACGTTGATTGCAAGATGAGTTACCCAATGTTTCCAACCACATGCATGGACCCGATTGTAATCAACACACTAAATTATAAAGTGCCGAAAGTAGGGGGGTGTTAATGTCTTGGGTGGTTGTGTTTCTTTTTCTAACATTTCTCTCTCTCTCTCTCTCTCACTATGGATGGTCTTTCAATTCCTTTGCTTACACCGTTTAACTTTTTTGAATGGAGATCAAAAATAATAATGAAACTAAGGGGGTAAAGGGTTATTCTGCATCACCATGGGAACTGAGACTGAACCGGATGACGAACCTGAAAAATCTAAGTGGTTAAACCGTAGTGATGAAGCTTCAGGTCTTCTTTGCATGTCCATTTCTTTTGAATTTCTCTTCCACATTGAGGTGTCTGAAAAACCTAAATATATGTGGAAAACACTGGATGCGATGTTTGGACAACTAGATGACATGAGAGCACATAAGTTGGAAAATAAACTACTAGGGTTAAATCCTAGTGAATTTGAAAACCTACAAGATTTCTTCTCAAAATTTGTCCACATTAGATTGTTGTTAAAAGGATGTCAAGTAGAAAATAAAGATTCTCAACTGATCTTGTTGATTCTCTCTAAGCTAGGTCCCGAATATTCTGTCTTCGTGTCAATTTTCTATGCTACAAAAGCTGCTTTGGGTGATACTTGGACTATGCCCTCCTTTGACCTTTTTTTCATCCCAAATCATTTGAGAACAGGACAAACTCATTCAAATGGGGTATCTCAAGTCCAAGGGTCACATGCCCTTGTAGCAAGTACTAGTAAGGGAAAGGAAGAATGAAAAGAAGAAAGAAACTAAGGATCAACCTAAGAAAGAAACCAAGATCAAACCTAAAAATGACAAAAACACTTCGACTTCTAAGCCTATGACATAGAAAAGCAAGTATATGTGTTCCTATTGCAAGAAGTCTGGTCATGATGAAAAACACTATTTTCATAAACAAATTCATCACTTATCTCATTTACTTGAGAAGAATAAATTAAGTGTTCCTGAATCCATAAAATAAATTGCTCCGAAGGCCGAGTCTTCTGCTACAAAAGGTGTTAAAAATGATAAGAAGAAAGGAAAGGCCCTTGTAGCCAGAGTTTCTCCTTCATCGACATGGATTATAGATTCTGGTGCCTCGCACCACATGGGTTCTTTGGCATGTTGAGTTTTCCAACATTGAACCTTGTGGTATGTCCCTAATCATGATGGGTAATGACATGATAATGTTAGTTTTCTAGTAGTGGATCGATAGAGATGGATGGGAGAAAATTTAACCAAGTGTTGAGTGTTCCTGATCTCTCTACCAATCTCATATCGGTTTACTAAATTAATCACCTTGGTGAAGGAATGCGAATGGAATTTATTCCTAATTCGGTGATTATTCATGAGCTTAACAATGACACTACAGTGGCTGAGGGAAAAGGTTGATCACCATTCACAATTATATACCTTTTCCCACTTTACTTTTAATTCTACGCCCAATACCTTGTTCACTCATGAAAATGAGGTTAGTAAGCTATGAAATGAGAATTTTGGACATCTAAACTATCACTACCTTAAAAAATTGAGCGTCTTTGTGAGGGTTGTACCATTGGGAAGCATTCTGAAAGGAAATTTGATAAAGGAAAATCCTGGAGAGCCACTCATCCTTTGGATCTTGTTCACAGAGAAGTTTCTGGTCCATTTTCTTCTCCTTCGTTTACTAGAGCTCTTTATGTGCTAACCTTATTTGATGACTATTCATGATATACTTGGGTATATTTTCTTAAGCTTAAGTCTTTGAACATTTTCAGGACTTTAATGCTCTTGCTGAGAAACAGGTGGAATGGTCTATCAAGGTTCTTTGAACTGACAATGTAGGTGAATATGTAAACAATAGGTTCATGGATTTCTATACTTTTGAAGGGATCTCTTTGTAGCATATAGTTGCTTATAGCACTTCGCAGAATGGAGTCCTATAAAGAACAAAAATTGTACTCTAAAGGAGATGGCCACTTGTATGATTCACTCGAAATCTTGTCCTCTGACAGTATTGGGCCATGTTGGTTTGAAAATATGTCGAGAGGGAAGATCTATGGATAGATGAGCCAGCTGTGTGCAGGGCATAGCCCCCTCTTTGAGATAACAAATTGAAACTGGTTTATCGTTATTATAACAGCAGGAACCTGCACAAGTCCCTATAGTATTCTGCCTTGTGGGGGTTTGGGATCTCATCCTAGTTGGGGTATTTCTAAATGTGAGTAGAGAGGGATGAAGGGAAGAGAGGAGATATGATAGATCTGAAGGGAGAAAAGAAAATGAATTCCAAAGCAGAAAGGTCGGAGGGTTTATGTTTGGGTTGGTAGTAAACAGAGCCAAAACCTACTTGCATAAACGAAAAAAGCAATACTGATGAGAAAATGACAAAAAAGTAGAGATTGATCTAACAGAACAAACACATAGATTTGACGTAAGAAAGATCAAATGCACATAACACATGTATTCAACACAAATTCTTAATATTTGTATTAATGTTTCTTCTGTTACAAAAGTAAAAAGCCTTTTCTTCTCACTTCTATTTTCATCTAAATTTTCCCACCACCTAAATACAACAAGTATTCAAGTATATATAGAAGGAGAAGGATGAAGAAGGCAAAAAGAAACCAACTAATTACAAAATATCTAAAAGTCAACTGTTGACTTTGGGCAATTTGGTAGATAACAACATCTCATGGTGCAACATGGATGATGTCATCATTTATGCCAACAAAATTTTAAATATTATAAAAAAGAGAACATCCTAGGAGGAAGGAGCTTATTCGTCGTCGTCCCATGGATAGAAGGGACTATCCTGTTTCTACTCAGGAGAGGAAATATGAAATTGAGCCCGATACTCCAAGAATTCGCTAATCATTGGTTGAAGTTGATCCTAAGCAGGACCCTTGGTGTGATCGCCGATGACTTCACAAGTCTCCCGTTCATCTCTGAGTCTCTCTGGGAGCTTGAAGTATTCGTTACTTGCCTCCATCAAGTATCCTACAAAATCATGGTAGGCCAGAAGGTTGTTGATAGATTCTGCATCAAAAGTAGCTTCTGACCCTAACCCTTGTGATGCAATCACCTTAAAGAGCTAAATAGTTTCATCTACCTTCCTCAAGGTGTATGATGGAGTGAGCAAGTCCGGAGACATCCTTAGGATGATCTGATCCATTTGATACATTGCATCCAAGGCTTCCTCCTTGATTTTATAAATTTTCTCCAAGATGAATTCCATCTGATCGACTTGATAGTCCAAAGCAGCAAGGAATTTGCTAGGTGCTCTGGGGTGATCGAAGATGTTGAATTTTACTAAGTCATCAACTGGGCAGTCAAGCATCTTCTAGAATGTCTCATATTGCAACCTAGCATGGTCCAACTCTTCAGAGATAGGTCCTACAATCACCTGGAGTTCTTTGTTCGCCTGATCAATATTATGATATAGCTCTGTGAACTTTACGATTACTTCCTCACTATCTTTGAGGATTTGGTCTCTCCAGGAAGATACTGCCATGCCTTGTTCACCAATCTTGGTGTATTCATTTATCTTTTCCTGACTAAGAGCCTCAGAAGTTTCAGTGGCAGTTGTAGGAGGTGCAGTGAAAATTTTATACAGGGCTTGGAGAAGGTGTCTATTCTGCTCTTTCAGTATCCACTTCTCTTCCTTTTCTTCCTAAAGCTTCTTGTAAAGGGCATCCACCACAGATAAGGCATCTCCTTGTAGGATCTCAGAGGATGTTCCCATTGTGACCTGTGTCACTATATAATCTGTAGGAGACAGATCCTTTTTATCTTTTGTGGGATCATCATACGTGATCTCCATAACCCTTTTACTTGAAGCACTCTAAGAGAAGCGGGTTATCATATTTTGCTTCTTAGCTCCTTTTGGTGGGATGACGGAGAAGTACATAGGTGCAATGGGGACTTTCCTCTTATGCTGGCTCAGGTGCTTAGAGATCCATTATGGACTTAAGGGAGTGGGACCAGAGGGAGAAGAGGGAACAGAGATAGAAGAAGGGGTAGCTACAATGAACAAGGGGAAATGTGTTGAGACACTTGGTTGCGGCATTGATAAAGAAGCTAAATATCTAATGCTCACAAGGGTAGGAGTCACTTTAGGAGAGGAAACTGCCGAGGTGGAAGGGATTTGAGAGATGAGGGAAGAAATGCTGGGGGACAGCTCCGTGAGGGAAGAGAAAATGGAGGAAGAGGAAGGGGGAATAGTAGAAGATGGGGGAGAAGACACAACTAGAGGAGTGGTTGCCTGAGTGATGCGAGGAGGGGAAGGAGGAGCAGGAGATGGGATGGTAGGAACTTCAGTAGTTACAGCAGTGGAAACATCCTGGGTGGATGTGCCCATTGGAACACTTACCACCACTTCTTTTTCTAGAGATACTAGGGTTACTACCTGCTCCTGGGTGGTGGAAGGAGGACTCTCGGGAGCTTGCTCTTGAGTAGTGCTTCATTCCCCTTCTTTGTATTTCCCTTTTCCCTTTAGCAAGTGTTTTGGTCTAGCAGGTGCATTTCCCAAATGAAACGTGGTGAAGTCTACCCCAAGGTAGATGAGACCATTATACTTGCACCAATGTTCTGTGCGGTGTAAAGTGCCTTTAACCCTTTCCTCAATAGTTTGAGGTGCCTTTGATCTGTCAATCTCAGCAAATGGCCAATTGTCCCCATCCGTATCTAGATAGACCTGATCAACTTCTTAATCAGTCGTTTGGAAACCTTTCGGGACAATGGCCATGCCATATTGGATAATTTCCGCTAGGGCTAGGTGGGAGTGATGCTTTCTCTTGAGCTCGACCTCGTGATACAGGTTAATATACATATCCTCGATCTGTGGGACGTGGATCGGATTGAGTTTTGCACTTGGGAGATAATTGCGAGGATCAAAGGTCGGCCTTGTAAGGAAATTGTGCTTCTGTTGGTTGGATATTTTGTCAACCCAAAATATGAGGTTTAACCACATTATATGGGATTAAATCCCTCCTCAAAGACAGGTGAGGCTGCCTGTTTGCTACTAATCTAAAACACATCGAAAACAATATATACAGTATTCACACTAATCTAACCATTGGGGGTTGGGATAGAATCCCGAAATCCGCATTCACATGATTCAAAGGTATTGCTTTCATAAATGAACGGGGTTAGAAACTATTACAATGAAAGAAGCACAATGGAAAGGAAATGAGAGAAACGTATTTTCTTTCGAGTAAACGCAGAGCACGAAATAATCATACGAGCTTTAGATCATAAATATAATGTCTGAGATGATTAGAAACAATAAGATGCTATGCAAAGAATAGCTTAAGATCATGAACGTAAGAACAATGTCTTAAGAAAGATATATCCCACAACACAAAGTTTGTGAAATAATATCAACTTCTATTCTTTGAAATGATTGAACGAAAACACAAAGTTTTTCTTCTTTCCAATAGCTCCGAATATTACAAAAATCTTGACCCTTTGGAATGCATAAGCATCCCTTATTTATAATAAAAGGGAACGAGAGAAAATAGGATAAATCCTAGAAAATAGTGTTCTTTAAAAAGAGTTCTATTTTGCTTGACTCTCACGCAGGAGACCAAGTCAAAATTTGCTTCCTATATGACGAAATAGAAATGAAAAAGACATGTCGATTTCAAGATTGAAATGACATGAAACATCAAGAATTAATCTGAATCATCATCTTTCGCTCCTTCATCTTTCTCTTCCTCCAGCTGCACCTGTTTGTTCCGAAATTCTTGGAACCTTCGAATTATGCCTTGCATTTCATTTTCGTCAGGTGCAGTAGAATGATCATTCCAAATTTCATAGGTTTCATGGATATCACTAGCACCGCCAGGAAGCTTTTTCAATCTTTTGCTGAGCTTTCTCAAGGCCTCAAAAGAATTTTCAATTCTTACAAATCGATCAATGATCTCAATACCAAATCCGTGCGTTGGTTCATGCTGAACAGACTCTTGGACTTGTTTGAAAATATCATCTGCTGATAGGACACCTGAGTTTCCAACTGACACCTTTGGACAAATCTTCAGCAACTCTTCTTCCAAATCACTTTTTCCATCAATCAATTTATCCCTTGATTCTCTCAACTTACCGCAGGCTTCGTTGAGAATCCTCACCCTGAACCTGATGGCTTTAGTCAGCTGAAAATGCTTATCCGTATGTGGGATAACGCCTTCTTCTACCAAGAGATGTGCTGGTATTTGCTTTAATACTTGGAGAGCTTCATAAGTCAAATCAAGATGTCCAATTTCTTGAGAAAACTCATCATCCATCTTCTCTCCATCCTTCTGAATATCCCCCACAGATTGATGAACTTTCACAACGTCTTGTATCACCTCCTTCCCCTGTTGGAGTAACCTTTGGATCCATTCATCGACCACTCTTCCTTTTTTAGCAATCTTCTCAATTGTAGGTACTGATGAGAAATTGAATCTGACAGGGACAGAAGAAGATGGTATGGATTCAAGGGGTTTTGAGAGTTTAAGCAAAACCTCAGTCAACTGCTCCACTTTTCCTTTAAGCTCATCTCTGTTGTCTTTTGTTTCTTTCAACTTCTGGCACAGCATGTTTGTGGCATCCTGCGCATCTTGTTGTGCCCCTTCTGCTGTCACTCTTCCTAGAGCCACCCTGGTTATCTGATAATCAGAGGCTGTTATGTCCTCTTTAGTTTTGTCAGTTGCGGGAGTGGCGATCTCTGCAAACTTATCTCCTGAAGCATCCACCAAAACCCTTGAAACTGTTTTGGGTTTCTTGACTGATTTAGCAGTAGGAGCCTTGAGTGAGCTGAAATCAAAGGCTGGTAGGGGCACAATTACCTTCCTCTTCCTCGGAGTTTGCTCGAGTAGCCATTGTGGTGTATCAGAGGGAGTTGCCACGGTTGTAGAAGCTGGTATCATACTCTCAAGGGGAGAAGATTCTACTAGTGGAGGGGGAATAGTTACCAATGTGGTAGTAGATCCAATAAAAAGAGGCACAAGAGGGGGCGTGTTGGTGATCACTTGGGTCCCAGTAGAGAGGGGTGAAATTCCAAAGAAAATACTAGCCATTACTGAAGAAGTTGATGGAGAATAAGGAGGTAGGAGTGATTGTGAGGAAAGAGGCACAGATTCAGACTCCAAAGCCTTGGATGCAAGAGATAAGGTCTCTTCAGTTGAGCAATCAGCAAATGGTGAAACCAAAGGCTGGCTTCCTTCTCCTTCCAAAGTAATTTCTCCTATTTTTGGTGGTGTTGGTGATTCTGGCACATTCACCATTTCAACTGGAGAAACAATTGAAGAGATTTCTCTTTCTTTCCTCTTTTTGACAATCTTGACCTTTATAGGCCCCCTAGAAGATTTTTTGTCCTTTTCCTTTTTGGAGGGCCCCGCCTCTGAAGCAGCCAACTCTGAAAACTTATCATCTTTAAAACTCATTCCCCAAGAGGAGAGCCATGCTTTGGTGCGTGCAAGAATCCGAGCCGACCTATCTGTGATGGAGGCTTTTTCACTGATTGACCAATCAATAGGTGGGAAAACATATTGATCTTCATTTAGTCCATCATAGGAAAGATCCAAAACACTTTCATTGTCACTAGTACCTTCTGGTAAATCAGCAAGCTCAAGTGTTTGAATCTCAGCAATTGTCAATCTGCTATGATCCTTCCTGCGAACAACAACCTCATCACGCAGATCAATCCAAATGTCCTCTATGCTTGGCCTGTGCAGGTGCAGGGTTCCATACGCCCTGAGGACTCCTCGAATGTCAAACCCATCTCGGGGCTTCATATGCTTCCTCAACTTGTCCTGAAGCTCATGGATAACATTTTTAGCTTTTACCACTGTTGAACAAGTGTATCTCCAATAGAAATTGGGAAAGATACAACAGCCTTATGTTTACTTTGTTGGAATTTATGGAAATCCAACAGTTGCCTAACCAGTTCCATCAATATCAGTTTATCCCCTAGATATCGAGGCAGACGGAAAGGATCCCCCGAGTACATGACCACCCGAAGATATGTGAACTTCTTGAATTGTAAGAAGACACATCCCCATTTGGAAACTTCAGCCCAGGCCTCATCTGAGACTCTTGTCTTCCTCAACTCAGGGTTTAGCCTGCAGATGTTTTCATAAAAGAAGGTGTCATTCACCCTTCTGAATTGGTCTTGGGATCCCTTCCTTGTCAGTTGAGGGAAGTATTGATACACATGGTTCCCCATCCTGCTTCCCTTGGTATCCAATCCGGGATAGTTCCTCATCCCGGCCGCTGCATATGTGACATATGAAGACATATAAAATTTCCCTGTGGACAAGACTGTTGTCAGTTGGGAATCTATCTCATTACTAATGAGAGTGCCCCAGTCAATCCCTTGTTGATTCTTCTTGATGGTGATCATGAATTGATACATCCACCCTTGGAACACATTTGATTCGGGTAAACCGAAAACCCGACTCAACAAAGTGATGATGTCATTGATCTCCTGGATGAAATCACTCCTGGGGATAAGTCTTGGGAATCTGGAGACAGCCGGTTTGGCCTTGATCAGGAACTTCTTATTTACATGCTTGATACAATCTTCCTGATTGTTATCCCAGGCTTTCTGAGCTGACTTGACATCCAACTCTCCATATTCTTCAAAATTTGGCAGTTTGAGGAGGTCATCAAAGTAACCTCCATCCAATTTGATCACTACTTCTCCTGCCTGATTTCTCACAGAACGAGAAACAGAGTCATAACTGGAAGCGCAGGATAAGATGAATTCAGGGCACTGAGCGGACATGGGAAAACCCACTGCAAGAGGTAAGCCACTATCGGCTATTGCTTTCATCCACAGAGTTTGGGAGGAACTCCTTACCCTACTCCAGAAATCTTCAATATCTATATTCCTGAGCTCTGTATCTCGGATGTCATAATTGCAATCGATATATGACGGAGACTCCACCTTTCTGAACTTGTATTTCATTCTTCCTGACTTCTCATCCTTTTCTTGTGATGGACCAGGGTCCGACATGAAGGATGTTGAAGGAAGAGAATTTCGGAGATCAGGAGATGTTTCACACTGTGGAAATCCCGACCTACTGGAGATGCCGGAAGAACGGAAGAGTCCGATACACTGAGGAGTATGTCGGGGAATCCAGAAAACCCGATGCGCTGAGGATGTTGGAAAATTTTGAAAGCCCGACACTTTTTAAAGATGTCGGAAACTTTAGAAAACCTGACTTTTGCAGATGTCAGAATCTTGAGAAAACCTGACCCTTTTAATCTTCTGATATACTTCGGGTCTTCAATACTGCACAGCACCTTTCAAAACCCGAAAAGGAGGAACAGGGTTTTGGTTGAATTTAAAACATGTAAATTCTTTTTACCATTCATATACCAAACATATCTTAATTCCAACAACAAAATTCTGGGGAAAAATCACAAAGTGGTAATTCCAAAGAAATAAACCCTAAAACATAAACCCTGTTTGGAAAACAACCCCAAAAGGAAAAAGAATAAAAACCCCACAAACCTGGTAAGGGAATGGGAAGAAGTCCATCCATAATCAATCCATAAAAACCAAGAACAAAGAATGGAGAGAGAAATACCTTCAACCAGAGTGAGAAAAGATCAAAAATGGGTGATTCAATCGGGCACAGGTGAGTTTCAGGTTTCGAGGTTGGAGAAGCATGCGCGAAAATCCACGAGTTAAAAATACATCCGGTAAAAATGACGTGGAAATCCGCATATTTATAAGAAAATTTGCAATTAATACACTTCGGCTTGGCACGTGCCAACTCACCCGACAACTCGGCATTAACGCCATGTCAGCATGCTCGGGAGGTCCGAAAACCTGACACAAAGGTGTGTAAAGCAATTCGGGTTTCGGGTCGCGGGAAACAATCGACACAAAGCATGAGATGTTTAGATGCTTCAAAATTCTGAAAACCTGACACAAAGGACTAAATCAAACTTCGGGTATCGGAAGACAGGTGACACAAAACATGAGATGTTTAGGTGCTTCAAAGTTCCGAAAACCTGACATGAAGGACTAAATCAGACTTCGGGTATCGGAAGACAGACGACACAAAACATGTTTCGGATAAGGCATGTTCCGATGCGCCGAAGGCCCGAAAACCCGACTCGACTTACTTGAAGTGGGTTTCAGGTTTCGGGGAACATAAGACATAAAACATTCAAAACACATGTTGACCTATCGGTGAAACCCGAAAACCTGATTTTCTCTCATAAGGGCAATTTTGCAAAACCAGCTTAAAAAATTTCGTAGGGTTATCTGATAGTTTTGTCGTAGACTCAAAACTGAGATAACAGCTGGCTCCAGCTGGGGACTTTCTTTGTAATACCAAAGGAAGAGAACTCATAATCTCTGGTCTTATCCATTGGGCTACGGAGTCTGAAAAGAAGAAAACCAAAACAAAACAAAACGAAGAAAGAAAGAAAACCAAAAGCAAACACACAACAAAAAGTAAAGTATGTACAATGCAAGAGAACATCTTGCATTAGTGATGGAACAACTTTAGATGTTGTCCGCTAAAAGGTAAAGGGAGTAACCCTCCATCCAGATATGATAGAAGGAAACTATTTTCACCATTCAGCTCATGGATCTTGAAAGGCCCTTTCCACAAAGAATCGAACTTCCCATGCATTCCTTTTTGTTCCCTCCTCTTATCCCAAAGCAACACCAGGTCTCCAATCTAGAAATTACGCTGCTTTGATTTCTTGTCAAAAATTGTCTTCACTCGGCTCTGATGATCTGCGATGTGATCAACCACCTTGCTTCATTCCTCTTCTAGCCTGGCTAGGTACATAACCCTCTTCTCAATAGAATTTTGAAAGGTCGTATCTTCAAATGCTTTTGCCAACTGTAAGGCTGGCAATTCTACTGAAATAGGGATCTCAGCATCAATCCCGTATAGTACTTGGAAAGGGGACATTCCTATAGCTCGCTTTGGGGTAATCCGATCAGCCCACAACACATCATACAATGCTTTGTGCCATGTCCTCTGGTTTTCATCTACTAGTTTTCTAATTATGGTAACCAGGTTCTTGTTGCTGGATTCAGCTTGCCCATTGCCTTGGGGATAATAATCAGATGAGTGAGCCAGGGTGATGATGAATCCATAGCAAAATTCTGTCAACTCATGCGACGAGAAATTAGAGGCATTATCAGCTACAATCTTATGAGGCACACCGAATCTGACAATTATATTTTCTTTAAGGAACTTGCAAACAGCTTCAGAGGTTGTTTGCTTGATTGGTGCGGCTTCTACCCACTTGGTAAAATAGTCTGTAGCAGTCAGCACGTAATTATGTCCGGCACTGGAGGCAGGATTCAATTTTCCAATGAAATCAATCCCCCACTGGCGAAAAGGTTCTTCGATCACAACGGGCTTCAGGGGAAGAGCTGCTAACTTGGGACGACCAACGAAATGTTGACAAGCTTCACACTTGGACACCCACTCTGCTGAATCTCGAAAGAGAGTAGGCCAATAGTACCTAGCCCGTAGGATCTTATAAGCTGTTACAGAAGATGAAAAATGTCCTCCGCATGCTAGGCTATGGAAGGACTCTAACAACTTTACCTGTTGTGATTTATCAACACAACGCAGGAAAACACCATCAATACCTTTCTTGTATATTCCGTTATCCCACAAAAGGTATTTTACAGATCTCAACTTGACTGTCCTTTTCTCCTTATGGCTTAAATGTGGGGGGCATTCACCATAAGTTAGAAAGAAAGCAATATCCGTGTACCATTCATCAGTTGTACTCACGAAAAGCACCAAGGGCAGCTCTGAAGAAGCATCTTGAGTCTTTTCACATTCTGCTTCAACATGATTTTCTGCAATCAATTGGCACAGGCCCCTTCCTCGTACCAACTTGGTAGGTCTGATGTCCAAGTCGTACTCCTGAACTTTAGCTATCCAGGTACCTCGTTGACTCCCCAGCTCTTGTTGAGTCAAAATGGATTTAACGGCAGTGTCGGGAATGAGAACGAGAGTATGGGAATTCAGCACATAGTACCTGAAATGCTTCACCGCTTGTACCACTGCATAAGCATGCTTTTCAATTTGAGACATCTTCAATTCATGCTCCTTCAATGGGCAGCTCATAAATGCGATGGGAGCTTCAATGCTTTCCCCGTTCTCCTGCATCAGGATGGCTGACACTGTGTGAGCAGAGGTGTAGCTGTACATGATGAAATCTTTCTTGAAGTCTGGACATACTAGGATAGGAGCGCTAGCAACTGCCCTTTTGATTTCTTCAAATGCAAGCTTCCCTTCTGTACTCCATCGAAATGGAACTTTGCCTTTCATCATCCCAAGGATATCCTTGGTTTTGTCAGCGAAATCAGGTACAAACCTTCTTAGGAAATTAACCTTTCTGAAGAAAGAATGAACTCCAGTTTTACTTGTGGGTAGGGTAAGGCTCTGAATGGCCTTTACCCTTTCTGGGTCAATTTTGGTTCCTTCTCTAGTCACGATATGACCCAGCAATTTTCCTTCGGTCACCCTGAACATAGACTTCTTGGGATTCAATGAAATCCCATGACGCCTGCATCTCAAAAGTACCTGCTCTAAATGATCATAATGATCACTCCATTTTTTAGAGAAAACGGTCAAGTCATCTAAATACACAACTATGACCTTGCCCATCAGGTCTCTGAATGCCAAGTCCATAGCTCTCTGAAAGGTAGCTCTGGCATTGATCAAGCCGAAAGGCATCCTCCTGTAAGCAAAGGTACCCCATGGGGTTGTGAAGGCTGTCTTGTGTTGATCTTCCGTAGTTACCTCAACTTGATTATATCCTGAAAATCCGTCGAGCATGGATAGCATTTCTGACCCAGTAACAGTTTGTAGCACCTGATCCATGATAGGTAAGGGATAGTTATCCTTCAACGAAGACTGATTCAGGTTCCGGAAGTCAACACAGATTTGGATTTCGCCATTCTTTTTCCTGACAGGGATGATGTTAGCCACCCAAGTGGAGTGATGGATTGGAAAAATAATCCTGGCATCCAACATCTTCTGAATTTCTGCAAGGATAGTCCCTGAGATCTTGGGATTGTAATGTCTTTGCTTTTGCCTATACGGCTTCACATCAGGTTTCAAAGGAATACTGTGCTGTACGTCTTTGGGCTTGAAGGATTTTAAATCTGCATAAGACCAGGCCAACACATCCATGTATCTCTTCAGAAGTGAAGTGAATCTTGCTTTTTCTTCAGGGGAACAACATTTCCCAATATTCACCATCCGAGGTTGATCAGAACAAACCTAGATTGATTTGATCTACTTCAGAGGAAGAAGCTCCTTCAACTTGCCTTTTGTTTTGAATAAAACGATCATGCTTGTCAAACAAACCCTCCAAAGAAACCAAACCTTTTGGTATCTTGTTGCCTTTAAGCTGAATAAACTCACCATCAACCTCTTGATATGGATCTGAGATAGTTTCACGGAAGGCTGATTCCGAACCTTCAAAGTATAACTCACTGAAATTGTCAGCCTTTTCTAGAAAAGCTAACACCTGTTGATCATCATTGAACACTTGCCAATGAGTTGCATTATCTGGGATACTGGGACGGTACACAATCTCGATGGAGTATGTATCCTGCTTGAACTGAGGATGAGGAAGAAGGAGGGATGTAGACACGGCTAAAGAATCAGCCTTGTCATTATAATCTCTCAAGACTGCCTTAATAGAAAATGCATCAAAGCATTCTATACTATCCCAAACTTTGTTCCTGTAATGTCTCAAGCGATCATTTTTCACCTGATAGATTCCCCGGACCTGGTTGACAATCAGCTCCGCATCCCCTTGGACTTTGAGATTTCGGATTCCCTTTTGTCTAGCTATTTCTAATCCTAATAACAGGGCTTCATATTCAGCCGTGTTGTTAGTATTATCAAATTGCAACTTGTAAGCTGATGGGAAAATTTCTGAATTAGGAGATATGAGAACAACACCAGCGCCTGATCTGGTGGTTGAGCAGCTACCATCAAATTCGAGGGTCCAAATAGCATTAGGATCTTCTTCCTCGACATCTACAGTGGGTATCTCTGAAGTCATGAAATAATTTCCAAAGCTAGCATCTTCGAAAAGAATTTGAGCTTTAGGATCATCTGATTTAGTTACCAAATACCTCGCCTGTGGTTCAGGATGGAGAACCTGATGAACCCCATTGACTGGGATCTTGGCTTTGGTCCAATCCATGTTAATCTCTCCTCCGACGTCTTTACAAAAACCCCTACCCAAGAGGATACCGTAAGCTGCAGGGATGTCAGCAACTAGAATGGTCATTTTCATTCTCTTTTCTGGGAAAGCAACAAATGCGAACTGTGCATCTTTGATTTGACCAATCAAAGGAACTTGTTTGGTTTCCATAGAGTAACACCATCCATATGACTTAGTTAAAGTAAGCCCAAGAGCATGGGCTACTTTTGCGGGCATAACATTGTCGGAGGCCCCTGAGTCGATGATGCAATTGCTGAGTTTAAACCCATTTATAAGTAAAGACAAATAAAATGGTTCAATCTTTCCCGAAGAAGAAGCAGAGGTCAGATTGTTCTGAGATGGGGATTGAGTAGGATTTGGAAGGAGACCTTTTGAAGGTGACGGAACAGCCGCTTTACTTCTGATGAATTTGGCAAGTTTTTCAAACTGTTCAGGATTTGACTGAAGGTATTCTGCTTCCGACATTTGGATTTTGGTTCTCTTTGCATGATCAACAATGTCAAAAGCAGTATAAGAAGGGGTGATGGTAGGCTCAGTTCTAATCACATGAGCTTGTGCTGAGGCACTGATCTTAGGAGAAGGAGAATAAGGAGCAGTTGCCTTTTTGGTGACCTCTCTTTCAGTTTGTGCTGAAATAGGAGTACCTCTCTTAACTATGGCTATGGGAGGTTCCTTATTCTTCTCCTTAGTGTTTTCAAGAGGTTTTCTGGGATTCTGAGATTGGGATCGAGTGAAGACAGCAAATGACTGACCATCTAGTGCACATTCATCTTCATCGTATTCCAAATACCCAATGCTGGAGTTGCCAGCCGAATCATCATAAGACTCATCGGCATATCCTGAAGCTTCAAAAGCTTCCGCAGAATCTTGTTCTTCTGGTTCTTCATCTTCTTCAATTATTTCTACTGCTGCATTGATGGGAGGAGCTTCAATTGCTAGCCTCGGTTGAGCAGGAGTTAATCGCGGCCTATCCCTTGCAAGCGCACCATTATTGTTATTGAAATTCCGTCGAGGGATATCTCGATACGGAACATTGTTCACCTGCTGAGACATTTGCTTTTTTAAAGTGATCAAATCATTAGCCATTTTCTGAAACATAGGATCAGTATTACCTTGAGAAGAACCTTGATTTTTGGGTTTGGGTATGTCCTTCTTGATCCTTCTGGCCAAAATGAGATCATCCTCTATTTCAATAGCTGTTGACTGAGCAACATCCAAATTTGGGATAACCGACCTTCTTAATAAAAAGCTCACATCAGGAGGCTGAGCATTAATGAAGAAGCATTTCTGATTTTCCGGAGTTGGAACAGCTATCTCCGGAATCTTTCGAATCAGTTTATTAAACTTTTCCACGAAGTCCCGCATGGGTTCATGAGATTCCTTCTTCATATGAGTAAGTTGAGCTAACAAGGCATGAGAATCTTCGGCTGGTTTGAAACGTGCTTCGAACTTGGTCCGCATGGTAACCCAGTTTGTGATGCATGCATTCGGAAGATGATAAAACCATTCAGCTGCTGCACCGTGCAACGTTTCAACAAAAATTCGAATAGAAACATCTTCGTGAGCTACTCCAAGGATGCCGCACGCTACAAAGAAAGATGCAACGTGTTCATCAGGATGCTGCTTCCCATCCCCATTGAATTTGGGAATGTTTTTACGTGATCCATGTGGTAACTCATGCAATGGTGGAGTTAAAGAAAGAGGACCAATAACTGCACCCCAAGGCACAGGTTGCACTGCCATCCTTCTGAAAAGAGTGCGTATAGGGATCTGAGTATCAGACAAGAGTAGTGCACGACAAGTTGCAGATGCTTCCCGTTCCACGGGGATCCGGTGTCTCCGAACAGGCGAAGAACTTCTGGTTCGGTTAGAAACAATGCTGTTGGGAGACAGGCTGAAATTGTGCTGTTGTAGCAACTCAAAGAGTGGGTCAATTTCACCTTGGGCTCGGCGGGACCGAGTGAAGATCTTCCTGGCCAGCTTGAACTGGGAAAGAGACCTTGAAAAATAAGGCAAATACGGAGTCGCCAGACACCAAGAGGATAATATTTTTACTATTAATCCGTATTCCCCAGCGGAGTCGCCAAAAACTGTTGGTTGGATATTTTGTCAACCCAAAATATGAGGTTCAACCACAGTATATGGGATTAAATCCCTCCTCAAAGACAGGTGAGGCTGCCTGTTTGCTACTAATCTAAAACACAGCGAAAACAATATATACAGTATTCACACTAATCTAACCATTGGGGGTTGGGATAGAATCCTGAAATCCACATTCACACGATTCAAAGGTATTGCTTTCGTAAATGAACGGGGTTAGAAACTATTACAATGAAAGAAGCACAATGGAAAGGAAATGAGAGAAATGTATTTTCTTTCGAGTAAACGCAGAGCATGAAATAATCATACGAGCTTTAGATCATAAATATAATGTCTGAGATGATTAGAAACAATAAGATGCTATGCAAAGAATAGCTTAAGATCATGAACGTAAGAACAATGTCTTAAGAAAGATATATCCCACAACACAAAGTTTGTGAAATAATATCAACTTCTATTCTTTGAAATGATTGAACGAAAACACAAAGTTTTTCTTCTTTCCAATAGCTCCGAATATTACAAAAATCTCGACCCTTTGGAATGCATAAGCATCCCTTATTTATAATAAAAGGGAATGAGAGAAAATAGGATAAATCCTAGAAAATAGTGTTCTTTAAAAAGAGTTCTATTTTGCTTGACTCTCACGCAGGAGACCAAGTCAAAATTTGCTTCCTATATGACGAAACAGAAATGAAAAAGACATGTCGATTTCAAGATTGAAATGACATGAAACATCAAGAATTAATCTGAATCATCATCTTTCACTCCTTCATCTTTCTCTTCCTCCAGCTGCACCTGTTTGTTCTGAAATTCTTGGAACCTTCGAATTATGCCTTGCATTTCATTTTCGTCAGGTGCAGTAGAATGATCATTCCAAATTTCACAGGTTTCATGGATATCACTAGCACCGCCGGGAAGCTTTTTCAATCTTTTGCTGAGCTTTCTCAAGGCCTCAAAAGAATGTTCAATTCTTACAAATCGATCAATGATCTCAATACCAAATCCGTGCGTTGGTTCATGCTGAACAGACTCTTGGACTTGTTTGAAAAGATCATCTGCTGATAGGACACCTGAGTTTCCAACTGACACCTTTGGACAAATCTTCAGCAACTCTTCTTCCAAATCACTTTTTCCATCAATCAATTTATCCCTTGATTCTCTCAACTTACCGCAGGCTTCATTGAGAATCCTCACCCTGAACCTGATGGCTTTAGTCAGCTGAAAATGCTTATCCGTATGTGGGATAACGCCTTCTTCTACCAAGAGATGTGCTGGTATTTGCTTTAATACTTGGAGAGCTTCATAAGTCAAATCAAGATGTCCAATTTCTTGAGAAAACTCATCATCCATCTTCTCTCCATCCTTCTGAATATCCCCCACAGATTGATGAACTTTCACAACGTCTTGTATCACCTCCTTCCCCTGTTGGAGTAACCTTTGGATCCATTCATCGACCACTCTTCCTTTTTTAGCAATCTTCTCAATTGTAGGTACTGATGAGAAATCAAATCCGACAGGGACAGAAGAAGATGGTATGGATTCAAGGGGTTTTGAGAGTTTAAGCAAAACCTCAGTCAACTGCTCCACTTTTCCTTTAAGCTCATCTCTGCTGTCTTTTGTTTCTTTCAACTTCTGGCACAACACGTTTGTGGCATCCCGCGCATCTTGTTGTGCCCCTTCTGCTGTCACTCTTCCTAGAGCCACCCTGGTTATCTGATAATCAGAGGCTGTTATGTCCTCTTTAGTTTTGTCAGTCGCGGGAGTGGCGATCTCTGCGAACTTATCTCCTGAAGCGTCCACCAAAACCCTTGAAACTGTTTTGGGTTTCTTGACTGATTTAGCAGTAGGAGCCTTGAGTGAGCTGAAATCAAAGGCTGGTAGGGGCACAATCACCTTCCTCTTCCTCAGAGTTTGCTCGAGTAGCCATTGCGGCGTATCAGAGGGAGTTGCCACGGTTGTAGAAGCTGGTATCATACTCTCAAGGGGAGAAGATTCTACTAGTGGAGGGGGAATAGTTACCAATGTGGTAGTAGATCCAATAAAAAGAGGCACAGGAGGGGGCGTGTTGGTGATCACTTGGGTCCCAGCAGAGAGGGGTGAAAGTCCAGAGAAAATACTGGCCATTACTGAAGAAGTTGATGGAGAATAAGGAGGTAGGAGTGATTGTGAGGAAAGAGGCACAGATTCAGACTCCAAAGCCTTGGATGCAAGAGATAAGGTCTCTTCAGTTGAGCAATCAGCAAATGGTGAAACCAGAGGCTGGCTTCCTTCTCCTTCCAAAGTAATTTCTCCTATTTCTGGTGGTGTTGGTGATTCTGGCACATTCACCATTTCAACTGGAGAAACAATTGAAGAGATTTCTCTTTCTTTCCTCTTTTTGACAATCTTGACCTTTATAGGCCCCCTAGAAGATTTTTTGTCCTTTTCCTTTTTGGAGGGCCCCGCCTCTGAAGCAGCCAACTCTGAAAACTTATCATCTTTAAAACTCATTCCCCAAGAGGAGAGCCATGCTTTGGTGCATGCAAGAATCCGAGCCGACCTATCTGTGATGGAGGCTTTTTCACTGATTGACCAATCAATAGGTGGGAAAACATATTGATCTTCATTTAGTCCATCATAGGAAAGATCCAAAACACTTTCATTGTCACTAGTACCTTCTGGTAAATCAGCAAGCTCAAGTGTTTGAATCTCAGCAATTGTCAATCTGCTATGATCCTTCCTGCGAACAGCAACCTCATCACGCAGATCAATCCAAATGTCCTCTATGCTTGGCCTGTGCAGGTGCAGGGTTCCATACGCCCTGAGGACTCCTCGAATGTCAAACCCATCTCGGGGCTTCATATGCTTCCTCAACTTGTCCTGAAGCTCATGGATAACATTTTTAGCTTTTACCACTGTTGAACAAGTGTATCTCCCAATAGAAATTGGGAAGGATACAACAGCCTTATGTTTACTTTGTTGGAATTTATGGAAATCCAACAGTTGCCTAACCAGTTCCATCAATATCAGTTTATCCCCTGGATATCGGGGCAGACGGAAAGGATCCCCCGAGTACATGACTACCCGAAGATATGTGAACTTCTTGAATTGTAAGAAGACACATCCCCATTTGGAAACTTCAGCCCAGGCCTCATCTGAGACTCTTGTCTTTCTCAACTCAGGGTTTAGCCTGCAGATGTTTTCATAAAAGAAGGCGTCATTCACCCTTCTGAATTGGTCTTGGGATCCCTTCCTTGTCAGTTGAGGGAAGTATTGATACACATGGTTCCCCGTCCTGCTTCCCTTGGTATCCAATCCGGGATAGTTCCTCATCCCGGCCGCTGCATATGTGACATATGAAGACATATAAAATTTCCCTGTGGACAAGACTGTTGTCAGTTGGGAATCTATCTCATTACTAATGAGAGTGCCCCAGTCAATCCCTTGTTGATTCTTCTTGATGGTGATCATGAATTGATACATCCACCCTTGGAACACATTTGATTCGGGTAAACCGAAAACCCGACTCAACAAAGTGATGATGTCATTGATCTCCTGGATGAAATCACTCCTGGGGATCAGTCTTGGGAATCTGGAGACAGCCGGTTTGGCCTTGATCAGGAACTTCTTATTTACATGCTTGATACAATCTTCCTGATCGTTATCCCAGGCTTTCTGAGCTGACTTGACATCCAACTCTCCATATTCTTCAAAATTTGGCAGTTTGAGGAGGTCATCAAAGTAACCTCCGTCCAATTTGATCACTACTTCTCCTGCCTGATTTCTCACAGAATGAGAAACAGAGTCATAACTGGAAGCGCAGGATAAGATGAATTCAGGGCACTGAGCGGACATGGGAAAACCCGCTGCAAGAGGTAAGCCACTATCGGCTATTGCTTTCATCCACAGAGTTTGGGAGGAACTCCTTACCCTACTCCAGAAATCTTCAATATCTATATTCCCGAGCTCTGTATCTCAGATGTCATAATTGCAATCGATATATGACGGAGACTCCACCTTTCTGAACTTGTATTTCATTCTTCCTGACTTCTCAGCCTTTTCTTGTGATGGACCAGGGTCCGACATGAAGGATGTTGAAGGAAGAGAGTTTCGGAGATCAGGAGATGTTGCACACTGTGGAAATCTTGACCTACTGGAGATGCCGGAAGAACGGAAGAGTCCGACACACTGAGGAGTATGTCGGGGAATCCAGAAAACCCGATGCGCTGAGGATGTCGGAAACTTTTGAAAGCCCGACACTTTTTAAAGATGTCAGAAACTTGAGAAAGCCCGACACTTTTGTAGATGTCAGAATCTTGAGAAAACCCGACCCTTTTGCAGATGTCGGAATCTTGAGAAAACCCAACCCTTTTAATCTTCTGATATACTTCGGGTCTTCAATACTGCACAGCACCTTTCAAAACCTGAAAAGGAGGAACAGGGTTTTGGTTGAATTTAAAACATGTAAATTCTTTTTACCATTCATATACCAAACATATCTTAATTCCAACAACAAAATTCTGGGGAAAAATCACAAAGTGGTAATTCCAAAGAAATAAACCCTAAAACATAAACCCTGTTTGGAAAACAACCCCAAAAGGAAAAAGAATAAAAACCCCACAAACCTGGTAAGGGAATGGGAAGAAGTCCATCCATAATCAATCCATAAAAACCAAGAACAAAGAATGGAGAGAGAAATACCTTCAACCAGAGCGAGAAAAGATCGAAAACGGGTGATTCAATCGGGCACAGGCGAGTTTCGGGTTTCGAGGTTGGAGAAGCATGCGCGAAAATCCACGAGTTAAAAATACGTCCGGTAAAAATGACGTGGAAATCTGCATATTTATAAGAAAATTTACAATTAATACACTTCGGCTTGGCACGTGCCAACTCACCCGACAACTCGGCATTAACGCCATGTCAGCATGCTCGGGAGGTCCGAAAACCCGACACAAAGGTGTGTAAAGCAATTCGGGTTTCGGGTCGCGGGAAACAATCGACACAAAGCATGAGATGTTTAGATGCTTCAAAATTCCAAAAACCCGACACAAAGGACTAAATCAGACTTTGGGTATCGGAAGACAGGCGACACAAAACATGAGATGTTTAGGTGCTTCAAAGTTCCGAAAACCCGACATGAAGGACTAAATCAGACTTCGGGTATCGGAAGACAGACGACACAAAACATGTTTTGGATAAGGCATGTTCCGATGCGCCGAAGGCCCGAAAACCTGACTTGACTTACTTGAAGCGGGTTTCAGGTTTCGGGGAACATAAGACATAAAACATTCAAAACACATGTTGACCTGTCGGCGAAACCCGAAAACCCGATTTTCTCTCATAAGGGCAATTTTGCAAAACCAGCTTAAAAAATTTCGTAGGGTTATCTGATAGTTTTGTCGTAGACTCAAAACTGAGATAATAACTTCAAGTTAAGAAACTCCAGTTCTGTAAAGATTTCCCTTGTCTTGGTGTGAGAAAT
Organism: Taxus chinensis; assembly: GCA_019776745.2. Lineage (NCBI taxonomy): Eukaryota > Viridiplantae > Streptophyta > Pinopsida > Cupressales > Taxaceae > Taxus > Taxus chinensis. The sequence goes on from CM034152.1 coordinate 722,971,434, forward strand.
GCAGGTGTACCTCCCACTGTGAGGGGGAAAGGAGTTCCACCCTTCTTTCTTTTCAGGGCACTTCTCGTGATATGTGATGAGCTGTCTGGATAGCTCTAATAGGATCAACTTAGGGCCTGCATATCTTAGTAACTTGGTGGGCTCCCCCAGGATTTTGGCGTCTTTGAGATAAGTGAAACTGGGGAATTGCGTAAATAACTCCTCCCACTTCTTTATAGTAGTCACTATGATCTTGGTCATCCGACTTTGAGCATATTGGGCCTCAATAGGCATATGATGCCACAGAAGAAGGCATCGTTGATCTTGCTGAACTATGCGATGCTATTTTCCAGTCTCAACTCTGGATAATATTCATATATTTTCACTTGGGGCCACACCTCGCATTGGCTTAGTGTTGGGTGATCTCTTTCGGAAGCAACAATGTATACCATGTAGGAGTTCATGTAGATCCTCCCCGTTGTTGAGAGTTGTTGGAGCTGCTCAAAGATGGTGCTGCTGATGATCTCTACCTATTCAAAACATTGATCAGGAACATTTTTGCTCGTTGTCTCCAGATACCTGAGCATCCATTTATGGAAGTAATGGGCATCAGGAAGCCCAAACACCCTACTTAGGAAGGTGATGGTGTCACTCAATTTGCTCTTCTGAGAAGTCGCATGTGATGAATAACCTGATAGCGGAAATTATCCAAAGTGAAGTGTAGACCACTCATTCTCGACCAATTTGTCCATCCACAGACTACCTGTGACCTTTCTGGTTCTAGCCCAAAAGTCCTCTATGTCAATGTGGCCAAGTTCAGAATCCCTGATGTCTAAGTCACACTCTGGAAAGGGACTCAGGCATCCTGACCCTTTGGTATTTGTACTTCATTTCTTCTTCTGTCAGTTTGGCCTTACCCTTAGACTTCGTTGGCCTCTTACTTGATGAAGACATGTGCGAATCTGAGTTCAACTGCTGATCTACAAGCAAGAAGGAGCGAAGTCCATCAGAGAAGAGCCATGTTAGCTATTAAATCATCCATCAAAGCTTTATAGAATGAAGAGTTAGCAATTTAGAAGCTTCTAGGTGCAGGGCATAGCTATATTGCAGGCTGCAGGGTCAGAAAAAAAGCAAGGCGTACTGATAGCAAAGTGTTGCAAGGAAGAAAATAGTGCCAAAGGGCACAAGGCACAAGAAAATTAACACTTAACATTCAGTGATGATGTACACAAGGATTTTTGCATGTGCACCATTGTGTAAGGTTTAAACTGGGCGCAGACTAATTTTTGTTGTTGCAATGGCATCAGAATGCTGCCAATGGCACATACATGGAACGTGTTGCAGACATAGTTATGGTGTACCTGAGGGGGCACAGGCATTAAAGTGGTGTATCACTGACTTTATGATGTGCCAAGAGGGCTTAGCTTTGTGGCGCGGTGCAAGAAGAGTCTTGCATGACACCCTTTGTTGGTGTAAGCCAGGAGTTGCGCCTGCGCCCGTGTTAAGGATTTTCTAGAGTTTTATACGACGCAAGAAGTATGTGTGTTGTAGGTAGCGACAGTGCACCCTCTTGGCATGATTCTGTTTTATGAAACAAGGATGGTGATTTGCACCTAAGAAAAATCTGTGGCTCAGGAATGCGATAACTTTTAGGTTTTCTTTCTTTTTGATTGGTTTTTGGTTTTTATGGCCTCCTTTCAACATGGATTTTGACAGTGAGGGGGAACATAGAGCAAAGAGGCTCCTGGATCATTTTCGAGACGAGAAAGCCCTCTAGGCTAACAGATTTGGGAGGAGGGTGAAACTAGTTTGGGGGGAGCTTTTGATTTGAGAAATGGGCTGGAGGTTTCGTTTTATTTTATGTTTAATTTTTTTTATAACAAGCACCATTTACAGAATAACACAAAAATCTCGCAAACAGATCATCACAAGAAAAGTAAGGACCACTTACCAGAGATATAATAGACTAGAAGAAATGAAGTGGGTGTCCACGAACATGACACAAAATGACATGGGGATGACAGAGAGCACTGACAAGTGTAGAGAAAATAAAGTTTTCACGTGTTTTCAATCGTGAAAATGACAGGGTCGGATGCCCCTATATATAGTAAAAGGCGTAATAAATGTGCCACCAAACTTTTGGTCAAAGGGTGCACCAAAACACATGACAACGATAGGAAATATTTGTGCTCTTTGGCACGAATTGTAGCATCTGTCAACAAGACATTACCTGCGCCTTTAGTGCAAATTCATGACTGCCAACATAGGGTTTTGAGTGCCTTGGCACACCACTTCAAGGGCATAACATTTTTAGTGTCGATAGGTTAGCGCATGTGCCTTGGCACAGGTAAGAAAGGCGCATCATGGGGAGGCGCAGCAATTGTTGATGTTAACACTCCAAAGGGTGCGCCAAAGGAATATAAGGGGGCGCAAATTCATACTGATGTTGCATGAACAAAATTTGCACCCGGTCAAAAAAGAACCAAAATGACTAAGTTTGAAAAACCAGATTTTCCAGAAAGGAACTTTACGCCATTTTGAACACTAAGGGACCTCGAAAGAGGAACTAAAACAAAATTTTGGTATGGTTACCTACAAAATTTGCCCTTGTCAATTTTACAGGGATAACAGTTGGTTCTTTCTGGGGACTATCTTTAAGCGAAGCTTAAAGGTAGAGAATCCCAGATCAACATGTGCCTATCCATTGGGTAATAGAGTCAAAAATGAGGGTGAATGAAAAAAGGAAAACGCACAAACAACAAAAGCAAACACACGACAAAAACAAACACACAACATAAAGTAAACTATACAAAGAAGAGAGAAAGCTCTACTTCTTGAATATTTTGATATGATTGCCCGCTATAGGAAAGTGGGAGATCAATTCCATATAGATACGAGAGATAGAAGCTATTCTTTTTGTTGAGCTATTTGATCTTGAAGGGTCCTCTCCAGAGAGAATTGAATTTCCCTTGCATGTCTTTTGGCTCTCTTCGCTTGTCCCACAAAAGGACGAGATTTCCTACCTAGAACTCTCTCTACTTTGCCTTTTTATCGAATAGTCCTCTTGACTTGATTCTGATGCTTCAGTGATCCTATCGACCACTCGTCACCCTTTTTTCTTGAATCTCTGCTCAGATACATGATCCTCTTTTCAAGAGAATTTTGGAAAGTTTCATCCTCAATCGGTCGTGCCAAGCGCAAAGTAGGAAGTTCCAGCAGAAATGGGGAGCTCAGTATCGATTCCATATAATACTTGAAAAGGTGAACATACCAAGAGACCTCTTTAGAGTAATTTGGTCTACCCACAAAGCGTCATAGAATGACTTGTGCCACGACCGCTGATTCTCATCAACTAGCTTCCGTATAATGGTCACTAAGTTTCTTATTACTAGATTCTGCCTGACCATTTCCCTGGGGGTAATAATCTGAGGCATGGGCCAAGGTTATCCCGTATTCATAGCAAAAACTAATAACTTCCCATGAGGAGAAGTTGGAAGTCATTATCAACAACGATCTTGTGTTGCAATGCCAAATCTCACAATGATATTTTCCTTCGATGAAGTTGCAAAAAACTTCAGAAGTGGCATTCTTAACAGGTATGGCCTCCACCCATTTGGTGAAGTAATATGTTGCTATTAGAACATAGCTATGTCTGGTACTTTATTAGTGGATGTAGTGCTCCAATAAAGTCAATTTCCCATTGCCTGAATGGTTCATCGATAATGACCGGCCTGAGGGGGAAAAGTAACCAATTTTGGTTTGCCAACAAACTGTTAGCAGAGCTCACATTTTTCTACCCAAGTGGTTATATCTCTAAAATAGCATTGGCCAATAATACCTGGCTCCGGATGATCTTGTGTGTTATCACAAAAGAGGAAAAATGACCACCATAGGTTGAATCATGAAAACTCTCAAGTAACTTTACCTGTTGCAGCTTGTCAACGTATCGCAGGAAGACGTTCCATAAATGCCACATGCATATATAGACCCTCATCCTAAATCACATATCTGGCTGCTCTAAGCTTTATTGTACGCTTCTCCTTTGAAGTTAGATGAGCTAGGCACTCACCGTAAGTGAGAAAGAAGGTGATATTATGGAATACCACTCATCACTAGTTGCAACAAATTGAACCATGGGCAGAGAATTAGCATTCTCTAGTTGGCCTTGTGTCCCATTAATGCAATCATCCTTTTCTTCAAGGTCTTTTAAATCTTTGTTTTTAGCCATAAGCTGACATAGGCCCTCGCCTCTTACCAGCTTGGTTGGTTTTATATCTAGATCATACTCTTGGACCTTTGTGATCCAATTCCCTCACAAGCTCCCTAACTCCTATTGGGTTAAGATTGACTTGACCCGCCATGTGTCAAGAACGAACACTATTGTATGAGAGTTCAGGAAGTAATACCAGAAATTCTTAACTGCTTTGACAATGGCGAAGGCATGCTTTTCCAACACAGACATCTTTAACTCATGAGGCTTGAGGGGAGAGCTCATGAACACGATTGGAGATTCAACATCTTCAGAATTCTTTTGCATTAAGATAGTTGATACAGTATGCTCAAATGCATAGTTGTACATGATAAAATCCTTGGAAAAGTCGAGACATACTAGGACTGGTGCATGAGCGATGGAGGATTTTATATCATTGAATGATGTCTTTCCTTCTTCGCTCCACTGAAAATTTTGTGACCCTTTCATCATATTCAATATGTGGTGAGTCTTTTCAGCAAAGTCGAGAATGAAGCACCTGAGAAAATTCACTTTTCCGAAGGAGGAGTGAATGCCGGTCTTGCTTGTGGGTAAAGTAAGGCTCTAAATAGCCTTAACCCTTTCAACATCTATCTTTGTTCCTTCCTTACTGACAACATGTCCCAGCAACTTTCCTTCAGTGACCCCGAAAATAGACTTTTTTGGATTTAGGGAGATCCCGTGTTCTCGGCATCTAATCAATACTTGCTCCAAATGATCACAATGATCGCTTCACTTTTTTGAGAACACCGTTAAGTCATCCAAGTAAACTACAATGACATTTCCCATCATACCTCTGAATGTGAAGTCCATTACTCGCTGAAAGGTAGCACCAGCATTGGTCAAGCCAAAAGGCATCCTGCTATAGGTGAATGTGCCCTAGGGAGTAGTGAATGTTGTTTTGAATCGGTCTTCAGGTGAGACTTCAATATGATTGTAGCCCAAAAACCATCAAGCATGGACAACATGTCTGAACCAGTTACTGCCTATAGAACTTGATCCATTATGGGAAGCGGGTAGTTTTCCTTCAAGGACACCTGATTCAGGTTGTGAAAATCTATGCATATGAGTATCTCACCATTCTTCTTTCGTACTAGCACAATGTTTGTGACCCAGGTACTATGATGGATGGGAAAAATGATCCTTGCATCCAACATCTTTTATATTTTTGCCTAGATGGTACCCGAGATCTTAGAATTATAGTGCCTCTGCTTCTGGCGAAAATGTTTGACATCTTATTTCAACGGGATGCCATGCTGAACATCCTTCGGCTTGAAATACTTTAGATCAGCATAAGACCATGCTAACACGTCTATATATTTCTTCAGTAATTTGAATAACTTCCGCTTTTCTTCGGGTGTGCAACATTTTCTGATGTTCACAAACTACGGGTGTTCCATAGTACCCAGATTAACTGATTTAGTCTCTGGAGAGGAGTTAGGATCATTTTACCGCTTCTTCCTGAAAAAATGGTCATGTTTGTCAAATAATCATTCCAGAGAAACTAAACCTTTTGGGATTTTATTTCCTTTGAGCTGGCATATGCCGTCACCTCCTTTTGACTCGTTTGCTTGACCAGTGACAGATTCACGACATGCAGAAGTAGATCCTTCAAAATGAAGCCCATTGAAGTTTTTCACCTTCTCCAAAAAGGTAGTAAGTTGATTTTCATCATTGAATACCTGTCAGTGCTAATAATTTTCTGGCACGCTTGGGCGGAAGACTACCTCAATGGTATATGTGTCAGTCTTCAATCCTGGGTGAGGGAGCATGAGGGATGCTGAGACGGCCAATGAATCAGCCATATCGTTCTGAGCTCTTGAAACAGCTTTAATTGAAAAAGTGTCAAATTCCTCAATGGTGTCCCATACCATGCATTGCGGTAATGCCTGAGCCTTTCATTCTTCACTTGATATATCCTTTTTACTTGATTCACGACCAGCACGGCATCACCTTGCACTTTTAGATTCTTGATTCCCCTTTCTTTTGCAGCTTGCATGCCAAGTAGAAAAGATTCATACTCAGTAGTATTATTCGTGTTGAAAAACTATAACTTGAAAGAGAGAGGAAAAATCTCCTCCTACAGGAGATATTAGCACGGCTCCAGCGCCACATCACACTAGTTGCACCCCTGCCATCAAACTGCAAAGTCCAAATCTTGTTAAGGTATTCTTCCTGGATGAGGACGTCCATTTTGTTAGACTTAGTAGATAAGAAGTAATTCCCCATCCCTGATGATGCGAAGATAATTTGGGCTTGGGGGTTTTCAGAATTGGTGACCAAGTACTTCTTTTGTCTATTTAGGATCCAATGTCTACATTACACCTTTGATGGGGATTTTAGCTTTAGACCAGTCCATATGAATCTCTCCACCTACTTCATCTGCAAAAGCATTCTTCCTAGTAGAATTCCATATGCTACTGGAATGTCAGCAACGAGGATGGTCATCTTTACTCTTTTCTCTAGGAATGCCGTAAATGCTGAACTGTGCATCTTTGATTTGACCAATCAATGGAACCTGTTGGGTTTCCAAGGAGTAACATCTGCCAAAAGGCTTGGTAAGAGTGAGGCCCAAAGCATGGGTGACTTTTACTGGCATAACATTATCGGAAGCCCCCAGAATCAATTATGCAATTGCTTAGCTTGTGACCATTGATTAGGAGAGAGAGATAAAAAATTTTAATTTTTCCTGACATGCGAAAGTCAAGGTGATATTGATGCGAGATGCATGAGGAGCAGAAACGATTCCTTTTGGGGAGACTTGAGAAGCTACGAAAGCTTGGCTTTGAATATATTCAGTTAATCTTAGAAGCTGCTTCAAGGTTTGACTGAAGATACTTAGGTTCAAACATTTGGATCTTGGTCTTTTTAGCATGATCAATTATGTCAAATGCGGCCAAGGGTTGCGTTAATGAAGGAATGATTCCCTCATTTCGCGATGGCGTAGAGGTAGGATTACCGGTCTTTGAATAGGAATAGGAGGAAGGCTGATTTGGAGGAGAGATAGGGAGGAAAATATTTCTTCTGTAAAAGGCTTAATAGGAGATTGAGTAGGAAGAGGATTACCTCTTTTAGCAATGGTTGGAGGCATGTTCAACACAGTCTTCTCTTTTTGTATCCTGGTAGCAAGTTCCACATCTTTTCCTTAAGAGCAAGTGAAAATAGCATATGACTGCCTGCTTGCATATCCTTGGGTACCTTCTTCTTCATTAGATTCCTCCTCGTCAAATTCCATATACCTGATCGTAGAGTTCGTCGGTCGGTTCACCAACATCTTGATCATCTTCATCTTGGGGTGAAGGTTATTCATAATTTTGCTCCTCTTCTTCAATCTCAACTAAGGTAATTGATTGGAGGAGCCTCGAGTGCCAAACATGGAGCAGTTGTGGGTAAATGTGGCCTTTGTGGGGACATTGTTGGAATTGAAATATCTTCATGGGACATCCCGGTATGAAGTGCTAGGAGAATCTTGAGCTAACTGCTTCTTTAACGCGAGCAAGTCATTTGCCATCTTCTGGAATGCCGGATCTGATGAAGTGGCTTGAGAAGGAGTTGAAATTTTCAGCTTGGATGGATCTCATTTTAATTCACCAGATATGAGCAAGTTATCTTCTATTCTGAATGGAAGCGGCTTGAGCAACAACCAAAGTAGTGACTTGTTCTTACAAGAGTAAGAAACTTGCACTTGAGCTCATGGCGTTCATAAAGAACACTTTTGATTTTCTGGCATTGGCACCATGTTAGGCGGCAGACAGTTAATTAGTGAATTGAAACAAGTGATAAAATCATGCATGGTTTTATTGACTTCCTTCCTTAGGTGAGTGATCTTGGACAGTAACACAAACGCGTCTTTTGAAGGCTTATACCTTTCTTCAGATGCAGTTCGTAACGTGGCCCAACTAGTGATAGATCCGGCTGGAAAATGTTGGAACCACTCTAATACAGGTCCTTGCAAGGTCTCTAGAAAGAGGTGTACTGACACATCTTCATGGGTCACATCTAGTATGCTACATGACATGATGAACGTAGATATATGTGAATCTATGCTTTGGTTTCTACTCCCATCAAATTTGGAGAAATTCTTTTGGTTTCCATGAGGGAGTGCATGAACAGGATGTGGCAATGCAAGAGGGCCCATAGCGTTTCCCCATGGTATTGCCATTTGAAAAGCTAGAAAGAGGACATGAGTCAGAAATGTGGTTCCACTGAGAAACAAAGTACTGCAAAGGGATGTGGAGGCTCCTTGAGAAAAATGGTTCCCTCGTGGAGGTGAGACACTTCTAGCTGACCGGTCAGCTGAACTCAGCGATGAGAAGCATGTTGGTGTAATACTGAAGTTATGCCTTTGAACTCAGCGATGAGAAGCGTGTTGGTGTAATACTGAAGTTATGCCTTTAAATTTTTGTAAAACTGTCAGAAACTCAGATCTACGGAAATATACAGGTTTTTGTAAAAACTTAGTGAACTAAAGATCTCTAACTAGCACAGATCTATGGATCTTTGAAGAAATTTTTTAGTTTGGATCACTTTTGCAAAAAATTTGGATTTTAAGCAAAAAGTTAAGATTTGCAAACATGTAGTGATTTTTGTAGCTTTATCAATTTTCTTAGTTACTTTAGCAACCTGTTAGTGTCCTTTAACCGGCACAACACTCACATAGATCTGTCTCATTCCCCAGTAGATTCACCAAAAAAATTTGGTCTGAAAATCTATTGAGAGGGCAGATCTATGGATAGACAAGCCAACAGTGTGCAGGGCATAGCCCCTCTTTGAGACAGCAAAGTGAAACTGGTTTATTCCTACTCTACAAGCAGGAATCTGTGTAAGTCCTATAGTATTCTACCTTCAGGGGTTTGGGATCTCGTCCCAGTTGGGGTATTTCTGACTGTGAGCAGAGAGGGACAAAGGGAAGAGAGGAGATATGATAGATATGAAGGGAGAAAAGAAATGAATTCCAAAGCAGAAAGGTTGGAGGGTTTATGTTTTGGGCTGGTAGTAAATAGAGCCAAACCTACTTGCATAAACGAACAAAGCAATACTGATGAGAAAATGACAAAAAAGTAGAAATAGATATTACAGAACAAACACATAGATCTGACGTAAGAAATATTAAATGCACATAACACATGTATTCAACACAAAGTCTTAATATTTGTATTAATGTTTCTTCTGTTACAAAAGTACAAAGCCTTTTCTTCTCACTTCTATTTTTCATCTAAAAAATTCCCACCACCTAAATACAACAAGTATTCAAGTATATATAGAAGGAGAAGGAGGAAGAAGGAAAAAAGAAACCAACAACTAATTATAAAATATTTACAAAATATCTAAAAGTCAATTGTTGACTTTGGGTAATTTGGTGGATAACAACATCTCATGGTACAATATGGATGATGTCATCATTTGTGCCAACAAACTTTTAAATATTACAAAAAAGAGAGCATCTTAGGAGGAAGGAGCCTATTCGTCATCATCCCATGGCTAGAAGGGACTATCCTGCTTCTGCTCAGGAGAGGAAATATGAAATTGAGCTCGATACTCCAAGAATTTACTAATCATCAGTTGAATTTGATCTTGAGCAGGACCCTTGGTGTGATCGCCAATGACTTCACAAGTCTCCTTTTCATCTTTGAGTCTCTCTGGGAGCTTGAAGTATTCATTACCTACCTCCATCAGGTATCCCACAAAATCACAGTAGGCCAGAAGGTTATTGATAAATTCTGCATCAAAAGTAGCTTCTGACCCTAACCCTTGCGACGTAATCTCCTTAAAGAGCTGAATAGTTTCATCTACCTTCCTCAAGACGTATGATGGAGTGAGCAAGCCTGGAGACATCCTTATGACGATCTGCTCCATTTGATGCATCACATCCAAGGCTTCCTCCTTGATTTTATCAATTTTCTCTAAGATGAATTCAATCTGATCGAATCGATAGTCCAAAGAAGAAAGGACTTTGTTAGGTACTCTGGGGTGATTGAAGACGCTGAATTTTACTAAGTCATCAACTGGGCAGTTGAGCATCTTCTGGAACATCTCATGTTACAACTTAGCATGGTCCAAATCTTTGGAGATAGGTCCTGCAATCACCTGGAGTTTTTTGTTCACCTGGAGTTATTTCTTCACTTGATCAATATTCTGATATAGCTCTGTGAACTTTACGATTAATTCCTCACTAACTTTGAGGATTTGGTCTCTCCAGGCGGATACTGCCATGCCTTGTTCACTAATCTTGGTGTATTCATTTATCTTTTCCTAACTAAAGGCCTCAAGAGTTTCAGTGGCAGTTATAGGAGGTGCACTGCCCATTTTCTATAGGGCTTGGAGGTGTTTATTCTGCTCTTTCAGTATCCTCTTCTCTTCCTTTGCTTCCTAAAGCTTCTTGCAAAGGCATCCACCACAGGCTCTCGGAGGACATTCCCATTGTGACCTATGTCACTATATAATCTGTAGGAGACAGATCCTTTTTATATTTTGTGGGATCGGGATACATGATCTCCATAACCCTTTCACCTGAAGCACTCTAAGAGAAGCAGGTTACAGCTTTTGCTTCTTAGCTCCTTTTGCTGGGATGAAGGAGAAGTCCATAGGTGCAATGGGGACTTTCCTCTTATGCTAGCTCAGGTGCTTGGAGATCCATTATGGACTTAAGGGAGTGGGACCAGAGGGAGAAGAGGGAACGAAGATAGAAGAAGGGGTAGCTATAGTGAACAAGGGGAAATGTGTTGAGACACTTGGTTGCGGCATTGATAAAGAAGCCAAATATCCAATGCTCACAGGGGTAGGAGTCAATTTAGGAGAGGAAACTGCCGAGGTGGAAGGCATTTAAGAGATAAGGGAAGAAATGCTGGGGGACAACTCCGTGAGGGAAGAGAAAATGGAGGAAGAGGAAGGGGGAATAGTAGAAGATGGGGGAGAAGACACAACTAGAGGAGTGGTTGCTTGAGTGACGCGAGGAGGGGAAGGAGGAGTGGGATATGGGATGGTAGGAACTTCAGTAGTTACAGCAGTGGAAACATCCTGGGTGGATATGCCCATTGGAAAACTTACCACCGCTTCTATTTCTAGAGATACCAGGGTTACTACCTGCTCCTGGGTGGTAGAAGGAGGACTCTTTGGAGCTTCTCTTGAGTAGCACTTGATTCCCCTTCTTTATATCTCCCTTTACCCTTTGGCAAGTGTTTTGGTCTAGCAGGTGTATTGCCCAAAGGAGATGTGGTGAAGTCTACCCCAAGGTAGATGAGACCGTTATACCTGCACCAATGTTCTGTGTAGTGCAAAGTGCCTTTGACCCTTTCCTCAATAGTTTGAGGTGCCTTTGCTCTGTCAATCTTAGAAAATGGCCAATTGTTCCTATCCATATCTAGATAGACCTGATCAACTTCTTGATCAGTCATTTGGAATCCTTTTGGGACAATGACCACGCCATATTGGATAATTTCTGTTAGGGCCAAGTGGGAGTGATCCTTTCTCCTAAGCTCAACCTCGTGATACAGGTCAATATATATATCCTCGATCTATGGGACATGGATTGGATCAAGTTTTTCCCTCTGGAGGTAATTACGAGGATCAAAGGTCGGCCTTACCGGGAAATTGTGCTTCAAGTTAAAAAACTCCAGTTTTGCAAATATTTCTCGAGCCTTGGTGTGAGAAGTGCAGATGTACCTACCCACTGTGAGGGGGAAAGGAGTTCCATTCTTCTTTCTTTTTAGGCACTTCTTGTGATATGTGATGAGCTATCTAGAAAACACTAATAGGATCATCTTAATGCCTACATATCTTGGTAACTTGGTGGGCTCCCCCAGGAAGTTGGTGGCTCTGAGATAAGTGAAAGTGGGGAATTACATAAATAATGCCCCCCGCTTCTCTATAGCAGTCACTATGCTCTTGGTCATCCGACCGTGAGTCATATTGGGCCTCAATAGGTAGATGCTACTGTAGAAGAAGGCATCGTTGATCTTGCTGAATTACGCGATGTTGTTTTCTAGTCTCAACTCTAGATAATATTCATTTATTTTCACTTGGGGCCACACCCTGCATCGGCTCAATGCTAGGTAATATCTTTCGGAAGCAACAACATATACCATGTAGGAGTTCATGTAGAACCTCCCCATTGTTGAGAGTTGTTAGAGCTACTTAGAGATGGTGCTGCTAATGATCTCTGCCCATTCAAAATGTTGATCAGAAACATTTTTGCTCATTGTCTCTAGATACCTAAGCATCCATTTGTGGAAGTAATGGGCATCAGGAAGCCCAAACACCTTACTTAGGAAGGTGATGGTGTCACTCAACTCTTCTGAGAAGTCACTGCGATGAATAACCTGCGGCCACCTGGTTATCACCTTCTTGTTTTTTAGGTACACTTCATTCATTAATTGCATGCATTTGTCCTCATTTTCATCCCATGCCTTTATGCAGTCTTCTTGGCTTATGGCCACAAAGCGCTGGTGGTGGGGGATACCCAACGTCATTTAAAAGTGCCAGGCAATGAGATTGATTATAAACACTTCGCCC